>WAAE01021616.1:10216-42958 GCA_013400495.1 Nicator chloris
GGACAGGTGGGGACAGGTGGGGACAGGCGGGGACACGTGAGGACAGGCGGGGACAGGTGGGGACAGGTGGGGACAGGCAGGGACACGTGAGGACAGGCGGGGACAGGCAGGGGTAGGTGAGGACAGGCGGGGCCAGGCAGGGATAGCCGAGGACAGGTGGGGACAGGTGGGGCCAGGGCCGGGTGATGGCGGTGGCCACTCTGTGTCCCGGGGCTGTGGAGCCGTGCGGGGCCGGGGCCGGGGCCGGGCGGGCCGCGGGTACCTCGGAGAGGCCCTCGCACTGCACGTGGGCCTGGATCCACTCCAGCCTGTCCGAGTTCTCCTTCTCCCGCACGCCCTCGTTCACCTGCGAGCACAGCTCCTCCGCCTTCTCCAGGGCGTGCCGCAGGTGGCTGTGGTCGGGGTGGTTCTCGGGGGTGTTCTCCATGATCTGCACACACACAGGGCCAGCGTCAGCTCTGCCAGCACAGCACAGCACAGCCCAGCCCAGCCCGCCCTGTCAGCCACACCTGCACTGCCAGCACAGACAGTCCCACGTCCCACATTGCTTCTCCTCCTCTACGGGCGGGAGAAACGGGAGAGAAACCATTTGGGAAGAGCTGCAGGCCTGCCTGCACAGCCTCTGCACCAGGACACTGCTGCCTCCTCTGACAGAGGCACACACATGGCAGCCAAAGGCAGAAATGCAGCCAGCACTGCTGAAGGAATCCCTGAAATGCCAACAGCCAATTCCGAATTCCCTGTGAAAGTCTGGGCCATGTTCCATGGTGTTATTTGGGATGGGAAGTGTCAAGCAACAAATGGAAGTTAGGGAAGTATTGCTGTTGCTGCATTGACAAACAACAGAAACTCAACTTCTCTAAAGGCTGAAGAACTTTATTTCATTAACAAATGAACCCTTATTTGTAGGTTCTCACACAGCTGGATGTGACTGGTCTATTGTTTATTGCCCCATCACCACGATTGGCTAATTAGAAACAACACCTCCATGTAAACAAGTTCCAGGGGCAGGGTTATTTGCATTTCTCATCTCAGTTTTTCTCAGGGTATGTTTTGAGAAAAGCTGATCTCTTCAACAGCCTCGCTGCTGCCTGAGAGAACCAGCAGCAGCCCAGGAGGCTGAAATGAGACCCACAGGGAAGGGCTGTGAATCCTCCAGCACCATCAGCTGCACGGGGGGAACCTGCAGCAATCCAGGCTCAGCATCACCTCCCAGCCCGTGGGGAGGGAATGGCACTGAGGGGAAAGGCAAATATGAGCACAAGCTTGTCTTGTTGCTCCTGTTATCTGAATTTTAAATTTGCACTCAGCACTCGCTGCCTTCTGGTTCTTTGGGTGCAAGCTTCACCTCTGTTTCAGATGGAAACATTGAATAATTTCCCCAAAGCCCAAGGAATGATCTCATTTTCTATACTGGAATTGGGTATTAAAGGACATCCCACCTTCCCCAGCACATCAGAAACCTCACAGTGACAAAGCCTGACACAGATAAGGAACCAACCCTGTAATTAAGGTGCAAGCAAAGCAGCACCAAAGCCATCATGTGTGCAAAGGAACGTACATTTTTAATTATCAGGGGGTATCTGGTGACCCGTTGCATAGGCTTTAGGAGAAAGCTTGACAGTGGCATTCCTTTACAGCGAGGATCCATTGCCAACCTCTGAAACATCAGAGAGGTAAAATCTGGTTAGTCAGGTGGTTTAAACCCTGAAAAATGAGCTCCTCCAAGAAAGGAACAGGGAAGGCAGTAAATGAGCACCAATCCTCAGCTAAATCTGCTCTGAGATCACATCAGCAGGAGAACTCCCTGTGGATTTTACAACTCTTCTTCACCTGCCTTGTCCAGACAACAATCCCAGGATCACCAGGGCTGGAGGAGCCCTCCAGGATCACCCAGTGCCACCCAGCATCACCCCAAACCCTGTCCCCAAGGGCCACATCCAGACTCCTCTGGGACAATTCCAGTGACTCCAAACCTCCCTGGGCAGCTCATCCCAAGGCCTGACCACTCTGTGAGGGAAAAAATATTTCTAATTTCTGATCTGTCCCTCCCCTGGTGCCATTTGAGGCCATTTCCTCTCCTGTCACTGGGGACATGGCAGCAGAGCCTGATCCCCCTGGCTGTCCCCTGCTGGCAGGGACTTGTGCAGAGCCACCAGGTCCCCCCTGAGCCTCCTTTTCTCCAGGCTGAGCCCCTTTCCCAGCTCCCTCAGCCCCTCCTGGGGCTCCAGCCCCTTCCCAGCTCTGCTCCCTGCCCTGGACACGTTCCAGCGTCCCAGAAGTGGCCACAGCCCTCGAGGTGGGGCCTCCCTTGTTCAGCACATCATCCCTGGGAGGGGATGCACAGAATTCCCAGGGGTGGCTGCCTCTCTTACCTTGACAAACTCCTTGAACTCGGGCACTTCATCCGTCTTCTGCTGGATGAGGGCGGCGCCGTTGAGCTGGCAGCTGCAGAAGCGGATGTAGGGCTGCATGTGGGGCAGCTGGGCTGTCAGGATGTCCCCGATCATCTTCACTGGCATCTTCTCCCCAGACATCTTCTTCCTCACCCGCAGGGCCCTGAGCAGGAGCAGGGCACGGGGTTGGACAAAGAGCCACTCCTCAGTTATGGAATAAAGGGGTGGGTTCTTATTCATCGTGGAAACCCAGAGAAGGATAAACACATCAGCCACGAGATTGACTGCAAGGATCCAACAACCCAGGCTGCACCCTCAGCCAGCACCTTCCCCTCTCCTGCTCATCCAGCTGCTGCTTGGCTTTAATGCAATGCCAGATCAGAGGGGAGAGAAAAAGGAGGGTAATTTCCTTTTCTGCTGGTTTACAAAGAGAGTTACTGATGTGGGAGGGAAAAACCTCACCCCTTTGAGTTTTTAGCCTGGTTTCCTAAGGAAAGGTTCATTGTCATTTGTCCTGTCACCACCACAACTTTTCAACTTGTGGGCCATTTTCAAATACATTTTACAAAAAAAAAAAAGGAGATATTACAAAGCTGTAAAATCCCTGGAGGTTCAGTGAAAATTAGCAGCTCAGCAGGGAAACAAAATAACTTCATTAATGCTTTTGTTTATCAAGGTGAAGGTTTAAGTGTGCCCTCACTCCTCTCCCTGGCAATGTCTGACAGCAGTGATTTGGGGCAGCAGCACCCAGAGCCTTCGGAGAGGCAGGGAAATCCTGCCCTGTGGGAAGCCTTGGCAAGCCCTGCTCTTCAGGGCAGAGGAGGATTTGCCTTCTGGAGCACAGTAACCAAGTGAGTGCAAGTGGCAGAGAACTGCTGGGTTCTTCTCAACAGCTCCCAGCAAGCACTGCCCCCAGTTTGCTTTTTCCCACCAGGAGAAACGCGTGGCCCTTCCAGTTAGGAGTTGTGTAAGTGGCAAATATTTTCATGCAGATCAAAGGAGAAGCAGGGGGAGAGGCCCAGGGTTCTGTTTTTGTGAAGTATGGGGGGAAAAACCAACTTACTTCAGTAGTTTTATATTGCACATAATCAGCTCCTTCCAATTAACAAAAATCATGGCAACTTCTTTTTCCGTGACCAGCTCAGACTCCATCAGTGGTTTCTGGAAGATCTGGGGAGTCAGAAGTGAGGCCAGTTAGAGTGCAAAGGGTAAGTAAATATCTGTACCTGTCCTGTATCTGTCCCTGTACCTGTATCTGTGTCTGTACCTGTCCCTGTATAAACACAGATAAGTGGGGTTGTGATAAAAGAGCACAGATCAATGTGTGTTGTGATAAGTGATGACAGATTAATGCAGATTTCGATAAAAGAGCCCAGATAAATGCAGGTTGTGATAAAAGAGCCCAGATAAATGTGGGGTAAGAGCCCAGATAAATGTGGGGTGTGATAAAAAGCCCAGATAACTGCAAGTTGTGACAGAAGAGCCCAGATAAATATGGGGTGTGATAAAAGAGCCCAGAAAAATGTGGGGTGTGATAAAAGAGCCCAGAAAAATGTGGGGTGTGATAAGAGCCCAGATAACTGCGGGGTGTGATAAAAAGCCCAGATAACTGCGGGGTGTGATAAAAGAGCCCAGATAATTGCGGGGTGTGATAAAAAGCCCAGATAACTGCAGGTTGTGATAAAAGAGCCCAGATAAATGCGGGGTGTGATAAAAGAGCCCAGATAACTGCAGGGTGTGATAAAAAGCCCAGTTAATGCGGGTTGCAGAGCCCCCCTGGCAGGCAGGCAGGCAGGCCCTGCAGGAAATGCAGGCCCTTCCCCCACTTGCAGGGAGTGATCTGGCCGCGGGAGGAGGGCCCCAGGCTGCAGAGCTGTCCCACCTCTGTCACCAGCTGCAGGTCGTTGACATAGTTCTCCTCGGTGACAATGAGCTCGTGGATGTAGCCCTGCCTCTTCCTCTCCGTGGGGGTCAGCATGTCCAGCAGGTGCAGGTCTGCACACCCTGCAAAACACAACAGCACCCTGGGGTTACGACGGCTCCTGGCACAGCTGTGGCAGCTACAGCAGCACGGCATGAGCAGCACCTGCCTGCTCTGCTCACTGCATCCCTGTTCCCACGGCACGGCCCCAGCCGTGCTTCATCTCTCAGTGACCCTAAACACTCTATTTAACACCTTTTTTTGGTTCTTAAAGCAAAGGCCATCTCTGTGTGTGACCTCTTCCCTGGTGGCCAAGCCTGAAGTCTCCCTCAGCTCTGCCTGCCCGTGTCCCACCTCACCCCAGAGGCCCCCGAGCCCTTGGGTTGTGTCATTCCAATCCCACGTGGATGGCTGGTAATGAAAAAGGGGAAAAGGACCTCATGTGGTGTGAGGGAAATGCAGAGCTGGCCCAGAGGGAACTGGGGAAGAGCTGCAGTGACCCCAGTGCTCTGAGGGGCACTTTGGATCCATTCCCTCTGCTGATGGATGCTCCATTTTCAAGGTTCACCTTTACCCTTCTGCTCAAAGAAATCCTGCTCAAGAAGGGCCTGCAGGGCCTCTTCACTTCTGCACACTTCAATTAAAAACTGCTCCTAAATATTTGAAGGGCTTGAGCCAGGCCATGCAAAGGTCACTGGAGGTCCCCAGAGGCCACTGATTTCTGGGCCAAGCCAAAGGGGTGGAGTTTGTTCTCCTTTAGGTTTAAAAGCAGGGAAAAGGCTGGCACTGAGAGCTCCCCTTCCATCACTTTTGTCCTTTCATTGCTGCAAACCTCCCTTGCACTGACCCCCTGTAGATGGGGGGATTTTTATATCAATTCCATAAGCTCAAGTTGTCTTTCCTACTCTGAATTAGAACATTTGAGTCCAGTCTTTCTTCTGTAGGCTGTTATTTTTCAGCTGAGCTTAAATTAAGTTCTTCTGAGACTGGAACACAGAATGTTTTCTTCCAGTTTGTTGCTACTTTTTTGCATAAAATACAGTGCATTTCAAAAAGCAAAGTCGATTTCATACAGGTGGAAAACGTTTGGCTCTAAAAATGATCTATTTCAACTATTTTCACACAACCAAAATTCCCCAGTTGAATTCTTTCCCTCACCCCCTCAGCAAATCCAGTATATTCTCCATGGAAACAAACTTTCCTTATGAAAACATCAGGCCCCAGGTAACTCTTTCAGTTCTTTGCATATAAAGTTAATACTTCAGGAGTATTTCCTGCATTTTTAGTTCCCTGAGTGGAGCTCAGGCAATGCCACTGCAGAGCTCCAGGGGTACCACCATTATTTCCATGGAATACCAGCAACATCAGCTTGACCTGATCTGTGCTCCTGAGAGGGGAAGGATGGATTTGACTTAAAAATAACAAAAAAACCAAAACAAAACAATGAACAAAAAACCCCAAACAAACAAACAAAAAAACCCCAAAACCCAAACCCAACCAAAACCAAACGAAACAAACCCAGAAAAGGAGATACAGACAGTCAGGGTTGTTTCCTCTCTGACTCTGAAGCTGGGATCAGGTGAGAGTTGGGATCAGGTGGGAGCTGGGATCAGGTGAGAGTTGGGATCAGGTGGGAGGTGGGATCAGGTGAGAGTTGGGATCAGTTGGGAGCTGGGATCAGGTTGGGAGTTGGGATCAGGTGGGAGCTGGGATCAGGTGGGAGCTGGGATCAGGTTGGGAGTTGGGATCAGGTGGGAGCTGGGATCAGGTTGGGAGGGGGGATCAGGTTGGGAGGTGGGATCAGCTGGGAGCTGGGATCAGCTGGGATCAGGTGGGAGCTGGGATCAGGTGGGAGCTGGGATCAGGTTGGGAGCTGGGATCAGCTGGGAGCTGGGATCAGCTGGGAGCTGGGATCAGGTGAGAGCTGGGATCAGCTGGGATCAGGGATCAGGTTGGGAGCTGGGATCAGCTGGGAGGTGGGATCAGTTGGGGGTTGGGATCAGCTGGGGTCAGGGATCAGGTGGGAGCTGGGATCAGCTGGGCACAATACCACTGGTAAGGCTCCCTTGAGACACAGGATGTCACAGCCCTTTACAAAGTGCAATTGAAACTTTGCTTGGAATAAAAAGCAATTTTGGAGAAATATCGACTTTATGCTAAAACAAAGAATTTTACCCCTCTCAAAAGCCAGAAGTTCCATCTCTGTTGAATAAATGCCTGATTTCAGAACAGTTTCTTTGGTAAACCAGAGGTCTAAGAAACAGCCCCAGTTCTCCCAGTGCTTCATTAGAAGAGAACCAAGTGTTTAATTCTTTTCCTTGGGGAAGTTCTTGTCCAAAGATGCACCGACCTTGGCCTGAAGGTGATTTCCAAGCCCCAGCCCCTTGGAGGGAGCACTGCCATTTGGAATAATGACCCATTTCAGTGGCTCCCTTGGCAGCCAGCTGGGGCCTGAATGGGCTGCTCTGAGCCATGACAAACACTCTGCTTTGGGATATGAAATATTTGGGGAAAAAAGCCCAAATCTGAGCAGAACATCCTCAAGAGTCTTTCCTGGTAGGGGATTTTCTTTGTGAGGTGCACAAGTGCAGAGATTTTTCTTGTCTGTGTATTAAGAACACCGAAGAACTGGATTCCTTTCCAAGTGGAAATGTCTGGCTCCTTTTTCATGGATGCCAAAGAACTTTGGTGAACTGAATTCCACTGATCACAGAATCATGGAATGGTTTGGGTTGGGAGGGACCTTAAATCCCACCCAGAGCCAGCCCTGCCATGGCAGGGACACCTCCCACTGCCCCAGGCTGCTCCAAGCCCTGTCCAAGCTGCTCTTGGGCACTGCCAGGGATCCAGGGGCAGCCACAGCTGCTCTGGACAATTCTTTGCTTCAATCCAGAAAAGCCAGGAAAGGATGGGGAAATGACAATAATGAACTTGGTTTGTTGTCAGGAGAGTGAATCCATGAATTCTGCCATTCTGGCTGGTCTTGGAGAACCAGCAGAGAAATGTTTTAACTGCAAATCTGTGCCTTGACCTCCCAGCACCACCATCCCTGCAGATTAATGGGCTCCAGAAATGCAAAAAATCATTTCAAGTCTCTTTGTAGAGACTAAAGATTTCCTTACAAAGTCAGCCCTGAAGATCTGGGTTTCCCAAGATAAACATTGATCCTAAAACAAGATGCTGCTTTTTGGGAAGGGAGGTTCTGCTGTGGAACTCCCTGATCCACATCCGTGGCCACAGCTGCTGACTCCTTTTCGTTTGGGGAGGTTTCCTAAGCAGTGCCACTGCCAGATTTCCCTGTAAGCCTCGTGCTGGCCCAGTCTGTAGTGACAAGGTCACAGGAGACAGGAATCTGTCCTGTTAGAGGGAACCAGGAGCAGGCAAAGATGATGTCCCAGTTTTCCTCCAAATCCTTAAGGAGAAGGGAACAGCACAGCAGGAGAGCACCCCTTCACTCAGGTAGATCATTCACAGAATCCCCAAACCCCTGAGGCTGGAAAAGCCCTCCCAGCCCAGGCAGTCCCAGCTGTGCCCCATGCCCACCTTGTCCCCAGCCCAGAGCACTCAGTGCCACCTCCAGCCCTGCCTTGGCCACCTGCAGGGACGGGCACTGCCAACCTCCCTGGGCAGCCCCTGCCAAGGCCTGAGCACCCTTTCCATGGGCAAATTCCTGCTGCTGGCCCAGCTGAGCCTGCCCTGGCCCAGCCTGAGGCCGTTCCCTCTCCTCCTGTCCCTGTTCCCTGGAGCAGAGCCCGACCCCCCCGGCTGTCCCCTCCTGGCAGGGACTTGTGCAGAGCCACCAGGCCCCCCCTGAGCCTCCTTTTCTCCAGGCTCAGCCCCTTGCCCAGCTCCCTCAGCCCCTCCTGGGGCTCCAGCCCCTTCCCAGCTCTGCTCCCTGCCCTGGACATCCTCCAGCCCCTCCAGGAGCCAGAACTGGACACAGCCCTCGAGGGGCCTCTCAGTGCTGAGTTATTTAAATCACAGCATTTAAACATTCAGCTTTCTTAGCAGTTCTTTAAATGCAACCAATTCCCCTTAAATCTCCTGGGATGGACCCTTCACTGAGAGGCCCTGCCAGGCTTTTGGGGAGGACATTGTCTGGGATCAAGCAGATCTCTGCATCTCAAGCCCCTGCAATGCCCACTCCCATTTCTCAGCTGTTTTCAGTGATTTCAGCACGTTTGGAATTTCTCCAGCAGACCAGTGTGTCCATTTGCTGTTAGGGCAGAGCACTTCCCTCTGAAGAGCAGGGAAAGAGCTGGAAACAAGCCTGGGCAGTCCCACTGGCCAAACTTGAAGCATTAATTAGTGGTGGAATTGCCCTCTCTGGAAGGGTTCAAAGGTGGCACCTGAGGTTGTGCTTCACTCCTGGTGGCTCCGAGCTCAGCCTTTCCACCAGTCCCTGATTCTACCAACCCCTTTCCAGAGGCTGCTTGGGGACAGTAAAATCCTACATGTCAGGGCAAGAATGCACCCCAAAATGTAAATCACAGAGTTAGCCAAGCCCTGGAATGGTTCAGAACACATCAGGAAACTAAAGCTCACCTCTGAATTGTGAGCCAGGGCCTGTCTGAGCCCCTGGGCACTCGGGGCACAGAAGCAGCAGAGCCACAAGCAGCAGCCAGGGGTCCAAGCAGAGGGAACTGCACAGCCCCATTCCACAGGGAATCCCACAAATAAAGGGGCTGTGCAGGCCCTTCACTTGGAACCAGGAATGTGGGAAGCAAATCAGTATTTGAAATGTTCCAACCTTTTACCAAACAACATTTTAGTGTCTTTTCATGTTCAATTGGCAGAGGGACAGCTCAGCTCTCTGCTCCTGGCACAGGGACAGCACCCAGGGAGCGCCTGCAGCTGGGCCAGGAGGGCTGGAGGGTGGATTTTAGGGCAAGGCTCTTCCCCCAGAGGGTGCTGGCACTGCCCAGGCTCCCCAGGGAATGGGCACGGCCCCGAGGCTGCCAGAGCTCCAGGAGCTGCCAGGGATGCCCAGGGTGGGGTTTTGGGGGGGTCTGGACAGGGCAGGGTGGGACTGGATGGTCCCTGTGGGTCCCTCCCAGCTCAGTTCAGGTGCTTTGCTCATTGAAGTCCCCAGTGCAGTGAAACCCTGGTGAAAACCATTTTCATTTTTAGCTGCACCAGGACAATGTCCTGAAACCCCAAGGTCACCCCAAGGTCACCTCAGCACCGTGTGGAGCTAAGGAACACTTTGTTACCCTGCTGTCTGTGTAAATTCAACTCATGCAGTAACATCTGAGCTATATTGTTCCTGAGTCTACTGAAGGTGTCTAAAATGAAGTTAAAAACCAAGTCATTTGTCATCTGAATTTACTGCACAGAAGTTGCTATTTAACAAGTTAAACAGCTAGAGTCAATAACCACAAAGAATTAAAAAGTGCTTTAAAACCAGAGAACAAACCAGAATTTCAGTCACTTTGGTTACGGGAATAAAATGTGCTTGGGGAGCTCATGGGGACAGAAAGTGAAGCCACTAAAGCTCCAAAAGAACTGAGGTTTCAATAAAACTGATCCTGAATATAAAGCAAAATGTTCTTGATAAATCCACATTTCAGACTTAAGAGTTATCTTGGACAGATTTGGAGTATTGAAAAGAACAAATTCTCCAAAAGAACATCCATGGGAATTCTTTGTCAGCAGCTGAATACAGATGGAATTCCCACAAACAGTAAAAACAGGCAAGAATAAAATCCAGCAGCACTGGCAGCATCTGGAATCCCAGTCTCCTCTCCATCCCTCAAGTGACAATCCCTGTGCTACAGGAGAAGGCACCTGGCACAGGAAATGAACAGAAAGAACCAATCCACAGAATCCCAGGATGGTTTGGGTGGGAAGGGATTTTAAGGATCAGCCAGTGCCACCCCTGCCATGGCAGGGACACCTCCCACTGCCCCAGGCTGCTCCCAGCCCCAGTGGCCAACCTGGCCTTGGGCACTGCCAGGGATCCAGGGGCAGCCTCTGTCAGACTCCCTTTCTCATAAATATATTTTTCTATATTTATATCCATAAAATAAAGCAGTTGCTGCAAAGCCTTGTCCCCTGCAGCTCAGGGAGAATCCCTGAGGAGGAGGAGGATGAAACTCCCTGCTGAGCTACCAGAGCACCCTGAGGGACTCATGGAGGAAATAAACATTACAGGGATTCCAACACCTGTCACTTCAGCCACAAGGGACTGTCTTTGTCTGGGACTCTGTACACGAGATTTATTTTGCTCTTCTGCCTGAGGAGTCCTGGCAGAAGCAGTGCCTTGTGTGTGCTCAGCTGGGCCAGCAGCAGGCATTTGCCCATGGGAAGGGTGCTGAGGCCTTGGCAGGGGCTGCCCAGGGCGGTTGGCAGTGCCCATCCCTGCAGCTGGCCAAGGCAGGGCTGGAGGTGGCACTGAGTGCTCTGGGCTGGGGCCAAGGTGGGCATGGGGCACAGCTGGCACTGCCTGGGCTGGGAGGGCTTTTCCAGCCTCAGGGGTTTGGGGATTCCCTGAGAGTCACAGGGGGACAACTCCAGACTGTTCCTCCCAGGTCACTGCAGAGCTGCCCCCAGGAGCTGTCAGGACTCAGTGACTTTGAAGGGCTCCAATCTCAGCTCTGGAAGACACAGGAGAAGCTCCCCCCTGCAGGGCACTGCAGGAGCTTCGTTTTTCCTCTCACTGGAGGTAAAGAGATTGGAAAAAGCAGCACCTGAATCCCCTACAGCTGAAGTATTGCAAATATTTCCCTACAGATGCAATTTGTACTTCTGGCCTGAAGTCACAGGACCCACAGGTCCCCAAGGGCCAGTGCTTTTAGTTGAGTCAGCTTTCCAACCCAGCAGCTCAGGATGGGAAAAGAGAGAGATCCTCTTGTTCAAATATCAGTTAATGCACAAAATATTGACAGAGTGGAGCCACACTTGGCTCCATCCCCTCAGAAAGCACTGAAAATCACAAGTGGGATGTGCTGTTCATTTTCTGTGGTTGTCAGCAAATGGCCATGATGGAGAAGAATTATTTTTTTACGGCAGAAATGAAAGATGTATTACCATTGAAATACTGTCCTGAAAAGAAGGAAAATCTGTCCAGTTGTGTGTATTTTCAGACTTGAGCTTCTGGCATAAAACACATCCCAAATCCAGGCAAACTAAGAAAGAATATTTATCTACTAAAAAAAAAATCCAAATCCACGGATTGGTACCATGTAGAAACCCTGGGTAGGGAATCAGAGAATCACAGAACATCCTGAGCTGGAAGGGACCAGGAGTCCAAGGACACCCCAGCAATTCCCCCTTTGAGCCAGAGGGGCAAAAGGCTGCAGATGATGACGATGAATCGGAGTAATTAGAGTGAAACAATGTTCCAAGAACCCAGACAAGTGTCACTGTGAGGGGCAAAGGGCTCCAGGCTGTGCTGCTGGCACATCCCTCGTGGCGAGCTCAGTGTGACCCAGCAACGAGACAACAAACACGTGTCGGCCTCTTTTGTACGAAGGATTTAATTCTCTATACATGGAACTAATTGGAAAGGCTGTATTACAGTTGTTAAAGCTGCAGGTTCTTTATATATTTATATAATTTACATTCATAGTGATGAAATACTGAAGTGCAACTGAATAAGGAGCTTCACTTGTCCTTTGCACCGCAGGACGGGTCGGGAGCAGGGAGCTGGGCTGGGAGGGCTACAGGCTGCCAGCAGGAGCTGGGGACAGTGGGACACAGAAACCAGCACGTAAGTCAGTGGTAAATGGTTAGTAGCAGGGCTCTGTTGTGCTCGAGGAGTTGGGAGGAGGGCACTGCCAGCACCAGGCATTTCAGCAAGAGCCGGGCACTAACGCTACAGACGGGCACAGCGCAGCTACAACTCCACTGAGAGCTCCATTTCAGATGAATTCGTATAAATTCCACAGTCTAGTTTAAAAAAATGTAAACATTGGAAATGAATTGCAGGGAGATCGTTCTATACATTCGTTCTTGTCAGGGAAATGACTCGTTCAGAACGTGTTGTTCCACAGAAAGCACAAGTGAGGAGCCCGAGTGCCCGGCCCCTGGTGGGAGCACGGGGGGATTCTGCCACCCCAGCAGGGAACATTGCAGCCATTCCTGCCCTGGCAATGTCACACACCCAGGGACACAGAGCAGGCTGGCTGCTCACTGTTTGCAGCTACAAGTCATGTGCAAAATCAAATGAACAGAGCTGGGTAAAACAGCACTCCAGGGGTGCCTCTGGCACGGGAGGAGGGCATCTCCCCTCGCCACAATGGGTTACACACTCAACAACAACACCTGTTACAAACAGTACAGAAACTACAACAAAATACCTGGAACTGGGCACATTTAAACTTCCTTAAACTGATTTTAACTCCTTCTGTTCTTTTGTAATTAAAAACAAAAAAAAAACAAAAAAAAAAAAAAAGAAAAAAAATTAAAAAAAGAGACATATTGACAACACTGGACAAGTGAACAATAAAAAAGAAAGATACATAAAGTCTCCAATTCATGGACATTTGGAACAATTTTAATAGCACATGCAGCATTCCTTGATAGTGGGTCTTTTTGCACAAACAAAATTGCAATGAAGAAATTTAATTTATACTTTTCCTTTCAAAGGCTAAAATATATCTTTAAAAAATAATTTTTAAAACTACCAAAAGCACCTGTGCAAAGGTGGAAAAATTAGTTTGGTAACTCTGAAAGCCACAAAAGGACCCACTATCCTCTGATATTTTTTTTGTGTGTGTTTTTGTTTTTTGTTTGTTTTTTTTTTCTTTTTTTGTTTTCAATCAAGTTTAATTTTGTCGGTAATTAACTCAACCATTGCGATTCCATGCAACTAAATGTCAAATGAGGTAAAACTGCTGTGCAGTGTGTTCTTGACTCAGAAGGCAGTAGATGATCATGCTGGAAGCCACATGATCAAGGCTGCATCTCCCATCATCCCTCTGGGCACTGCTATGGGATAGTGGGTCTCTTTGAGGACTTTCAAGCCTGAGTGGGGGATGGACAACATATGATTCCTAGAAAAAGGAGGAAAACAACACATAAGCAAAACAAAACAATGAGCAAATTCAAGCTAGGGAAATGAGGCAGGCATGGCGAGGCATGGAGCAAAAATGACGGGGCGGGGTGGGGGCCGTGCTACGGGGATGGGGAGGAAACCAAGCCAACAGAACGGGGGGACAGAAAGTCTCCGCGGAGCCGCGGGCGCCCCGCAGCGCCGCGGTTCCAGCTGCGCCCCAGCTGCGCCCGGCAGCGCCGCGGTTCCAGCTGCGCTCCAGCTGCGCCCCGCCGCGCCCCGGTATTGGCTGGGTTCCAGCTGTGCCCCAGCTGTGCCCGGCAGCGCCGCGGTTCCAGCTGCGCCCCAGCTGCGCCCGGCATTGCCGCGGTTCCAGCTGCGCTCCAGCTGCGCCCGGCAGCGCCGCGGTTCTAGCTGGGATCCAGCTGCGCCCCGCAGCGCCACGGTTCCAGCTGTGCCCCAGCTGTGCCCGGCAGCGCCGCGGTTCCAGCTGTGCCCCAGCTGCGCCCGGCAGCGCCGCGGTTCCAGCTGCGCTCCAGCTGCGCTCCAGCTGTGCCCCAGCTGCGTCCGGCAGCGCCGCGGTTCCAGCTGCGCTCCAGCTGCGCCCCAGCTGCGCCCGGCAGCGCCGCGGTTCCAGCTGTGCCCCAGCTGCGCCCGGCAGCGCCGCGGTTCCAGCTGTGCCCCAGCTGCGCCCGGCAGCGCCGCGGTTCCAGCTGTGCCCCAGCTGCGCCCGGCAGCGCCGCGGTTCCAGCTGTGCCCCAGCTGCGCCCGGCAGCGCCGCGGTTCTAGCTGGGATCCAGCTGCGCCCCACAGCGCCGCGGTTCCAGCTGTGCCCCAGCTGCGCCCGGCAGCGCCGCGGTTCCAGCTGCGCTCCAGCTGCGCCCCAGCTGCGCCCCCCGCGCCCGCCACACTCACACTGCTGGCTCGGGTCCGTGTCCGTGGTCAGCTTCACGTAGTTGGACGGGAAGAGCCCCACGTGGCCGTTGACCTCCCCCTTCCACCAGTCGGGGTCCTCCCTGTTGAGCACGGTGATGATCTGGCCCTTGTTGAAGGCCAGCTCGTCGTCGTTCTGCGCGCTGTAGTCGTACATGCCGATCACCTGGCACACTGCAAGGGACACGGGTCACCTGGGGCTGCGGCCACCCCCACAGGGCACCTGCTGGGAGGGACCCCGGGGATCCCAGTCCCACCCTGCCCTGCCCAGACCCCCGACAACCCCGCCCTGGGCATCCCTGGCAGCTCCTGGAGCTCTGGCAGCCTCGGGGCCGTGCCCATTCCCTGGGGAGCCTGGGCAGTGCCAGCACCTCTGGGGGAAGAGCCTTGCCCTGCCCTGCAGCCTGAGCCTGCCCACACACAGAGGGCACCTCTGGGCATTGCCCAGGGCTCAGGACAGCTCCAGGACCCTGCAGGGACCAGAGCCCATCCTGGGGCTCAGCTCAGCTCCCCCAGCTGACTCAGGTTTAAAAATCCCAAAGAGTTTCATGGAATCCCAGCAGGGCTTGGGTTAGAAGGGACCTTAAAGCCCATCCAGTGCCACCCCTGTCGTGACAGGGACACCTTCCACTGTCCCAGGCTGCTCCAGCCTGGCCTGGAACCCCCACCAGGACTGGTCAGCAGAGAGGAAAATCTGGGACACATCTGAAATTCCACTACTGGAAGATGCATAATCCAAAAGACGGCCAATTCTGATGTCTTTGTTGTCCCAGGGAGGTTTTCAGAACACAAAAATCATGGAAAATAAGAGAGGAAGTCAACAGAACTGGACAAAAAACATCCCAGGTTATCCAGGCTGCTCTGCTGGCACCTCAAGACTGGTTCCAGCAGGGATTTTCTATTTCCTTGCAGTGGAAGTCATCCAATCTCAGGATACAGCTGGTTCTGCTCACTTCTGACAAAGCAGTTCCCTGAATTCTCTGAAGCAGCAGGACTGTTTAGTTAAAGAAATAA
This sequence comes from Nicator chloris, assembly GCA_013400495.1. Classification (NCBI taxonomy): domain Eukaryota; kingdom Metazoa; phylum Chordata; class Aves; order Passeriformes; family Pycnonotidae; genus Nicator; species Nicator chloris. Next base: position 25,476 of record WAAE01021616.1, read on the forward strand.
TCCCCTCTATGTCTCTGCTGTTTTCTCTTTGCCAGGCCACGGGGCTTCTGGTTTTTCCCACCAGACATCAGACTTCTATAAATGACCCTTGCTGGCACCTTCTCTCCAGTGGATTCATCCAAAAATTTGCTTTCATTTTCATCCTTGTACCAAGCCAGCCACTTATTTCAATTTGCCAAACAGCTTCTTTTTTTAAAAAAATTATAGTTTAATTAAGATTTTGATGTTCTGCAGGCAATGAAAAAGTGCTAAAATTTTATTCTGTAAAATTTAGCACGTGGGGCAAGCCCCAGATTCTCAAACCTGAAATAATTTCAAAAACATATAAAAATATCTCATCATATTTCCTTGTAAAAGGTTGTGTCTCAATGCTGAGTTACCATTCTAAACCTGAATTCCATGAGGCTTTAGAGAAGGCATTTTCTGGATCTTTACAACCACCACTGGAGGGCCCAGTCAGCACCATTCCCACAGGATCACGGAATGATGCTGGCTGGGAAGCCCCTTCCAGCCCAGCCATGCTGTGATTCCATGGAAATGTTTTCTGTGGCTCCTGAGTCCTTCCATAAAGCCTGGGGTGCAGGGGGAAAGCCCCCACCCCACCCCACCCCACCCCACGGGGGGCTTGTCCCACGTCACTCAGGACCAAGGGGGGTTCTGCAGGAGAGGAGCCTCAGCCCTGGATCCTCCTGAGCCTCTCCAGCTCCTGCTCCAGGCAGGGCAGGGCAGGGATGGCTGGGGTGGTTTGGGGGATCAAAGAACATCCCAGAGTTCCTGTCCTACAGTCAGGGCAGGGGTGGGATGGTCTGGGGGATGCAGGAACATCCCAGAGCTCAGAGCTCCTGTCCCAGTCAGCACTGGGATGGGATGGGATGGGATCCATGGGATGGGATGGGATGGGATGGGATGGGATGGGATGGGATGGGATGGGATGGGATGGGATGNCCACCCTGCTGTTCTGTGGGACACAAGGCCAGCCTGATGGGATGGGATGGGATGGGATGGGATGGGATGGGATGGGATGGGATGAAGATGGGATGAAGATGGGATGGGATGGGATGAAGATGGGATGGGATGGGATGGGATGAAGATGGGATGAAGATGGGATGAGATGGGATGGGATGAAGATGGGATGAAGATGGGATGAAGATGGGATGAAGATGGGATGAAGATGGGATGAAGATGGGATGGGATGGGATGGGATGAAGATGGGATGAAGATGGGATGAAGATGGGATGGGATGGGGCATGCAGGAACACCACAGAGGCTCCAGAACTCCCCAGCGCTCCCAGCCGAAGGCACAGCACGGGCACAGGAGCCATGGAAGGGCTGCCAGGGGCAGGCAGGGCTCACCTGAGGGTGCTGCAGGCCTGGGCAGCTCGGTGGGGGTGCTCTTGCTGGTGCCAGGGCTCAGCAGTTTGACGTAGTTGGCCGGGAACCAGCCGATCTGGCGCTTCTTGCCCCGCGCCTGCGGAGACAGCGGCTGCTCAGCCAGGGCCTGGGGCAGGCAAGGCAGCAGCAGGGCAGCTGACAGCCAGCCCAGCAGGGCAGCAAGCCTTGCCTGAGGGAAAACTCAGCTGCTTTTGTGGCGCTGCTTGAGTGTTATGATACTAACAGAATCTTATTCATATTTCTAACGAAATGCTTGTTCATGATGTAAAGAATTCCATTTAAGTAGATCCCCAGGTTGTGACAGTTTAAATTGGATTCTAAATTTCCTCTTTTCTTTTACAAAAACATATCCAAGCTTTTCAATGCCCTGTGTCACCATACCTCATCCTGTTATTTCCCCAACTCCATTGTCCATTGCAAATCAAATCCATAAAAATTCCTTCCAGTAAAAAAGGTTCTTCCAGAACCTTGAATCCCAGCTTCTAACTCTGTATCACAAATGATTTTAACTGTTTATTCTCTGTTTGTGTTAGAATAAGGTTGGCATTTTGGGCAAGGAGAATTTTGCCTCTTAAAAACAGATTGTTAACTTTGATAGAAAAAAAGTCAATTAAAGGATTACTTATTCTTGAACTACTTTCTTCCCTGTCTAAATCTTTACTAAAAAAGAAAACACTTAATCCAAAGTCTATTTAGATAATTTAAGATATTTTTGAACACTGCATTAAACCAGCAACGTAATTCTTGAAACATTTGCCTTATTTTCCCTTCACTATGACCCCTAAGTGTGGAACAGGAGAATAAAAAGAACATTCAGGGATTGCTAACACAATAAAACCCAAATGTAAAACCACATGTAAGACATTAAGGTATCTAAACTTACATAGGAGTATTTACACAACCAAAATTTAATTGTTTCAGAGCCTCACAGCAGCTGCTCAGTGGTAACTGTGGCAGCTCTTGCCCAGAGAAGTTTCTTTTCTGTCTTAAAATACATTTAATGGAGACTCTTTAAAGCTAAAAGTTACCAACAGCATCAAGGTTAAGTGAGAGAAAACCCCAAAGGAATGCTGCAAGTGGATTTCTCCACAAAAGATGGAACAAATATCACCAGGCAAGGCAAAAAGGGCAGGTACAAAGTGTTAAAAATAACTGAATTCTGAGATCTGCACTGCACAAATCAATCAATGGCATTGCTCCATCTCAAATTTCCTGCTAAAAACCCCCAAACCAAACTGAACCTCCTTCAGGGGGCCCAAACAGTCAAGTTCTACTCTCAGAAACACCTGGGAGGATGCAAAGCAGCCAAACCCATCCCTGAACTCCCTCCCTGCTGAGCCCCTGCTGCTCCCCTGCCTCCCAGCTTGTCCCAAATGCAGGCACAGCAAGGGCTGGGCTCTTCTTGGGAAGGTGTTTTCTTGGGAACTGGTGCACTGCAGAACGTTCCCAAATTCATTTATCATCAACACATTCAGCATTTTGATCTGCTAAAAAATAACCTTTTTTTTTTTTTTTAATGGGAATTTTACTAGGGGAAAAAAAAAAGGAACTAACTTGGAGCTCTCCTTCCCACCAACCACCTGGATTCTTCTTTCTGATGAGAATCAACTGGCCAGGAGCAAGAGTCAGCTGTTCTGGGCCTGTTGCTGTGTAAGAGGCAATAACCTGGGCAATTTCTGTTGAAGCAGAGGAGGAAAGAAAGGGTTAATTTGAAAAAAACCAAACATATTTTATCCAGCATTAATTCTGCTATAACACTGTGTTCTTTCCTTCCACAAAATTGTTATGGATTTATGTATTTCCATGAATACATGTGGTAATTGTAAAATAAATGAGAGGTTCAGAGCACTACAGGAATAAATAAGTAATAAGTAATAAACCAGAATAAATAAGTCATAAGTAATAAACCAGAGGTGCAGCAGCTCTATGGTAGGAGATCAAAAATCTATTATTGTCTGAAATAGACAATAATAATAATGACAATAATAATGATAATAATAATAGGAACTGTGCAGCTCCTAAAATCCAGTGTTTTCCAGTAAATACATCTTTGCCCTGAGCTCCCTAAGAAGAGGAGACACATCAATGACAAAATAATGAAGTTACACCAAGAATTTGCACCACATTAAGGCTGGCAGAAAATTTTTCACCACTTGACCCAAAAAGGAATGTTTTCCAAAGGCAGCAAACAGGATTTCTCTGGAAAGCTCTGTTCCATGGAGGCTCCCCAGAACAGGTGGGATGGGATGGGATGGGATGGATGATGGATGATGGATGGATGGATGTCCCTCCCAGCAGGAGGGGACACAGAGGAACTGGGAGCTCACAATTCCAGGGAATTGCCCAAAGCAGGTGTTGGAGTTTGCTCTGCTCCACAGTGCTTGTGGAAAGGCAGGGAACAGTTCTGGTGCCCACAGTGTCCCACAGGGTTAAGCCAGGGTGGGATCCAAGTGGAGCTGACAGGAGCTGCAGGAATTCTGGTGTCCCCCCAGAGCCAGGCTCAGCCCTGTCCCCAGGGGGAGGGGAACACGTGGAACACCCACAGCGTGGGGCTGGTGCTGCTGAACCTTCCCTGGGGGATCCAGGACAGCCACTCAGCCCTTAGGGATTCATCCCAAAGGCAGCTGGAGGCAGAGGGATCCAGAAACCCTGGAAGGTTGGGAAATCAGGGAGGGTTTGGTGCAGGGAAGATGGAAAGAGAATTGAAGCCCAACATGGAAATGACCAAATGACTGACGTGAAATTTAGAAGGAAAGGACCATTAGGAACATGAAAACATGAACAGAGAAGCCTTTGAGATCCAAATGAGCAGCATGAGGAGGATGAGGGACAGAGGGATGAGGAGCAATCCAAGGGCACTGCAAAGAACCCAGGAATCAACTCCAGCAGAACCTCCAGGATCTGTCAGCAGGGACAGGCAGGTGATGGAAAGGCCTGGAGCTGAGTTATAAAGGTGCTTTAAACCCGGATCTGGGATTAGCACACAAATTCATGGAGTCATGGAGTGGCCTGGGTTGGAAAGGACCTCAGAGCCCACCCAGTGCCGCCCCTGCCATGGCAGGGACACCTCCCACTGTCCCAGGCTGCGCCCAGCCCCAATGGCCAACCTGGCCTTGGGCACTGCCAGGGATGCAGGGGCAGCCCCAGCTGCTCTGGGCACCCTGTGCCAGGGCCTGCCCACCCTGCCAGGGAACAATTCCTGCCCCAGATCCCAGCCAGCCCTGCCCTTTCCAGCAGCAGAGCTGTGTTCCCACCCCAACTCCTCCCTGGCTTTGCCCTCACCCAGCACTGACTCTGCTCTTGGCTTTTCTCTGCTTCAACCTTCCACTCTCTTGCCAGCACCTGCTGTATTTAATTAGAAATTCCTCCTCCTGTCTTGTGTTTTCATGGCAAAGAAACCTGGACAGGGACTTGGGACACGGGGGAATGGCTCCCACTGTTCTGCTGAGCAATCCAGCAGGAAGTTCACATTCACTTTTGAGCAAGCAGATTTTTATTTTCTAGCTACATGTTATTTAGTGATTGACACGCTAGAATGATTAGAGGATGAATTCTTTTATTACATTATTTATTAATTGCATTTATTCCAGTTACTTTATAATGGTTTTCATCAGTGCAAACTGCTCCAAGGTGACCAAGAGCAAACATACTCTATTTTCATGGAAAAGGCTTTGCTGCCATTGAATTGAACACTTAGGAACAGAGAGAAGGTGCTGTCACAATATTTGACTCACCAGGTTTCTTCCCTAAGCTTCCTGTTTTCCCAGCTGCTCCTGGAGCCTTGAAATGGAGAACAAGATGCAAGTTTAGCACTCAGGTTTCTTTCTCCAGTACATGAAAATGATTTACAAAGCTTCACTGAACACACTCAACAAGCATGGCAGTCAAAACTTCACAGGAAATTCTGTTCTTACAGAAATCCTTAATATTTTAGACAGCAATAAACATCTGGGAATAAATACCAAGCATTAAGTGGATGATTTGTAAATGCAAAAGTGCAGACTTTTACTCCCTTTCATGGGCTGCCAATATCAAAGTATAACCCATTTGTAATCCCAAAGTAGATCCCATTTGTCACTGCAAATCCATATATCTGCAGAATGGGAATTCTGTGGAGGTGAGCTGAAACAACAACAGAAGTTTTCATCCCTCCAAATAGCTGGACTGCAAATATTCCTGAGAAACTCCCTGCACCAAGACACGTTGAGGTGTGGGATGAACATCAGCATCCAAGGGATTGGGAAGCAAAGCCTTTGAACAGCCACAAGAAATCCAGCAGAACCTGACATCAGTCCACTTCCTGCCCCCTAAATAATTGCTGCAGTTTCCTCCCAGGCGACTGACAGCTCCATGTCCTGCAGTAAAAAGGTCTGAGGTGGACAACAGCAACTTAAATCCAAACTGTACTGTGGCCAGAAATGTTGTGGAGCCATAAATGTCCTCTTGCCTTCAACACTTCCACCTCCCTCAACTTCAGGATCCTCCTTACAAACATGGAGCCAACATCAAACGACCTGAAGGTTTCCACAGAATCCTAAATCCTCTGTGGAAAAGAAGAGTTTCCTCCTCCATATTCTCCCTACCAACTGACACTTTGAAAACTTGAGGATTCTGGCAGGAATTAAACTGAGGAGTAACTAAAGAGCAGCTCCATGGCTGAGAGAAAAGGGCCATTCAAACCCCTGTGCTGGTTTGGAGTTGCTGGCTTGGTTTGTGTTTTATAAATAGGATGGGGCTTTGACTAGTTTGTAGACTTAGGATTTATTATTTGTTTGTATTATACAAGTAGTAAGTAAAAGACACAAGAAAAGAACAAAATCTATGTAAAGATTTCCACCTATAAAATGGATTCTCAGAGCCATCTTCAGCTTGCCTTGATGTCCCAGTGCTTTCCTGTCACTGGCAGATCATTACAGCTACAGCCCACAGGAGCAGCAAATCCTCTGCTCCCTGCATTCCTTTGACTGTCCCCTGATCCCCAGCCTTGCCTGCACCCTGTGAGCTGGCTCACAGAGCAGGGACCCAGGAGAGCCCCCCAGGGCATCAGGGACAAATCCCAGAGCAGCTCTGGGCACAGGGGGAGATGGCCTCGACAGCCCCACCAGGGGGATGAGCCAAAGGACTGCCAGGGTGAGCCCAGGAATTGCTGCTGCTCTGGGAACTGTTTCTGGCAGAGGAACACCCTCTGCCCTCCTCAGGGAAGAACAGTGCCTGGACCTTCAGAGAACTCCCTGCTGCCAACATCCCTTGGTCAGCATCCATGCTGCTGCATTAGGGGCACAGGGACAGACCACACAGCTGGGACATCATCTTTACTGTGAATCAGAGATGATTTGGAAATAGAAACTCCAAAGCCACCTTGACCAGACTGAGTCTGAATTGTCTTTGAGGATTCTCTGAATCCTCGGTGCAAAAGCAGAAGGAACACATGGGAAAGTCCTACAGCACTTCAATAAATAAATGAATTAATAATTAACACATTTAGGGTGGTCTCCATTTCTGCCCCACTCAGGAGATGGAGAAGCATTTCCTATTCCTTCTGCTGAGAGAAAACAGCAGCAAGGACAGATCCTGTTCTGTCTTCCCCTGCACACCTGGGACACTCACTGAACACCTGAGGGCATTTGGTGACAGGTGATGGAGTCTCCTGAGCCAGCAGAGCACAACTTGCTTTGTCAATTTAATAAACCCCAGCAAGGACTTGCCAATTGTGTTGTACAGCAGGACCCTTCAAATCCCAACTTGATCCATTCAGGGATTGTTTTCTCAATCCCTATGCAAAGTTTTATTATCAGATGTCTTGAAATTGTTGTTTCCAAGCCCCCCATGAGCTCCACCCCCACAGAGGGAATTCTCACCAGTGTCCAGAATAAAATCCTGTATCCATCCACCTCCCCCTAAGGAAAACCCTCAGAATGGGCCATTGTGCCATTGTTCCCCTGAGGAACAAAGACTTTCCCACTTTTTTAATAAACTGAAGCTTGAAAGATCAGGGATGGTTTATTTTAGCACCCTGAAGTGAATGGGCACAGCCTGGCACAGAAGAACAAACTAAAGAAATTCTTCTGCTGTAGAAACCACTGAGATTTTGAGTCATTTCTAGAAACTCTGCCCTTGCTGCTGGAAGATCAGCCCTGCTTTTCTTTGGGCCTGTCAATAGTGCAGAACACACAAAATTATTTCTCTTTTCAGAACCTTTTCCAGGCCCAGGCAGCTGTCCAAGCACATCTGAGTGCCCAGAGAGCCAGGACTGTGAAATCCTCTGCAAAATCTGGCTCTGGGGCCAGGCTGGAGAGCAAAACCCACCTGGAGCCAGATCTGTATCCTGCAGGCACAGGAACCCTGGGATGAAAACATCCCAGCAGCAGGGGCTCCACCAGCTTGGGGCTTCTTCCTCCCTCTCTCATCAAGATTTGAGCTGCAGGTGGGATTTTCACCAGCACAAAGGGCACTTAGAGCACTTTTGGGTGAAGTGCACTGAGCTGGTGCAGGCCCAGCCAAGCTGAGGTGACAGAAACACCAAACTGAGCTCTCTGACAAAAGGGGACTCAGAGCTGAACACCTGAGCTCTCCACAAGGATTTGCCAACAGTGCCCCAATCCCATCTGTCCAAGAACTGCAAAATACCAAACACCACTAACTACCAGGTTTTTCATCCTGGCCCAGAGGATGTTGTTGGAAATTCTTGACACTGCAGAAATTCCCTCCTGAAAGGTTTCCTACAGCTGCAGATTTCATCCTCTGCCTTTTCCAGGAATGCTTTTAAGGAGTGGCTCTGCTCAGGCTCTGTGTTGCAATCTTTCACTGAGTTCTTGTGCATTACTATCCACATTCCCCCAAATCCACTGATTTATTTATGTACCTTTCACCCCCCATTATTCCAGAGAGAGAAACCAGAATCCTTCTCACCAAGAGATCAGTTGTGTACCCAACTCTCAATCTAAAGTAATTCCTACTGGGAGATAAACTATCCCCTTAATATAAATTATCCTCCCATATAAATGACAGAACATCTCTCTTTAGAATGCTTTAAAAAAAAAAAAAAGAAGGAAAAAACCCCAAACCACACGTTTGATGGAATTATTTCAAGGTAAAAAGAGATGAAACAGAACTTCTATTATTCAGTCAAAAAGTGTCAAATAAAGAGAGCAGTTAGCAAAGTTTTGGGGCAAAATTTGTTTTCCTTGATTGCAAGAAAGGGTGGGAAAAAATATAATAGACTGAAATATTACTGTGTAAATGTTTGGGTTTTTGAAAAGAATGGCAGTAAGATACAGCCCAGGCATTAAAAACTTCCCAGGGCAATAAAACAATCATGGCTCTTCTGATCAGTGTCTAAAAAACTGCCAAGTGCCCTACTGATGTTGGCACTATTTTCATGGACGATCCCCCAAGTTATTCATGATATGAAGTTGTAAAATGCAATTCTTGTTCTTATTGTTTTTCCTTTCCAGTCTCAGTCAGTGCATCTGCAATGTGTTTTTCTTTCCCCTACGATGCCCTGCCTTGCAGCTACCACTACAACCCCAAAGAAAACATTTCTCTACCTCAGAATCTTTGAGTCTCACATAATTAGATGGGAAAACTCCTGATTTATCACCCAGCGTTCCCGTCCACCAGTCACCATCTTTCTTTGTCACCAGGATCAGGTCACCTTGTTGGAAAGTGAGGTCTCCCTGCTCCGAGCTCTCGTAGGTGTACATGGCAATGTACTCTGCAAAAGGGAAATACAGCACATGGAAAACTCCTGAGAAAGCCCCAGTGGGCCTCTGCAAAACCTCATGAATATCAGGCCTAGGCAAAGGCACATTTATTATTTATTACTCCTAGAAACATCAATATTTAATGAATAAAATGGGATCTATCAGAACTGAATAGGATCCATCAAAAGGCTGCCTCAGGGGGGTTTGTATATCATTTGCTATTATAATTAAAATGTACATAAATCATTCATTTAGATATTAAACATGTTTCCCAGTGGTTTCTGACCTGTGCTGAGGAGTGGAATTTTCAGAGTTTGGGATGCAAAGTCCACACACCTTAAAAGTCACCTTCTGCACATGAGCTTTTCTTCAACCCTCTCAACAGAAGATGTTAAATCCCTGCTTTATTGTTTCTCAAAACCACAGCTTTTTGAAGTGTTTAAACAAAAGCTGTGTTCCTTTTTAATACAAACACAACACCTGAGCTATCCCACCTGGGACAAGACTCTGCATGTCCTCAGTTCCTTCTCCTCAAATAGGAGGAAAACCAGAACAAAGTGATCCTGAAGGTCCCTCCCAACCCAAACCAGCTGGGATTCTATGGAATATTTACTGAGCAAGAGCAGCTGTACTTTGAAATAATTGATTACTTCCCTTTTCTCTGCTGTTCCCTCCTTTTAGTTTCTGTGTTGCTCATGCCAGACCCAAATTCAATGTAAATGTCCCTAAAACTGCACCTGGAATTGCAGTTATGAACTTGAGGTGTGCTGTAGGGATGATACACAAATGTATCATACCTGGAACCTCCATTTAGATTAATTGATTTCCTCTGCCTGCAATTTAATTAACCTCCAGCTGACTCTGCACTGGAGGGGATTAGGAGTTAAGGCAGCTCATGTGGGGACACTGCCCTCCAGCTGAAGGGTGGCAACAGCCAGGAATTGGCCTTTTAAAACCCTTCAGAAAAACAGCTGTGACTTGTGTCTGTGGCCCAGGCTCCACCTGCAACGTGGGGCTGAGCAGAAGGATCCCAGTGTTCCCTAAGTGACTGTCACTGCCTTCATGAAGAGCTTTAATGAAACATTGGGAATGAGCTTTGGGGGAAATGAAAATATTTACCAATTCCTGGCACCACAGACACATGGACAGATTTTATTGGGCCCTCTGTGAAAACCCATTCTAGATCAGAAAATGTTACCAAAATAATGGCAAAAAAAGAATAGAAATACTGGAAAAAGCACAAACTACAGAAGATATTTTCATATCTTTTGTGATGTGCGGAATTATTCCATCTCTATATACACAACATAGATAAACTGTTCCTCTAATAATACTAATTCTAAATTATTCTAGAGGCAAACTGATTTGCACTTGGATTTTAACAGCACTTGAAGAGCCCAGTCTGATCCCTGATGTTGGCAAAAAGCAGAGTTCCTGTGTTCAGTGCCAGAGTCAGAGGCCACCCAGGACTCACCTTCCCCTGACACGGCTGCCTTGGCTGCTGGGGATGCTACTCTTTTCAGACTAGCAGGACTTTCTGAGGAACCAGAATCCATGCTTTAGAAGAAAAGAATGGTTATTTAAGAAATGCAATCTCTTCAGAAAAATTATTATTCTATGTCAAACTTGCAAATGCACCTGCACCCCCGAGCAACTCCCTGGGTTTTAAAAGAAGAGACAGTAAATGTGCAAAATAAAGCTTTGAATCCCGTGGCCTGTCATGGTCACACTTCAGCAACTGCCCTAAATACAGAATTTTCTGCATCTCCTCCTTTTCCTCAGGAAAAAAAAAGATCTAAAATCATTCTCATTTGTATTCCTAATGCTAATGTTGCCTTCACATTACAAAAAATGAGATTGTAAATGTTTAATGCTCTAAGAATAACGAGAAGTGATTTAGATTTGAGGAATGCATTTTAATTCTGGGCAGAGAGGAGATCTGACTTACACAGCTGTACTTCAGAAAGTCCAACACACTCATTTTTCAGTTGCAACTCACATAAAATTAAGAAGGTTAATTAATCTTTTGTTGGTGAGGCAAGACCCAAGGAGAACTGAGGTCAGTTTTCTTATTGCTGCCACAAATTTTCAGGCTTGGAAGTCAAAACCCTCCAGATAAAAAACAAGGGCCCTTTTACAGGGTAGAACTTGAAAATTCAAGCGTGCAGCTCCTCCTATTTCCTTCCACCCCAGTACAGAAGTAAAGGACAGGAAAAGCAAACAGAATACCTGGTGGACTTCCTAATGGGGCCTGAAATGAGCTTGACATAGGATTTGGGAAACCAGCCCTTCTGTCCCTGCACCTCCCCAAACCACCACATGTCCTGCTGCTCCAGCACTGTGATCACGTCGTTCTTGTTGAAGTTCAGGTGGTTGTCTTTCTTTGCTCTCCAAGGATACAGAGCCTGTGCTTGAAGCCCCTCCACTTTTTCACCCTTCAGAAAGAAAGGAGAGGAGTCAGTCATGCTCCAGCTTCAGCAAGAAAGCTGCTTAAGGAATGACATCCTTAGGCTGCTTAGATACCAGCAAACACAGACTCTATTCTCAACTTGAGCATCAGTGAAACTGCCCAAGTAATTCCAGAAATGTTCACAGTCCTCCTGCATTTCTGTCTGCTAACACAGCATCAATGCAAGGCAAGATGAAATTAATTACTTTTACTTAAGATACACATGTAATAAACCCCAATGAAGCTGCTGCAGGACTTACAGTCCATTTTATGGAAAATGATGCTTTGCTGCACACTCTTCATGGCACATGCCAATTTCTTTTTGCACTGAGGTAGATATTTAGCACTTCCCAGAACACATGAGCTCCCAACAACAGTTGATTGTTCCACTGAGGAAAAGGAAATGCCTGAACAGAGGAACAGAATCCAGCTCTGCCACTGCTATTCCATTTAACCCACCTGGGAGTGAAGGTTGTCATGGCAGCCAAGAGAGCCCCAAGGAAGTGACCCAAACCTGGACCACCAAAATCTAAACAAGCCATCCCAGACCAGCAAACCAGAAACTGCTTTGTGTTAAATCCTGCCCCAGATGTTGCCAATGGATCAAAGATCGCCATGGCACCTGGGTCAGGAGGGACCTTAACCCCATCCTGTGCCACCCCTGCCATNAGCTCAGCCCAAAGCTTCTCCTGTCCAGGCTGAACAATGCCAGCTGTGCCAGCCTTTCCTCCCAGCAGAGCTGCTCCAGCCCTCTGCTCATCCTGCTGCCTCCTCTGGGCTCTCTGCAGCAGCTCCAGCTGCTCCCTGTGCTGGGCCCAGGGCTGGGGCAGCTCTGCAGGTGGGTCCCTCCCTGTCACCCCTGCTGGAGGTGCTCACCCATGTCAGGTGAGTGTTTTAAGGCACAGGCAAGGTTCCCACTTTGCTCTCCAAGCCTTTGTGCTGGCTCAGAGCATTTGTGTGAGGCCAGGAGCTCACCTGGCCCAGGACAGGGGAGGGGGACGAGCCTGTGACCGTGGCAGGAGTGAAGGCCGAGCGCTGCCGGAGCTGCCCCGCGCTGGGCACGGTCAGGGAAGGCTGAGCTGCCCAGGCATCCCAGTTATCACTCTCTGCCTTCTCACTGGTGTTTGTTGGCCAGCTGGAAAGAAAAAGAAAAGAACAATGTAATTCCTACTGTTTTTAACAGTAGGAACAAAAAACTCACGCAGTACAAACATTTCAACATTCCACAATAATTTCTTTTCCATGAATATCCACGAGCACCTTCACTCCAGGTGCAGCAGTGCAAGTGAACCCTGGTTAACCACAGCTTTACCTTCAAATGCAACCCCCAAACTGAGCTCCTTGTCCTTGCCACTGAAGGACAGGTATTTATTTCAATTCTTAGCTGTGTCCCAACAAACAGAAGTTCAAGCAGTGCAGGCTGCATTATGCACATGGAGAGAGATATAAAAATAATTAATCATTCTTTCCAAAACTGGTTTGAAATCTTCCTCCCTGCATGTCACTGACCTCTCACATCCCTTTCCTTTAGACACAGAATCATGGAGTGGTTTGAGTTTGGATCTAAAATCCCACCCAGAGCCAGCCCTGCCATGGCAGGGACACCTCCCACTGCCCCAGGCTGCTCCAAGCCCCAATGGCCAACCTGGCCTTGGGCACTGCCAGGGATCCAGGGGCAGCCCCAGCTGCTCTGGGCACCTGTGCCAGGGCCTCCAACTGAGATATCAGTTTATAAATATGGATTCACGGCCAAAGGATAAGGAATTGCAGCTGATAAAGGTGCCCAGTGTATTAAGGCATCCAGGGACGGTGTGTGTTCAAATTCCATCAGCTCACCAATGCTGTGATCAGGAATTAAATCCCTTTTCATGTCATCTCTGCCATTAGCATATTATACAATGACAATAAACAAGTGGGAAGCCTTCAACAAGGCTTGGTGGTAACTGATGTAGGACAAAGGGATTTAGGAGGCTGCAGTATCTAAAGGGGCTCCAGGAGATCTGGAGAGGGATTGTTCATTAGGAAGAGCAGTGGCAGGGCAAGGGGGAATGGGTTCCCACTGAAAGAGGGAATTTAAGTGGGAGTTGAAGGAGGGAATTGTTCCCAGGAAGTTGGGCAGGCCCTGGCACAGGGTGCCCAGAGCAGTTGTGGCTGCCCCTGGATCCCTGGCAGTGCCCAAGGCCAGGTTGGCCATTGGGGCTTGGAGCAGCCTGGGGCAGTGGGAGGTGTCCCTGCCATGGCAGGGGTGGCACTGGGTGGGCTTTAAGGTCCCTCTGAGCCCAGTGCAGTCTGGGATTCTGTGATTCCAAGGGAAGTGACCACCTTGGGATTTCCCCCATGCCCACATCCTCACTTGGGGATGTCTCCTGTTCATGCCCTGCCCAGGCAGGTGTGATGGGAGCAGCCTCAAGTCCCACAGGGCTGCAATTTGAACTGATTCCTCCAGAAAGCATCTTTCACTTCACAGAAGGTCTTTTTAGCTTGCACTCTGGCTCCTGTGCTCAGTGCCAGTTGCACACACTGAGGGGCTCAGCAGCACCCAAACCTACGTGGAGCTGAAGTCTGCCCAGTTGTTGGCTGCTGCAGGAGGCTCTGGAGGGGCAGGGGCTGCCAGAGCAGTGGAGCTTTCCTGCACAGACACTTTGGGAGCAGCAGAGGGCTCGGCCGCGGGCTTGGCAGAGGCCGGAACTTCACTGTCTGGAATTTTCTCTGCATAGTTTGCAGGGAACCATCCCGTTTTCCCCTTCAGTTCTCCACCAAGCCACCCTGGCTCTCCAGTCTGGCTTTCATCCACCTGCAGACACAGGAAGTCAGAGAGTTAACAAACACACCCAGCAAATGGAAATGTTTCTGAAAACAACCCCTCTCCTCTGCAGTAATGAGCTTTTTGCAATGCAAGAGGGCTTGACATTTGTTTTTGTTTGTTTGTTTTTTCCCATACTGAAATCACAGAACCATGGAATGGTTTGGGTTGGAAGGGACCCTAAAACCTGTCCTGCTCCACCCCCTGCCATGGCAGGGACACCTCCCACTGCCCCAGGCTGCTCCAAGCCCCAGTGTCCAACCTGGCCTTGGGCACTGCCAGGGATCCAGGGGCAGCCACAACTGCTCTGGGCACCCTGTGCCAGGGCCTGCCCAACCTCACAGGGAGGAAATTTTTCCTAATAGCTCATCTAAACCTGTAATTTTTCAGTTTGAGGCCATTCCCTGTGTCCTGGCCCTGCAGCCCTTGGCAATTGTCTCTCTCCATCTTTGCTGGGGCTCCTTCAGGCCCTGCAAGGCCACCCTGAGCTCAGCCCAAAGCTTCTCCTGCCCAGGCTGAACAATGCCAGCTGTGGCAGCCTTTCCTCCCAGCAGAGCTGCTCCAGCCCTCTGCTCATCCTGCTGCCTCCTCTGGGCTCTCTGCAGCAGCTCCAGCTGCTCCCTGTGCTGGGCCCAGGGCTGGGGCAGCTCTGCAGGTGGCTCTCACCTGAGGGGGCACAGGGCACAATCCCAATTCCTTTCCTGATCCCCACACTGGGCACAGGGCACAATCCCAATCCCTTCCCTGCTGCCCACGCTGGGGGATCAGCCCAGGGCAGGGATGGATCCCTGTCCCTGACTCCTCAGAGGAGCTCCTGACAAATTCCTTTGCCTTGGGCTGTTTGTTGACTCCCACTGGAATTTGCCTGCAGCCTCCCCCTGTGGTGCAAACCAATCCCTCATTCCTGCCTTTGGGTGCCCCTCCTCATCTCTCAGGCCCTGGCAGCCCCAGGCAATCCCAGAAATAAAGGCACTTTGTGCTTGACCTCTTCCATGTGCTTGTCCTGCAGTGCAGGGACAGCTTCCCCCTGCAGCAGAGATGGGAAAGCAGCAGGATGGGAGAGGGAAGGGCACAGCTCAGGAATCTGGAAAAGGATGAAAGCACCAGACTGAATCATCCACACAGGGATCACCACCCCAGCCCCACTCGGGCAGGAACTGCAATCACCACACACAGAGGAAACAGCACTGCAAAGGCACATTTGGCTTGTGGAGATGCTCTAAAAAGAGCATCCTGGAGGTGAGCCACAGGCTAACAGGAACCACTGGGATTCTTCAGGCATAAGGCAAAAAAAATAAACAACCAAAAGGTTTTAGACCCATCCAATTAATGCTTCTTCAGGAGAGGATTTGAAGCTGCAATAATTCTCAAACTGTCTATGAGGATGCTCAGATCTCTGCTTATTCAACCCAATTAAGTTCTCTATGCATACTCATGAAAAGGCACTCTGAAGGATAATTTAAACTTCCTAACTCCTACCAGCTCTGGTTTCTTCTTCATCTAAAATACAAGTCACATCTGGTTTTGCTGTACCAAAAATTTGAAATAAATTCCTTTGAATCTTTTTTAAGCTATTTTATTTCAATTTCCTTAATTTTTTACACCCACCATCCACAAGCCCCAACAATCCCAGATTATTTTTTTCCAAAATCCAACCAGCCTTTAAATGTACACCTGAATAGTGCATTACAGTGTGTGAGAGGTTGTTTTTATTTATTCAACTGTACTTTAGAGCCACTTTTGATTCTGTGGATCACAAAGAAGACTGACTCCAACAATCAATAACTAAAAAAACTGATGAGAAACTGTCATTAGAATTCCTTGTAGATTTTTCAGGGAAAAATATCTTTTCCCACACAAAAGTTTGGTTGATCTATAGCCAGGATTAAAATCCATCTAAACTTTCAGTGGAAGAAATTTAAAGTGCATTGAAAGGACAAGACAATTAAAAAGTGGGGGAATCAAAAAGGCAGAGTAATTGTGTAATCCATGGCACCAGACCCCGTGGTGCCACAGGCTTTTCCCAGCAGTCAGGCAGAGCAGAGCCCTCCCCAGCTTGGCAAATCCTCCTCCCCCCTGGAGAAATCCTCCTCCTCTGCTCCCTCAGCCAGGGCTCAGGGTTCCTGCCCAGGATGAAGGCTTTGCACTCTTGGAAAGATCATTCCCCAACTCTGTTAGAGACCCAGTTCCTGTGACAGAATGAGCCCTGCAGCCCCATTCCAACCAGGAATCCAGCCCAGGATTCCAGCCAGGACTCCAGCCCAGGACTCCAGCCTTTGAATCTTTTTTAAGCTATTTTATTTCAATTTCCTTAATTTTTTACACCCACCATCCACAAGCCCCAACAATCCCAGATTATTTTTTTCCAAAATCCAACCAGCCTTTAAATGTACACCTGAATAGTGCATTACAGTGTGTGAGAGGTTGTTTTTATTCACCTCCTGCCTGCTGCATGACAGGACCACTGGTCCAAAACGGGGCAGAATTTGAGTTGCAATGTGAGCAAGCTCCATTTGTGTGAGGACAGCTCTCCAAGGAACAGGGATTTGGTGGGACAGGAAGCTGCCAGCTGCAGTTCAGCTCCACTGCAGCTGCACTGATGTACTATAACTTTTTGTGACAATTCTTTATTATTTTTGATTATTTCAGATGACTTGTTTTAATTATTTGAGGAAAGATTGTTTTAACTAATATTGAAAATTGTTTTAATCGCATATTTGTATACTTTTCCTTTTCCCTTTTCCTTATCTTTTTCCCACTTTCTCTCTCTGATTTTCTGTCTCTCTTTTCTGGGATATGCTACCAACACTGACGAGTCCTGAAGACTTTGCAACAACACAACAGCTCCTTGCTGCTGGAGCTCTCCTGAGGACAATCCTGAGTCACGGGGGGTGTAAGAGTCAGTCCAAGGATCCCTCATTTTGCCTCATGACCTTGTTGAGGACAGAGACTGGAAACTCTAAACCCCCAGCACAGGAGTTTCCTGGCCTGGCTGAGGTGGCATGGCTGCCAAGCATTCCTGCAGGTGTGTGATGCATTCCCATGGGAACCTCGTGCAGGACCAATGGACAGGTCAGGGTGGAACTGCACTGGCTGCACTGCAGTGGCTGTAGTGGCTGCCCTGCACTGGCTGCCC
>WAAE01021617.1:0-38767 GCA_013400495.1 Nicator chloris
AGACTTTTTTCACTAGCATTTTCAGTAGGAAGTCTTGCCTTTGCTAAAAATTTAGCCATTGAAAAAGAGATTAATATTAAATACCTAACTATGCACGCCAAAACTGAATCTTTATTTTTTAGTAAAATCAAAGATAATAATTATGTTAAGTTAGAGACATGGGGCGGGGGGGGAGGGAGAAGTAGATCACTCGATTTTTATTTTTTACAGATAGTTCTTGATATGTGTGTTTTCCATATGAAATTCTCGTTGCTATCTATGAGACTACAGCAACACTGCTGTGAGCAGACACAGACAGTTCTGGTTTGGCTCACCTGTGCTGCAAGGCAGCAAGGCTGCCTTGGCACTGAAACTGAAATGTGCTGCAAGACCAAGCTGAGGGCTGAGACCTTGGAACTGAACAAGGATATGTCAAAAAGGTGTCTGAGTAAACTCTTGTTTAAAGAGTCACGAGTGTTTATACACGGGCAATGTGGCACTAAACGAAAAGTTGGAGAGCCACCACAAGTATATGATGGTTGCACAATGTCTTAAAGAGGACATCTGCATTTAAAAATCTACTGACAATCAAATAATGTTTCTTTCCATTAGTAGTAAGACTTCTAATGATCAATTTCTATTTTAGCAGTGAAGTTCAGTATTCTGGGACCACAAGATAATTTACCTCGTAATGCTAATCTCTTAGAAGGTTTGGAAAAATTTAAAAGCATACTTTAACTGTGTCCTTTGTAGTTATAACACATGGTGACTATGTTTTGAAAATTAACCAGAAGCAGTAGTGATATTGGATTTTAAACAAGACTGTAAAATTGTAGTGCTCCCTGACATGGCTTGAACAACTAGAACCTATAGAAAAAAGTTTTTAATATTTTTGACCAGAAGAAAAACATATCATTAGAGATGAAGTTTGTATCCCTGTGACTGTTAAGAGGAATAATGACATTTATTTTATGATCTTGATGTAAATTTCCTGGGTGATAAACTGACCGAAATGTTTTTTTGCATGTAAAAAAGTAGGTGAAACTGTAGTGCTCTGGGACACTTCCATGCTATTTTGAAGTTAAAAGAAAAACAAATTTGAGAACAAAATAAAAATAGGCATTTGTGTTAGAATTCTATTTACTCCAGGAAGTGTTAGGGGTTAGAACATAATATTTTCCTACTTCTAAAAAAGATGAAGGGAAAGACAAGAGACCTTGTATGCACCTTATGTGAATATTTATTGTTATCAGTCAAATTTATCTGAAATAATTTCCTACTGCTCTGTCAGGCCCAAATTTATCCCATGGATGCCCTTTTCCAGCTGCGCTGTTTTTTCTGCATGGTGTTATATATAAACCATGAAGTCTGATGCCCTTTACAGTCACAATAAAACTTTTGTAGAGATGGGAAATGAGGGATATCACAGCACCATGTCTCCAGCCTTGCAACTGGGGTTGATCTAACAGTGTACATCCTGTAGTATTCCATAGGAACTCTGAAAACATCTGGTCTTCTGGTGGCTTTCTGGCTTCTTTGGGTGAAGATTTGCAATTTTCCTATAAAGATAGAAACTAAATATAAACTTTTCTACCAAATTCTGGAAGAACATTAAATAGGTAATTAGTGGCACAGATTTATTTGTATCTGCTTTGGAAATTCCAGATTTTAATCTAAATGCTGTGGATTCAAATTGTTTCTTATGAGAAAGCATTTGTGAGAAATTAAAGTGCTTTATCTATCTACCTGATACTACACCACCTTTGATTACCATATTTCCATCCCTTTGAAAGATGCTAAGCATTGAATGGAGAAAACAGGAATTATTTATAATTAATTTTGAAGGCATCCAGGAAGACTTCAAATTACAGGTTAAAAAATAGATAAAGACTATTAAAAAAAAAGGGCATTTAACTAAAGTATCTGTTCAGTTGAAGAAGAAGTAGATGGAATGCCAAAGAACGAACTAGCGGAGAAATAAAAGTTAGTAGAGAAGGAATACTATCACTACTGGAATCCATTCATGAAAGTGGTATTCTTATTCATGAACTAAGTGGCTGTATGACAAAAGTCCTTTGGTTGTGCTCAGAAGTGAAGCAGGTATGTGACCAGGTGCATCGCTTTGCACACTCCCAGTACCCTAGTATTCAGAGGAATCCCCAATTTGATGTGCAACTGCCCATCTTTCCATTCCGTGTCAGAATTTGAACCTCTATATTCAGCTCTGGGTGCCAGGAATGGGCCACCTGGGCTTCAAGAAGGAATATATTACACATCTAGATTGAGAGACCTCCCAAATGCGTGCATTTAAAAAACAAGGATAAAACAGTGACAGAATGATGCTGCTAAGAACATTATGGAGAATCCCCCTTTTTATTTTCACACAGCTATAACAAGGTTATGCTGGAACACGGAAGTTATGCCGAGAACCCAACCCAGAGGTCTACAGCTAACTAACTTGCTGCCCCAAGAATATTTTGGTCTAAACACAAAAGCAGGCCTTTGGGGAAAGGAAGACATATGCCCATTTATCTGGTAGGCAACTGAGGCCTAGATAAATCAGAGAATGTCCCCAAAGCTTGGTGATTTGAATCACCAAGGATTGCTTCTACTCTCAGCAGTTTACAGGACTATTTCAGTTGATATTCCTTTCTCTTACTCAGAGATCTGCATCAAGATTATAATTTTACTAATTCTGAAAGAAAAACAGACAAAATTTTACAAAGGTTAATCTCTTCTAATTTTATTTTTAATAAAAATAAATTCTGTCATACTGTGATAACTCAGCTTGTTCTGAGATAGTAGTATTCTGTTTTCATAAGTTCACTCACAAAATTTTAACTAGTACCTGGACTGAGTTACAGCAGTATTTTATTGCACTGTAGACTATAGTTATATGGAATGAACTTAATCAGATGAAGTGAGCAAAGGAAGAACCTGCAGTGCCAGAGCACTTCTCATGAACCTTTGTGTATTTGTGCAGCTAATCTCTTAATTGGATTTTCATGAGGAATGTTTGCATATTTATCCAGATTAGTTGTTTTCTGTTATAGACATGGCTCCTGTTTTCTCTGAATGTCTAGAGTTCTGTTTAATACTTTATGGAGTTCTGTACTTGGAAAACACAGAGGCAAACAAACACTATGGAAATAACAATACACAGAACATATCGTGTGACAAACTGTTACATTAGTACCCAGGTCATTCCTATCAGACAAAGCCGCTTCCATGAATAGCTGCATTTTTCATTCTTCATTCATTGCACAAGGAAAGAATGGCTGAAATGCTACTATCAGGGCTGGATTCCCTCCAGCCAGCGAGGTCACTGTTTGTAAAACATTACAGGCACAGCACAGAGTGGCACTCGACCGCAGCGAGGCCCTGGTAGGATATATGCAAAGATGTGGAATTTTCCATTGACTGAGACAGGTTCACAATCCTACAGAGGCATACTTTGGTAGGGGACTGTAAAAATAATACTGTGATGGGTTGAGTAACATTCAACTAAAGGTTAATGTAATTACCAGGAAAAGCCCTCTGCTAATTACAGACTGTCCTGTCTTTTAAAGCTGTTATAATCACATTGCTTTCAGAACTGCAGCTGAAGCTCGGTTAATGCAGTCTGCTATTTGTGTGTATGTGACAACTTGAGTCAGCTCCAGTGCTCTCTCAAAAACACATTAAACAGTGATTTTACTGCTTCAGAGGTGATGAACAGGAGCCTGGCAGAGCCCAAGGTGCTTCTGTTACTGAAAAGAAAGGGACAGGAGCAAAACAGAGGGCTGAGAACAGGTGCAAAGTGGAGAGGACAAATTATTGGAACAACTGCTTCTGCTGGCTGGAGGCAGAGGTGAACTGTGGTGTTGCTTCTCCAAACTGTGACATCGAAGCAGTTTTCTTGCACTCCAAATACTGCCATAGATCAAAAGCTAAATTTATGTATCCAAAAACTTGTGTACATATCTATTGCTTTTCCCTGGATCTTCCAGATGTGAATAAAACGAAAATAGAAATAATTGCTTCCAAAACTAATAATAATTTCACCAACAATAATGATAATACAGTATCTTTTAATTTGCTGTTGCGAAAAGAGCCATAGGGAAACTTGTGAATGCTGGGGTTAGGATTCTAGCCTGAGACAAACCCTGTCCTGCAAAAGGAGATCTTGATTCCCTGTCTGTTTGATGACAGCTAAAATGAAGCAAATTAGTCCCTAAAAACAGCACTGTACAAAAGCCTGGACAGATGCTGAGACACATGGGCACTGAGATTAGTGCAGGAGTTTGTAATTAGAATAAAAATTGGGGATTAACTGCTGTTTCTGTCAACTGGCATCAGGCAAGAATCCAAAAAGGATTTGTTTGTAGCTATGGCCTCAAGAGCTCAGGAAGTGTTTGGGTCTGATGGTTATGGAAAAAACAGGCTGGGAGCTATGTCAAGAGGAGTGCTCTTTGGGTTTTGACACTCTAGTGCACAGGAAAGCAAAACTTCTTTGTCCACAGTTTTCAGATACTCACTTGTGTTCAAGGAAATATCTGATTCCATAACCACCTTCCTATTTAAAACAAATGCAAGGGACTAAATATGTCCAAGCAAATCAAGTGACTTGCATCTCTCCCAGCTAACACTTCTGTTTGGTCCTGGAGTGATTATGTGGTTGCATTTTGGTTTGAGTGGGCACCTTCTTTCTTACTAATTTTCCATACATCTTAGTAGCATTACAGAGCATTTTGCATTTTCAGTGATTATTCTGTAATTTAAGAGATTTTCTGAGCTGGAAAACCAACTGTTAGCAATTACATCCTTAGCTGACTTAATTTTAGCATTGGGGTAAAGACTGGGAGCTCTTAGGAGATATTTTGGTGCCTTTCCTCTCTCTTTAATGTACTTTTCTAAATTTGCTGTGCCCCTGCAGAACTCCATAGGAAGGCAGACAGAGCAGCACCAGCTATTTCAATGGCAGAAACCTGCAAAACCTGTCATGTTTGTTCCCCTAGCTGTTCCTGATCCCAAAGGCAAATGAGGCAACTGCCCCTCCAGTTCCATGGCCAGAGGTACAGAGAGGACATCTTCCTGGACTTACTGTAAAAAATTCTTTGAAGGGATCAAAAGGCCAATTTATATGATTCTCCAGCAGCTTTGATCATAGGTGCCGGCTGGTGTATGGTAAAGAGGAAATGGAATGTTAAATAATGTTTCTTTCCTTGCAGCTGCTCCTGGGTCTGTTAGATTTGAAATAAATGTTTGTACATTCATAATGTTATATATATAATGAAATTTTACTCTGATTAAGTGCTGACTGCTAGAAGATCTTAGTGCCTCAACAAAATGTATACACTGGAAAGAGTCTGGCTGCACTCCTGAAGCACTTCCACAGGTCTCGGTCTGGTGGAACAGCCTCTCTCCTAGGGCTTTGTGATAGTCTTGTTCCAGATTTATTTCCAGATAAAGCCACTACAATGTTGTCTGACACTCAGCTGTGCTTAGTCCCAGCTTTGGGAGATAAAAAGGGAACGGAAAGGCCATGTGAATCCTTTGCCTTAGTAATCTTAAATGATTCCAATAAAATCCATATTGTCCAGACTTAAAACATCAAGAAAAACATGGAAGATGAAGTATTCTTTGTTCTGTATCATCAAGCCTCTGTTAATTTGCATACAGATGGCCTGCGTTTTTTGCAATATGCCTAATCAGAGATGTGACTGGCAGTCTGGAGCGTATCACACTGCCAGTTTGCCATCTAGTGGTACAGCATAAAGCCAATTTTACATCCTATTTCACCATTTCAGCAGAAAGATGCCCTCAGAACACAAACACGAGATGATTTTAGCAATCTATTAGCAGAAGACAGTCCATACCCATGATTCTTAATTCCTAGACCTTGCACTTTGTCCCCCAGGAGCAGTGACTGGCTCAAGGTTGGACAGCTTTTTTAATTCCACAGGAGAATGGCTGTATAGATCCAGTTGCTGCTTAACACCTTAGGATTTATTGTTTTCAGTGTTATCCTGGTCTTTTTTGACTGTATTTTTATACAAGTATCAGGGAATCTCAAAAAGTGGAACGTGAATGGCACTTGAGAGAGCATTGTCTGTATGACAATGGGCCATCAGTGACCACCCACGTCAAGAGAGGATCAGTGTAACCTCAAGAGCTCCCAAAAGATGTTTGTTCAATCTGTTCCACAAAACTTTCTGGTTCTCATGATTTCATAGGCCTCTTTGGGTAGCACAGGTGTGCTGCCAGGGTCGTGGCAGTTGTCCTTTAACGCACTGATGCAGACTGCTGGAGGTAGCATTGCAAAGGAAAAATACCACTTCCCTGCAAAGTATGCGAGTGCTGCTGAGGGAAAGCTCATCACTTCCTCACTGGGCTGCTGTGGGATGGGAACCTCATCGCAGCCAAAGGATTCAATTAGCCACTCTGAGGAAGGTTAAAATATCCAGGGAGGAAGTCAAGTGTAAACAGCCAGCAGCTACAGGGGTTGAGAAAGTGATGAAAAAACATGTCAGGGCATAAGGGACACTCGCACAGCATGTCTAGGTTTTGTTTCACTCTACCCAAAGTACCGTGAGGATTTTTTTCCCTTCTATAATAACTCCCATGTCCTTTATTCGTTTATATCTGATAGATGCCTAGACTGTTGCTATATTAGTAATTGCTGGAGTACTATTTATTGCTTTTTAGGACTCTTCCCAAAAACAAGCTATGGTTGCACAGAGACCAGAGTGCCAGTGTAGTCAGACAACCACTGTCTGAAATTTTTGTTGTCAGTTAATTTAACTTCTTCAGAGTTTCAATAGCTATTTTGGCAGCATGTTCAGCCACACAGGCCCCTAAGGACTTCAAGCCATTTTGATAAGCCATTAGTTTCTGATTTAAATAAAGAAGGAGCTGATGACAAGACGCTAAAAACCCCCTCCCTTTGGGGAAATTTGGCTTTGAGAAAAGTCTCAGATGTGAAACTCCGCAGGGAAAGGAAAACTGGGGAGAAACACTTACTTTATTTCTTTGTACCCAAAAGAGCAAACAACCATTTCCGTCAGCTGCAGAACTTAATTTTCTGTCTGTCTGCAGCAGTAGCCAGAACACAAGACTGCCTTCCTACGCAGTACAACAGCGTCTGTGAATGCAAAGAGACGCCAAATACCTGTGAACTGTTTCAGATTACTACTTCTGTCACATACTTGCCAAAGGAGCAGGATGGGAAAGACACAAGAAGAGTGTGGCTGGAAGAGCCATTTTGGAAAAGAGACACGGTAACTTGATGGCAAAAATTTCAGTTCTACAGCAAACCCAGTTTATATGGTCAGTTCATTTACTCTGCATGTTTTGATGTGAAAATGGTTGCCTCAGTAGTTTTAGTGTGCTTTTGAAAGAGACAATAATCTTTCAGAAATATTGTTGAAAGTTAATTTTTTAAAATAATGATATAGGCACAGTAGATACAATTTTGGCTGACTATAGTACATTTAATTGCAGACCTGATAGCACTGGCTCACAGACCTTGCACTAACAGATAAGTATCTGTGATAAGCTCCCTTTGCAGTTTTGAAGTTAAAATAATTTCTTGTATACTGGGAATTCCCTGTGGGGAAAAAAAGCCAGAACAAGTACACTGCATAAAATATTGTATAACACAGAAAAAAAAAAAGTTTCAACACAGGCATGACTTCTTCCTGAAAGGTATAGAAGTAAAATGGTTATGGATAGAAAAAATAGTCTTTTCTTCTGACATTGAGGAAGTATCTTAACTTACAAAAGACAGTGCTAATAAGACAGTTAGCTGAGTTAAAATCTAAGATAGAACCCTTTGGTAAGATCCTGACAAGACATAGTTAGAACAGCTGGTGAGAGCAAGAAGTGGTAGCAAATGCAGCTCTTGTTACTGCATCAATATCTCACCCAATAATCAATATATTGGCATC
This sequence comes from Nicator chloris, assembly GCA_013400495.1. Classification (NCBI taxonomy): domain Eukaryota; kingdom Metazoa; phylum Chordata; class Aves; order Passeriformes; family Pycnonotidae; genus Nicator; species Nicator chloris. The sequence goes on from WAAE01021617.1 coordinate 7,908, forward strand.
TTCCTACAGTAAATATGTAGAAATGTACACACCATGATATTTGAGGAAGCCACTGAGTCCCTTATTAAAATGAGAATGGGAAAACAGTATTCTTCTTTCTCTTTCCTTCAGAGATGTGCAGTCTTGTATGGCTCAGTCTTGGAGCTGGGATGTAAAATTCTGTCCTTCCACCTCTTCTCTGGAAGCTTCATTTGGCAAAGTATTTACCTGAGCTTAGATACAGCAGTGGGCTGATAGTGTGTGACTGGATACCCTGTTATCAAACTCGGAAACCTCCCGAATAGTCCTCCATTGTGGACTGATTCCATCCTGCTGTCTTGGATTTGTTTTAATTTCAAGCCAATGGAGAGAAAGAATCAGAGGTTTCCTTAGAAATTCGGCTAATCATATTTAATTTTTGCATTAAACTGTTAATAACGGCCTACTGTACTGTTTGTAAAATGCTTCTGATATTTGAAAATCATAAGATAGTCATGGCAGATGGAAACTGAAAAGCAACAAGTCTGGCCTTCATAAATTCTATTTCTGTTGTATTCCACCTGATAAAAAGTAGTTGTATGAAAATTACAATAAATAGAAAACGTTTCCTTTGAGATATATTATTTATGTTTGTAATTTTTAAATTATTGTTTAGAGTGAGGTTTATTAAATTTTAAAGTTATTTCCAGTATATGGCTAGGCTGACCTATTAATACAGACACTTCAAGATCAGTCATATTGAAAAAGCTACCAATCAAGTATATAATTATTTTCAAGCACAATTTTCTTTTTTTTTTTAATAATTCCAATAACGGCAATATATTAAATAACCAAGGCATATTTATATTAACTAAAAAATAATTGTAAACCAGGAAGCATCAAGAGTAAATCCTCTACAGGGCAACATTTAATGGCTTTTAAAATGGCAAACCACTGAATAAACCTATCTTAATGCCTCTTCTGTCCTGTTTATTAAGTTTGCAGTAAATGCCATTTCTCCTGTCCTGACAGTAGAATCATAGAATAGTTTAGGATGGGAAAGAATTTAAGATCATCAAGTCAAACAGTTAACTTAGCACCACCATGTTCACCACTGAACCACATCCCTAAGGTGACATCTGCATCTCTTGTAGATATCTCCAGGATGGTGACTCCATCACTTCCCGTGGCAGCAGGTTCCAATGCTTGATAACCTTTCCAGAGAAGAAAACTTTCCTAATATCCAATCTAAACCTCCCCTGGAGCTACTTGAGGCCATTTCATTTCATCCCATAACTTGTTACTTGGAAGAAGAGACCAACGCCTATCCCACTACAACCTTCTAGAACCTTTTCCTTCATTGATTTAAGTCAAAACAAATCTGTGTTCTTCATTCTACTATAGTCTGGTTTCTTTCGGGGATCATTGTAAAAGCTTTAGAGTTCAAATACTTCTACAGAACTCTGCACTGAAGTTCAGTTTCAAACTGTAAGTGGTGTATCACTGAAATTAGAGGGACTAGTAACCTACTATATAATTTATTTCTTACTCTCATGACAAACTAGTCCCAAGAGCTGATGTTCCCATTTCCTCCAATGAGAAATTATTTGATAATCAAAAATGAGTTAATTACCAGGAAGTTTTCCCTGACATTTGGCCAACTAAGTATTTGTGATTCTTTTTTCATCTTAATGTAATTATATCAGCTTGAATGCCCTAAAATCACCCTGCAATTCTACTAAGAAAATCCTGAGTCAGGGAACAGTGGTTTAAAAGAGATTTTTAAAAGCAAGAGTAGATTAGACTGTCTTATTAAGTACACGGAGTGAACTAGTGATTAAGGTTCTTGTTTTGACAAAGCTTAGGCACCTGTGAGAAAGCAACAGAACTATTTATATGATTCAGCTGCATTATTTAAAAACATATTTCCTCTAAAACCATCTGATTACTGACACAAAAAATACTGCCTGCTTTGTCATAGTTACTGAAATTTGGGAGTTGCAGAGCTTAGTGCTTTCCCCAAATAATAGTTGTAATACAGAATAGTCTCCATCTGTTCTGAAATAAGCAACATGGATTGCTAATACCCTCCCACCGGTATGTATATTTTTAGTCACACATTCAAGCTTGTAATCCCTCCGCTCCAGTCTACATTCCTGGCATAAAACGTAAGGTTTGTTATTCAAAAATTTTTAATTATGTTTGTGTGTGCATGTGTCTGTATTTTAAGTTCATTTCTAACTCTGGGGAAACAGTTTAAAATACATATCTGCAATAAGACATTTCCTATTTCTCTTAAGTCTTCAGAAGTTTCTATTCTTGAGTTGTGAAACATTGTTTCTAGATAGCTATCAAGAAAACACCAAAAAGTGGAGAAATTAGAGGATGGAGAAACATGAGCTGAAACACCATGGGGCAAGTTACATTGGAAAGTACATTTTAACTACGGATTTCCACTTTATTGCCTCTCTTCAGTGCAATGCACACATAAATCCGATGGCTGGGCTCTGAGGATCTGAGATAAACAACAGTCTTTCAGCACTCTCCAGAAGGTATTTTGATGGTTTTGAGCAAGTCACTTAGTCTTCGTGCCTCAGATTCCCATATCCTTATTTTTAAGAGGTGATGTGAAGATACACACACTCAGGTTTACCTTGCACTTGTGTGAGACCACAGTCCCTTATGGGGTAGGGATCAAGAGTTCCTGTTAGAAGATCCCAGTGCAGCCATCTCCACCAGAATTCTGGCCCTGGTGCCAGCTCATGACACATCCTTTGTAAGAAGGAGCATGACACTGGACAATAAAGAAAAATCTTCCCATTAGGATAGATGTTCTTTCCAGACAAATTAGTGTTGCTTTATGTCCTAAGACATAAATCCTTCTGTTGTTTTATTAACAATCTTTCACAAATATCTTCTCCACTAGAACTGTTAATCCTTTCCCCTCTACTCCACCCCAAACTTCTAAGACAACTATGGTTCTTTGACAAATTCCAGTAGAATGATAGAATTTACAGTGGACAAAGAGAAATTTGTTTGTTTATTTAATTATTGTTTAGTGCTAGAATTCTTTCCCCAAGTCTTTATATTACAATTAAGAGCAAACAGGAAAGTTTGGTTCAATTTTTGTCTGACTCCTGCTTATTTTTAATGCCTCTGTTAAATTCTTCCTAAAAAAACCTCTTGCAGTTGCTACATATTACTCTTCTGCAGAGGTCTTCTTCATCTTTGATTTTTCTTAAAGTTCTTTTTCACACTTCATGTGTAATCAGTAACTTTCTACAGAGGTGTGGTTGACAGATGCTGGCCCAGTGTTGTAAATATTTTAGTCCAATGAATGTGCATGGCATATAAATATATTTTAGAGTTATTTTCCATTACATTCCCTTAACATTCTTGTATTTCCATTGTGACTGAAATTTGGGCTACAGCTTACAGCAGAGCATTGCAGTTATGTTGAAGCTTGGAAACTACTAGAAAACCATGTCTGAGGAAGCTGTGTAGTGAGCTTAGCAGAATAAAAAATATTTAACTTCTAAAAGCAAAGGAATCTTTAGAAACACACAACCACTGACTAATTATGTTCTTGCTGGCAATGGCTATTACTGGATATTTTGGACAAGGATTCTTAAAAAAAGAAACAGGAAGTCAAGGGGAGATTTTTTATTTACTTCAAGGGGCTCTAAATGAGAAATTCAAATACAGACTGGACGTTATTAAAAAATATACCAAATATCTAATAATAATTTTTCCTCCTTGCTAGGTTTTCCCCTTGCTTTTATTTTGCACTTGAATATGTTTAGTTTTATCAGCTTTGAGAAAATGTCTTGGTTTTAAACTGTTTCCCCAGCATTCTACTAATTGTTCTGGTTTGACTATTTTCTCATCTGTGAGAACATGACCAGGGGTAAAATAAAGGCAAAACAACCCTAAAACTTATGAATTACAAAGCTAGTTTATTCACACACACAAGAACAAAAAAAAGAAAATTAAAAAACCTTAAAAATGTCAAAAACCATCTCCCCTCCTTCCCAACAATCTACTCATTTCTCACACAACCACCACCAGAAAAACTCTGTCCTCCTGCTGGCTTTCACATCAAATGTCCCAAACTACAGCTGCCTGCCATGCTGCAGTATCTCAGCCTTCTTGGGGTACCATTTAAAATGCTTATCTAGTATTCAGTGAAGAGTCTCTCAGTCCACACCCCAACCAGAATAGCATTCCCCAAAACTACTAAAAAATAGTCCATTTCTTCCATGAAATCTTCTTGCTGTCTCTCTCTCCTCAGCAGTATCTCTCCGAAGGCGGGAAGGGATTAAATCCTTATCTTGGTTCTTCCGCAGCAGTCTATGATGTCACATCTCAAAGCTGCAGCTGTGGAGACCAGGGGCTGAGGAGAAACCGAGGCCCCGCCCCACCCAGCAGGGTGGGGCCCCTGGGACCCTTCCAGGCTTCCATGCAGGCCTCCCCCACACTGGGACACTGCCCAGGGCCGCCTGCTCAGCTGCTATCACTGTTGCAGCCCAGCCTCCCCCACACCTCCCTTTCCCTTCCCCCTGCTGGCAGCGGGGCAGGGGAGGAAGGGCTCTCCGCCACCTGGCCATGCCCTGCCACCTCCTCTCCCCACACCCCAAGTGGGGGAGGGTGGCCAGGAGCCGATCCACCTGGGCTTGCCCCAGGGCTCCCGTGGGCCGCGGGGTCGGGCCAGGCCCCCCGGCAGCCTCCCCCCCGCCTTGGGGGAGAGAGACACCGCGATGCCCGCCCCTTCCGCCCACGGCACGGCCCTACGTTACCTTCCTGACGGCCAGAGGCAAAAGAGAACTTACTTCCTGAAACCTTCAAATTTAACCCTGTCTGTGTGTTCAGTCAGACGTAACTTCCTGAAAAACAACTTCCTGGTTCAACCCATGACAGAAGTGCAAAATAAAACTGTGGCATTTGTAGGTCTTCAACTAGAGTAATTACTGCACCATCTTCTCGTGAAACTAAGGAAATTAGAGTCTTAGAAAAAATATGGAATAATACAGAATAAGATTAAAAGCAGGTGGAGCAATTTTACTTGTAGTGTACTCTGGATGAAGTACTTAAAGCACTGTGACAGTTACAATAATTTACCATGTGTACTGAGCAAGCATGGTGTGATTTAATGGATGACTTCTAAAGAAAATGCCACAGTCAGGTAGAAGTGTCAATTAGTGCAACATTTCCTAACAACCCATTGATGCATTTCACCACCTCTGGGTGTTAGAGGAATTGAAAATGTTGCACATTTAAACTGCTCTCCACTAATTTGATTCTCTTGGGCTCCTCATGGTACATTTTATTCCCTTTTGGTCATTTAGAAACAATGTTCTACCTGAACACAAAGGAAAATGTGTTCACAGATGAGCTGTTATTTCAGTATGACAGCATGTGGGAGGAAAAGTGCATTCAGGTTGCAAACCAAATATGAGGTATATAAGATTAAAGCTCCTGCTTTGTTCCAGTTTTTCTCAGGAAAGGAGTGTGGAGAACAGCTGCTGAAGGCACCAGGGACTGAGATCTCCAGCCAATATTTTAGGAATTTACAGTGACCTGGCCGCTGACCTTTTTTCCCCCTGCCATCTCTCTTTCATGAAAGGAATCTGGGACACTTGGAAAGTCCTTTCCTGACTGCCCACTAGAGGTAGACTGCGTTGGTTTAACCGTGATCTTGGGATCACAAATCCCGTCATAGATTTGGGGATTCCTCTCTGTAGCCTTTTATAGCAGTGGCCTTGTCTATACAGAAAATTATTCAGAAATGGCTATTGAGGTAGTGCAAACACATAGTCTGCAGAAATCTGCTTTAACTTGCAAGTCTGCACAAGCCTTTATGCTTGATTATCCGAGTAAAGGTGATAATTGGTGTGAAATCAGCAATGTAAAAACTCCCCAACCAACAAGACAAAAAGGAAACTAGGCTTTGACCAGGAGGTACATTTAAACAAACAGCTCTTTTTTTCCAGTAGGAGATCTGAGGTGCTCACTTAAGGTGTGAGCACAAGCATGATGCCGTGCTCTGCACAGGTAAGTGTTACCACAGACAGTATTGGTGTCCTTCTGGCCTCCTCTTGATGATTTAATACAATAAAACATTGTGCTCAGATGGCTAGACTGCTTCCAGGGGTGAGGTATCTTTGCTTGACATGGTGTTGAGCTGTACATACGTGCTGTCTACTGTCACCTGCGGCTTGCTAGAGTCCAGCATCCTCTTTACAGCATTGCCAAGTCATGAAATCAGGCTTCCATGAGAGAAGAGCGGGCATCAGCTTTGAGTAGGGTCATGTCTACCAAATCTTGGGTCTCAAGTCTATAATGATTACTGACAGTCACAGCACTGGTCAGCTGAAGATATTTAGTTCATCACTAACCCTCTTTCTTTGCTCTGATTACAATAGGTCTTTTGGGGACTCCTATCACACTTGGTGAAAGCAGCCCATGAACTAAGCCGCAGCATAAACATGACCTTTCTTCTATCTCTTAGCCTGTATGTGCTCTAAAATCTCTTCTGAAACTGGACAAAAATGTGGCATGAAATTTTCCTTGATTAAAAGTAGACCTGAGCACATCTGCAGTAGATGTATATAAGTAAGACAGCAACAGTAAATTGTTCTGCTGGCAGTTGTAATTTTATTGTGAGGCCTCCCTAGAAACTACTTTTCTATGGACCTCTAAGAGAGAAATCTCCAATTTTACATGAAAATAGGTTTCTAGCTAGAATCTAAAGAAAGTTTTATACATCAAATGCTATACAGGAGGTTGAAGATCAGAAATTAGGCAAAAAGAAACCCATAATAACTTTCCTATGCTGTCAAGATTTTAATAAAAATCTTATGATTATACGTGGATAAATTTCAAACGTTCTGGCTTAGCAACACTGAAATTGCCTCTATTGGTAACTATTTCAAGCTCATTGAGTGTTTTCAAGTTTTTCTCCTACTGTTTTATAACAGTTCCAGGTGTTTCAAAAGGTTTTAGAAATCTTTAATCTGGCTTCCAAAATTTTTGCACCAAGAGTCAGCTGTCCAGATTTTGTAGAATATAGTGTGGAAAGAGGCCTCAGGGATCATTTTGTCCAACCTTTCTCGGCAAAAGCAAGACAGTATGTCCCAGCACCCTCTTTCTTAAGAGTCTAACACTGGGGAAGAGTCCATCACTTACTTTCCTGGGGAAATTAGTCCAATGACTGATTTGTCTCATTCTGAAAAAAATTTTATCTTGTATCTAATCAGAATTTCCCCAGGATGAACTTTTATCCATTATCCTTCATCTTTTCCATGTGACTCCTTGCAAACAGAGTCTCCATCTTCTTTGTAGCCATCCATCTTGCAAAACATCACAGCACTTGTAAAAGAAAACACTTGAATGGCCCCTTACTTTACTGCTGAATATGGTACTGTGTTTCACCTGAAGCCTTTTTTTTGCAAAGCCTGAGACAGACTTCAGGTCATGTGACATCTGAAGGGACACAGTGCTGTCCTGCTACAGCACCCCTCCAGGGCTTAAGCAATGAAGAGTGCTCTTTCCCTGGCTGTAGAGCAGACTTACAGCTTAATTCGCATGCTGGCCCATCTTTATACATGGCAGTAAGAGGTTCAAAGTGCCCACTGATCTGTTTCCCAGGTTTTGGAGTTATAGAATAAGATAGGACTAGAAAAGCTGTGCTAGAGTTATATACCCTGTAAAAAGGTCACTGCACTTAAGCAGAATAAGATGAAAGCCAATTTTATGTCCCACTCTTGTAGGACAAGCACTGAGAGGTCATAAAACTTACAGACTTGCCATATCCGTGACAAACTGCGAGTGTTTTTCCTGCTGATGAGAGGAGTTCTGGATACATTTTGGGACCACAATCAGCATTTGGCTCTACAAGATTGATGGCAAAGAGCAACACCCTTTTTAGTCGTACTTCACTGAAAAAGATGAAAAAGCAAAGTAGAGACACAGCCTAATGAAGAATTTTATTTCTACTGGAAGTGGTGGAGGAACTCTAATTACAGTTTGTATTTTGGTTTGAAAGTGGTGGGGCCGAGTTTTGGAAAAATGTCATTCCTCTTCCCTAATGTCTCTGTAAAGCCACTAGAGGGCTCCGAAATCCACCTTAAAAATTTGTCTTTGGCACTTTTGAAAATGAACGTGTTTTCCAGCACTCTTGTGCTTTCTTATTTTGCTATTATCAATGGAACCTGTAGGGTGAACACAATCACAAGAAAATAAGCATTTGGGGGAAAGGATGCCTTGAAGGCTAGAATCACCAGTGACTTCTATCCACTAAGGACTTGCATGGCTTTCTGGAGTTTTGTGGAAGTGGTATTTCCTCAGCAGCAGCTGGATTTCCCCTGTGTCTTTTCTATTTGATGAGAGAGAAGTATATGTAGTAGATTCTCTGAGACTGGATGTGAGGCTTTTGATTTTGTAACATCCCCTGTGATGTTTGCCATTTGTTAAACCTCACCTCAAACCTCACTTTCATAGCTTGTCTTTCGGTTGTAGAGGAGTGAAGTATCTGGGTTATGCTTGCTGCTGAGTGTGAGTTATAAACAGGGTGAGTTCTTCAGTAAACAAGAAAAAGTTCCTCTTGAACAATGTTTCTTTTTCCTTGTAGAGTTGAATGTGGAGGGCAGCAATGCTCTTCTGCTCTGCATTTGTGGATGTATCTGAGCAAGAGACTTCTGGGCTTTTGGTCATCCTGAAGAAGAGCACTTCCTTGTGCTCTGTGTCCATGCAGTCCAGAATAATAACCAGTTTTTTGAAGGTGATCAGAGACATGTAAAGTTTAAAAATAACTCCAGAAAATTTTATTTTTCTTTTCACTTTTCCCCTTCCCTTTAATTAAACAAATGTGCTGTCGCCCTGCTTTTCCAGCCTTCTGATGTTTACCTTTAGGAAATTCGTTTCCCACGTACACTTTCTGTAAACTATGGATTGTTTACATTCTTTCATGGAGGAGGAGTTCTCTTGATTGACACTCGTCTTGACAAATGTGATTGGAGAGGTGTTGACCTTGCTTGCCAATCACTTGGTCTGCTTGCTATACTATATAATGGAGTCAGTGATGTAATAAAGTTAGTCCTCTTGGTTGAACCCAGGTCAGACTTCGTGTGGTGCATCTAGTGCGGCAGCGCGACAATCTGCCACCTCACATGCCATGGTCTTGATCTGAGACACTTAGATAAAGATGTGTAAAATGATGTTAAATTTTTGGTATCCCTCTCAGGACTGAAACTGAAGCTGGATCATATGAAGAGAGAATATGTCGTTGGAACCAACCATTCACTCACTTCTGTCCTGGGAGAGTTTGAAATGTTGGGCACTGAAATACAAAAATGTCATTATAAATTTTATGGCTTTTGCTGAAACAGTTATGGTTTGATGGATGATAGCTAGAGCAACTGACTCCACAATCCAGAGAGGACAAAATACTAAAATTGCCACAAACCTTCCTAAAGTACTTTGCCTGTGATATATAAGGAAGCATATTGCAGTGTGGGATGACTCTACTGGCATTTGCTTTAAATGACCTGCATTGTATCAGTGGCCCTTCCATCCCAGACTAAAGAGTAGCTGTTCAGTGACCTCTGCTACCCATTTAATGCACTGTGCCTACATTACCCTGTTTTTTCAGGAGCTGCCAATGGATTCAAATGAGGCATAAACGGAGTGTTTTCCTTTAGAGATAATTTTGCCTTTCCAGAAATGAATTAGGTTGCACAAGAAGTAGCATTTGAGACAAATGTATGTCTGCTGGACTAGTGAATTCCAGAAAAATTGTTCACTAAATCTAAAGGTAGATGACTAAAATGTATTATGCAGGTCATATCTGAGGAGTATTCATTTATCTCAATTACAAAAGAGGTCTAGATGACTTCATGGGTTGTATATTATATATATCTATTTTTTGGCAAGATGAACCCCACCTTTACTGTCAGTGTCATCATGTGAATCTTGCATTTGTTTGTGCTAAATTACCAAGTGCAATCTCTGTGCTCTGTATGTGGCACTTGGGGAGAGAGAAGCTTACCCTGGAGGCAGCTTTCAACACATATGGTGAGACACTGGAACTCCCAGGAATGGCCAGGCAGAGTTCAGTTATTCCAGAGGAGGTCCCTTTCCCAGCCTGGGACTCTGGAGATGCTATGTGAACAGGTGTAGACAAGCTGCTGCTTGAGGAAAGCCTGACCAAAGGTTTTTGGCTCAAGGATGACACACTTCTGTGTCCTGAGCACCTACCTTCATGGTTGTCTGTTGGGACCTTTCTCAATCCCACCTGCCAGCATCCCTCCAGGAGCAAAGAGTGTGCTTTGGGCAGCGGCCTTACTTGGGACATGGCATGTGAGGAGGGTGACGTGTGAGGAAGGATGGAGAAAGAGGGCTCTGGTAAATCATTTAAAACACACATCATTCTTCAGGGTGTAGATTAACACACTCTCTGCTTTCTTTTTTGGTCTCGTACTACAAATGTTTCACTTGTGTTATGAGTGGATGTTCTATTCTTAAAATAATAAAACTTTCAATTAAGGAGTGGTTTGAATTTTCAGTAATTCAAATTTATTTTTAAATTTTATTTAAGAGGCCATAAATAGAATTATAAAATTCTTTATAGTATTTTAATTCCTTTCATAAGCATTTTTTGGGTCTTGAGGGATGTTCATAACAAACGTGTTACTTCCAAGTACCTTTCTTCTTAAAACCCTTGTGTTTTGGGACACAGCCAGATAGGATGACAGAATATATATTATTTTTATACCTCATATGTTGGGTTGACAGAATGAAGAATGTTTTATCCTTGCAAGAAAATTAAACATTCCTGTCTAATTTAAAAAAGAGATTGTCTAAAGGACTTGCTTTATATGCTTTCAGGATCCTCTTCCTGTTCATTAGGAACTGTTCTGTATTCTTTTGCAATCAGCTCTCATCATTTATTGTGTCATTTCAATTGTAAGTGGTTTAAAAATGCCTAAAAAATCTCTGTGGGCACCTAGTGTGTTAATTGGATGGGGAAGAGGAATGTATTCTTGTAGTGAGGTATTATGCGCTGTATAAAATATCTCTGGGCAAGATACTGAAGTTTAGTGGATGATTGTATGGTTCATTCAATATTGAATAAGGAGCAAGAATTCCTTTCAAACAATGGTTGTCTTTTGTGTTGTTTTTGTTTTTAATAATGCTGCTGGGAAGTTTAGGAAAAAACAGGAAATTTAGTTAAAAAAAAAAGAGATGACTATAATTCTCAGAAAAAAGAAAATTTTCTGAAATAGAATTTATCTCACCCTCCTTCAGGCTAATGAATAATAACATACTCTGCTGACAAAAGGTAACTTTAGAAATATGAGATCATCACCGCTAAATCTTATTGATTGATCCTATGCAGTTGGCAGGACAGTCGTGATATCCTCATACAGATTACTCTGTCCTTCAATTTTGTATCCACTATACGTTGCTTTTTATTATTTCTCTCATTGTCACTATATCCAGCACTGGTGAGAAATACCTGGAGTACAGAGCCCAGGGCTGAGTTCTCAAGTAAAAGAAACAGGGATGTGCAGGAATCAAGTCAAGCAAAAGACCATGAAGGAATGGGAGCATCTGACAGAGGAGGAGTAGCTGAGAGAGCTGAGGTTGTTAAGCCTAAAGATAAGACAGCTCCAGAGGGATCTTATCAATGTGTATAAATATCTGATGAACAAGACTAAGGAAGAGGGGTCCTGGCTAATCTCAGAGGTTCTCAGTGACAGGACCAGAGGCAGTGGGCACAAACTGAAATACAGGACACTCCCTCAGAATACAGGAAAACACTTGTCTACAGGGAGGGTGATTGAACTCTTGCACAGGTTGTGTAGAGAGGTTGTAGAGCATCTGTTCTTTATTAGCCTGGAGAAGAGGAAGCTCAGAGGTGACCTTGTCACCTTGTCTACAATTCCCTGAAAGGAGGCTTTAGCCAGCTGGGGGTTGTCCTCTTCTCTAGAGGTCTCCCAGATCTCAGGTCTCGTCCAGCCTAATTGATTCTGTGATTCTGTGATATTCCAAATCCTTCTGAATATGGATTTTGGACAGCCTTCTCAGGATGACCCTACTTGAGCAGAAGGGTTGCACAAGACCATCTAAAGCCTTAGCTCTTCTATGTTTCTGCCACTGTTTCTGCAGATGACAAGAGCCAGGACAGGCTGTGGCTGAGCAGCCTTAGTGTTACTTAGTTTATACCACAGGCATGAGATTCTAAGAAAGGTTTTATGTTGATTTAAAGACTGAATAAGAGATTCCTTCATTTCCACAGTGAAATAAAGCCAAAGACCAGAATGAACAAAGCATACATCCAGACTGAAGCCCTGTACGTTAAAAGCCATAATGCCTAGTCTAAATGAATTAATAGTAAAATAGGATCTTCAGAGGCTGTGTAGTCTGTTTCTTTGTCCCTAGGTGGAGTTAAATGTACCTAAATCATTACTGGCAACGTTTCCAGTCATTAGTGATCCTTACTATTAGAAAGAGTTCCTTGATATCCAAGTGAAACTACAGCAACTGATGGCCCTAGATTCCCATTAATGTCTTTTTGCTACACTGATCGTTGAAAAAAGTTTTTAAGACTGCTGCCATTCCCTCCTCAGCCTTTTTCTCTCCAGGCTGAAAAAAGATTTCGATTCTGCCCACCTTTTCTCACTAAAGACACAGGAAAAAGTCACTGGGTACTTTGAATCCAAAGAGTGGCACATGCCTGGAGGTTATCTGCCTAGTCTAAGTGCTACCAAATAAATTACTGGGCGCTCTCAGGCTGACCCTTGAAAACACCCCCTGATGTGATGCGTGGCATGTACTGAACAAAATGATCTTGCAAATGCACTTAGAGGCTTTTGGAACATTTTATTAAGATTAAAAATAGTGTTTAGGTCAATCCATGTGTACCTAAATGAAACCAGTGATCCCATTAGGAAAGATGGACACAGGGTGGTGTCTAGTCTCTGGTGTCACTGGGCTTCCTGCCTTGTCAGGGAATGCCTGAGCTTTGGGACAGCAGCTCACTGCAGGTTTACAACTGAGATTCTTTGAAAACTTTCTGTGTGGAGGAGCTTTTCTCCCTCCCTTAGTTAAACTGGGAGCACTGGGAGAGCTGCCTCCTGCTCCAGGCACTCAGCTGCTTTCCCAGAGCTCAGGAGAACTCTCATCCCTGGGGGCACCATCGGCACCTGCAGCATAGCTGAAGTGCACTCACCCATAGGATGCATCGAGGTTAAGCAAGTTCACAGAGCCCTGTAATGCTCCAAACTCCCCTGGTGTGAGCAAAAACTCCCCTGGTGTGAGCTTGCACTAGCAAGCACTTGAGGCATTTTCTTTGCTACCTCAGAGCACCTGGTAAACCTTTGCCTTCAACCACCATGATCTGCCTGAAGAAAGTAGTAGAAAGCAAATGAATAAATACAAGTTAAAATAGGAAAGAGAGTAGGGGGAAAATTACTCCACATCATGCCCTTTCCTCCTAGCCTAGTCAGGCAGTAAAGGCCTTGAAAGATGGATTTTACTTCTGTATTTGTTACAATACAAAGCTACAGGGGTTATAGATGCACTAATTCAACACAAACAATTCAACTTCCCCCAGGAACAGCACTATTTTTCCAGAGACAGTGTAAAAAATAAGAAGAGATAAGTCTTGTATGCTGGGTTAATGAAATCTGTAGCTTCTATAAACATAATAAGGCTACAAACAATAAACCAAGAAAACTGGTAAGACTTTGCAATCACAAAAAAGTTGCTGCTATGAGGAATAACAAGGAAGAAGTGTCTGCTCTTATAAAAGTCACTGCAAAATTTTTTTCTCACTCCTTTCACTTTGAAAATACCTTGAGAAATAGTATAAGGTATATTCTGACATTAAAATTCTGAAAAATGAATAGAAATTCACAATACTTTTCAGTGCCACCTAATCTGTATTTTTATTCAGGTGAACTCACTGAATAAAAATAGATAAAAGAAGAATCAGGCCCAAAGTACTGAAGTGGATAAAATAATTTAAATGCAAAGTGTAGTCTGCTAAAAGTAGAATGCACATTTATATGTTCAGAAATATACTGGTGCTTTCAATCTCTCCCACATATTACTGAAGTATGAACTATTTTACTCAAAATGTTGTATTCTAATTCTTTTGTCAAACTCCATTGATTTTAATAAGATATCACTGTTGTAACAAGGTGTAGAATTAGAAAATAAAATGTTCTAATGCAGGCATTTGCTTTTACAGATCTGTTTCAGATGTTCTCGATTATACTTTGCTGTGGTCTCTGAAATCACCTTCCAAGTCCTTTCTGTGAAGGCTACAGTGTTATTCCTATCCTCTTTGGGCAATGCTTTTTCCGGGGATTGGCAAGGCCTCTAAGGCAGTTTGCAGTTTGCCTTTCTCATGATACCGAGCACATGGGCTGCCCCTGCGGATGTTTGTGGGTACAACAGCAGCATCCGCTCCTGGCATGACTAAGTTTTAAGTAGAACTTCTTATTGTCTGCTTTGACACATTGTTATGAGCCCTGACAACACAGGTGCAAGATCATCTACTAATGCAAAAGACGAATAGACTTGATATCTCAACAGAGTGAAAATTATTTGAGAAAGGTTAGGGGTTTGAGCTATATTTAAGATGTATGGGTTTAAAGTTCTCTCTGGCAGAATGTCAATTCTAATACATTTATAACTTGAGAAAAAGAGCATAATATCATTTTTCAGCAGTTTGATAAATGAGACATTGGGGAAAAATGTTTATCCTAGAACAGAAAATGCCCAGAAAGCTTCTGTCACAAACCACGGACTTTTCACCTCTCTTGCAGTAGTTGATTAAGCCATATTTGGGACTGTCATCAGCTTAACTTTGATTTCCTTTATCACTGTTTTACAAAAAACAGAGCTGGGTGAAGGTTAGAAAACAGATTTAATTAGCTTTTTTGATAAGTCCATGCTTTTTATTAGGCATTCATATCTACTCTCCGTTTCCCTCAATACCCAGAGGGTAACAGAGATCAACAATGAAAGAATAAGGACTTGTATGAATAAGAGTATAGAAACAGAATTAGAGGGCGTGTTTTGAGAGAAAATGTAGAAAAATGGCATGGGAGAAAAAAGTGAAAGTAAAAAGATACGGAGACATTCTGTGAGCTTTTTTATATTGTAGATTTGAAGCAATAATCAAAACCATTTGTCACAATGGTTAATTTCAACATTATTCAAAGTAAAATGCTTCACTTTGCAAACTGAAATTATTTGCTCTCCTTTGATTTCATAAAATCACTAAATTGTTTTAAATGGACACCACTGAAAGCACATTAAGATATTTCTGTAATAATAAAAAAATCCTGTTCAGCTACAGATAATTCTACTCCTTGATTTTGCAATATTTTCAAAATGTCTGTCCAGGAAATACTACATTTTGTAGTTGCCAGTGAGTTAAAAATAAAATAGACTATTTTCTTAGCTGATCATATTAGGTAGTAGCACTCCATATTGTCACGAAGACTAAAAGATGCTACACTTAGACAAACAACTGAGAAAGGAAAATGGCACAGAAAATTTAATCACAAACCCCTGCTAGAATTCAAGTATTTGGTAGAAAAACAGTTGTACTGATTTTGAAGGTAACATAATCAAAGGTGAAGTACTAATGATTCACTGCTAGAGCTGTAGCATCAGCAGTCCTGTTTTCTTTGAGGGAAAAAGAGAAGTGGCTTGATAGCTTTCCCTGATAATGTGGTTAAAAATTTTACCTTGAAGTTTTGGCTTAATTTGCTTCATTTTAGTAGTGGCAAAAAAAAAAAAAAAGAAAAAAAAAAACACANAAAGAAAAAAGAAAAAGAAAAACAAGAAAAACAACCAACCAAAAAACCAAAACAAACAAAAAACTCCCCCTGATATAAGGAAACACCAGTGATAGAGGAAGGACAGTCAGTCATCCTTTCCAGATTTTACAGGATTTCAGATACCACTAGGAGGGAAAACTACACACAAATTTTGTGGAAAAAAACAATTTCATTAAAAGTCTGTCAGAAAGACACATTTTTTTTTTTTCCCATCAGTTTGCTTCCATTTAGAGTATCATTCTGGTTTGGGGAATTAAACTTGTACCTTTTTGTGTAGTGGGGACTTGTAGGCACTCCTGCTCTTTATTTAACTGGAGTAGAAACTCAACCAGCATAGACCCTGTTTCAGTGGCATTGCCTCCGCTCTGATGTTCTCCAGCTTGAGTCCTCAAAACAAGTGGTGGCTGCATGGCACAGTATGTAGTTTGAAGTTGGTCTGGGCATCTATATTACCTGAATAAATTTTATTGAAATAGTTATGGTAAGAATGCAGTGCTTTATGGCTTTGTGAGAAATAAACTGTTCTCTGTAAATATCTTTTTTTTGCTTTTCACAATATGGATCTTGTATTTTTTTGAACACCTAATTATCTGCCTTGCCTTCTCATTCCTTCATTGCTTTATCATTCACTTTTTGTTTTATCATTCAATTTTTTGCCATTGACTATGGTTATACCATTTGTCACAAATTTCTGCCGTAATTTTTTTTGCCACAATCCTCATCTTGCCCCATCCCTTTCCCTGGTGCACAGGGGTGTGGAGCTAGGAATGGGTTATGATGTTCACTGCCACAGCCTAAGGATGATAGCATGCCCACAGGGGATGACACTGCACAGATGTCAGATGGCCATGGTGCAATGAAAATCTCCAAATCTTGTTGTGTTTTCATAAAAATGTAAGTCAGTGGAGTAACTAGCGTACTTTGATGGGATTTCCCCACCACAAAGCCAGAGAGGGTGATGAAGAGGGAATGAAGGAGCAGTACTCCTAGATCTTGTCATGTGCTTTTCTTTCCTTGGTCCTGGAAGGTGGAGTTACAAGAAGAAATTATGCTCTAAGACATCTTTGATCAATATCTAAAATTTTATTTGATTGATGCAATTAAAACAGAAAATGAAGGTAGTAGATTCTGAAAAGAGTATGACTGATCTAGTTTAATGAAGATATTTGACAAAATTACATAACATGTGGTACAAAAATAGCACTTCTATTCATCTCCATAGTAGAAGAACAAGGCAACTTACTGTGAAACTGGAAAAAATATAATTTTAAAGCTGATAAAAGAAAATGTGTTGACAGACAGTGTGCTCTTAGCCTGGGACTCACAATTTCTATCACAGGCAGCTTTTGGCTGGGCTGGCCATTACTTGTGGGAACATTGAGACAGCTGACAGTAAAACACTGAATTAAACTCAGCACTTAAATTTCCATAGGGACACATATGAATATTAAATCATATATTCTTGTCTTTCATGAAATCCTTATAACAGTGGGAAGTGGATTTATTTTCAATTAAATATAAAATAAATCAACAAAGGTGCTAATCTTCAATGAAATTATTCTGTCTTTGTGTGAGATGCTTGCAAAAATAGTTATTTTTCCATTTTGCTCCAATTTCAGGCCTCTTGCTTAAAATATATGTTTAAACAACATGACTCTAAACTCATTCCTAGTGTTTAAGATGACAATAATTATCTCTTACAATAACTCTACAACTCTACAATAAGCTCTAAGAATAATAATAAAAAACTTTACTATTTCCTTTCCTTTGCAGGAGGCATATTATGTTATACTTCTATTTTGTGTTTCTCAACTTCTATATTCAAAATTTTAACTGAAGTAAAAAGTATATTTTGTATGTAAAATAGACTTAAAATTTTTAAAGTGGAGGAAACAGAAAGGGGCAAATCTGCAATTATCTTGAGTTTTCCATGGTCAAAGGAGTCTGTAAGACAGTGGTGAATTCATAACATTGTTAATTTCCACCAATTTCTATTCTACACCTGTGTCTCTGCCAGTCACTTTTTATCTGAAGTGTCTGAACAAGACTCACTGGCAACCGTCTGCTATGGATTTTATTTTCTTTGCACTGCACTAGTAGCAAAATTGTTTATCTTTGAGAGGCTTACTCAATTAAAAAATTGTCGGCCAGTGATTTCATGGAGGGTGGCTCTCTCTGCTGCTGAGAAGAGTTCATAGAAAGAACATGGGTTTCTTTGCCTCTAGTGCAGTGAGATTAAAATCCATGTCCAGCTGATATATGTGCCATGTGTGGTATCTGTGTGTTTGTTGTCCGAGTGTGGGCCATAAGGACAAATGACTCTTCTGCCACCAGCTGGCAGTGGGATGGAACTCAAGTGAGAGCCACCGCTGGGGACCACGCCTGGTGCTCACCATTACTGCTGTGCATGCAGCCGAAGGTGCTGGGGCAGCAACCTGAGAGATTGCTGGGAGGGAAGGGCAAAAGACCCCTTCCAGTTCAGCTGCCTTCTACTCAGCCTCTGGATTTGGAGGGTGCTGGAAATAATCCTCAGAGAATGACTTTTCCTTCTAACCTCTCAAGCACCATGCCATAGGGAATAAATCAACAGCTAATTTGGAAAATATTCTCATCAGAAAAATGCTAAATTGGTCTATTTTACACTGTTGCTTGGTGGCATTTAAACAAGTTTTATACAAATGTTTTTCTCTGCTTTCTTTTTTTATTGGTGATGTTTTCTAGTTAAGGAGGTGAGCCTGATTTTTTTATCTATTTCTGTAACTTCCTGTGATTCAATGCAACCATTCTACCTTATTGTATATACACACTATTTTACAGTATGTACCTAGATATTTTATTTAATTCTGTCTACCTTAAAATGGAAATCAGTTCACAATTATGCACATAGAATTTAACCCCTAACCCATTATCACCAGTGGAGTTTGCATGGGTGTTCCCTGCTCTGCTTCACTGAGCATCAGCATTTCTAAAGGCTGGTTTGACTTGGTCTGACAGACCTCTCTGTAGCAAAGAAATAGATTAAGAAATGCATGGAATAAGAACTGAACTCTTTAAGAGGTGAGGAACTGGACTCTTAAGGGTATGATATTTTCTTAACAGCAAAGTGAAATTTCCTGGAACCCACCAATTACAATATTATTTGGAAAGTATTTTTAATTTTATTTGATTTGATCACTTTGTTATTTATAAGTTAATGTGCAATGCTACGGCTATTTCCTCATGTTTGAAAAAATATGATCCATGGCCATCAATGAGTTGGGTCTCAACCCTGAAGTAGTAACCTATGAGTTAATAATTTCTATTCTTAAATGGTGTTAGATTTTAAGGGGTTTAATCTGAGGCATGTTTACACTTACTGTACTTTACCTCTACAGTTAAACACCCTATCTTTCTGTATATGTAGGAAAACCTTTGTATTTCAGAGCCTTGGTGAATATAGGTAGTATATACATTTTGAATGAAAAACCTAATGGAAAAATACTTAAACCCAGAAAAGTATTAAGAAAGATAGGCTGGCTATGTCTGTAATGCACTTGTGGACCCAATGTGACTCAGCTGGGCTCTCTGCCTCTTCTCTGCCTGTACTGGCAGGGGCCACCTCTTGGACCTCCACCCTTAGCAGAGAGCCACTAGTAAAGTGCATTGACCCTTCATCCTACTCTCTGCACACAGGGAGGATGGGGAGAGTTTTGGCCAGAAGGACTTAGTGTGCAATTTCCAAAGGGAGAAATGGTGTGGACCATGCTAAAGGTCATTATTATTTGTATCTCTTGTGACTTTTCAGTAAGACCCACTGCACACATGGTTGACCTTTCCATGGTCCAGCTGCTGCAGAGTTTGCAAAGAACGTGTTTAACTTTGCTATTTGCAACAGGAATTGTATATTTATAATGCGGAGTAAAGTCTTGCACAAAGACCACAGGACCTAATCACCCCATATCCTCTAGATCCAGGATAGTCTTAATCTGTTGTTACTATGTCCCTGCAAGTAATGCAATGATGATATTTTAAAAACAATTGCATTCACATCCAGTTTGAGCCAAGATAGATGTAAAGTTGTCCTGGATGGAATACAAAATTTCTGTTAAATGTGCTATGTCCGCAGGTCATCTGTGTGTTTTGCTTGACTTGCTGTTGATCTTCTCCCCGTGGCTGCCTGGAGTTGGGCAGATTGAGGCTGGACTAGTTTGGGGTGCTCTCAACCCCTTTTATGTTGATGGGCTAATAAAAGATGGATGTAGCAGGGATCCTTGCTAACTGCATAGCTACAAATACTCTATGTTCTAGTCAGTGATGACACTGGAAGCACTAAATAAGAGTAAACAAATCCTTGTAATGAAGGGACTCTGCAAATAAATATACTGTGAAAAGTGTTATGTATTTCTCTACATAAATGTATTCTGAAGTCCTGTGATTGGTGAGAGGAGCTGAATGAGGGAGAATGGGGAGTTTGGCTCATGGTGATCACCTTAGGAATAATTTTTCTGGAGAGGTGTTTACCCTGTATTTTCACTTGGCCTTCCTGTGCAAAGTTGGTTAATGCACATTTTTGCTTTATCTATCTTAGAATCACAGAATCTGACTTACACATTGCTCTTCATTTCCATTGCTTCTGTAAAATGGCACAGCCCTGAAAGACCAATTCTGATGTATGAATTAACCAAGCAATGCATGGTTTAAAATAAATAGTTTTAGAAAGTAATCAGGAAGAACTTATATTACATATGCTAATTATAATAGGTCACTGAATGCAAGACTAAAAGGCAATTTAATATGGAATCTGTCTTGCCTAACTCTGGTTGTCAAAGCTAAATTAGGAACACACAGGGGAACTAGGCTATCAAAGACAGTCATTTAATGTCTTTCATATAAGGGGAGAGAAACAGACACCATCACAGAGCAAGTTTTTCAAAGATACTTAGATATATATTTCAGATATACATTTTAGATATACTTCACTGGTTATGGAAAATCCCAGCTGATTAGCTTAGACTGCGTGATGAATACGTAAATTAGATGAGGCAAATCTTTGTCTTGGTACTATAGCAAAGCAGATAATGAGATAAGGCAATAGCAAGTTATTAACAACCATAGCTAACAGTAATGACACTCAAATCATTGAGATGATATTAAACAATGAAGAAATCATTCCTGAAGAATCAGCAGAAGTGTGTCATTAACTTACCTGCTTACAGTCTCCCACATTCACGAAGTCTATACTGTCCCTCTGCACAGAGATGATTGCTTGCCCTTCTTGTTTGGTCAGTAGGATACAGGAACACTGGGTTGAGATGTGTGGAGATCAGGCTATATAGATCTGTCCATGGTGTCTAAATTGACAGACTTGTAGCTGAAACACATTTAATGTGAAAAGAAGTAGTCAGCATCAATGAAAAGATATCAGCTTTCATTTGGAACTGAGGAATAGTCATTTAGGATTGACATGAGGAAACATGAAAATGCTGACGTAAAACCCAAGAAGTCATTGAAGTATTTGCTGTTTTCCTGCTTTGTATTTCAGTTCTGAACTTAAGGTTTCTGCAAATGAGGCATGTTAGTCAAAACATTAGTGGCCATAACAGCGGCAGACATTGGTCTGTGCAATGAAATTAGAAATCCTTGTTTAAAAACCTTCTCTCAACATTAAGTCTAGTACTACATAGACAAAGTACTAACATTTTTGTTTCAAACTCTAATCACTTGATTGAGTGAATATTTGTGATAGGAGTTATTTGGGAGCTACTAAAAAATGAGACTTAGAAAATTCTGGTGTACAGGATTGCTCAGCTTGTAGGAAATAACATCTCACCAGCACTAAATCAGCAATAGGCTCTGTGCATCAAGGGGGTACATTGCTGGTTACTTCTGCTCAGTGACTGTTCTTTTGGTTGAGAGTTGGAAAGAGAATTAATGAGCTCATGGTGTTCCTTGCTGTCTTTGTAGCTGGACAAACAGGATGTGCTGAGACTATGAGAAAAGGTGACAATTCAATTACTTTAGTTTAAGGCATGGGAAGGCTGAAAATCTTTGCTTTGAGAATGAGGAGGCTATTTTAAAGCTATTTAAATGCTGTGTAGCTGGGATATTAAACAGATATTGGAGACTACTGAGAGAAAAAGACAGAAATGGCAGGAAATTCTTGTGGTGTGATTGCAACTTGCCTGTGTGTAAGAGGTGTCATTGAATTAGCTGTGAATCATATGAACTTGGCACCGCAGTGTGATTTTTGGCCTCTATTAAATTGCAGTGAGTGACCTGTGCGTTTGGTGGCTATATTTTCATGCTCTCTCTAATCAGTTCTTGCATGACAGTCATTTTGTAATTCTATTAAAGGCTAAGCTTGAAGAGCAAGCTGTATGCAAATCCTGTGACATTGCTGACTTTCTATCCGTGCCAGAAAAAAATGACAAGTACGAGTGGGATAACCCTGCCTACTGACAGTATTGCAGATCCAAAAAACGTTTCTGTAGAGGCCATGAAAAGTGTGAGAAGAAGAAATAGCTAGGAAAGAAAGTAACTGTATCCCCAGAATAAACGCAGCATGGACGTCAGTGTTTCTTTCAAATGTTAACCTGTGACCATTCTACAATCCAGATTTGTGTCCATCCAGACTGCAAACCCAACCACTGTTAAGAGAGTGTCCTGGAATGCACTAGAGGAAGCTGCTGGGCAGCTCAGCATGCCATGGGCTATTCTCCCAGGTGCTCCTTTGCCAGTCTTTGAGGGTTCTGGAGATGCATCCACTGTTTCCTCCAGAGCCATAGATGAGGAAAGAAGGCCTGACTACTTCCCCTCAGCAGCTAGGAGTGTTTCTCCTGAAATCAGAGGGATTTGCAGTATCTCAAAAAGAAAGATGCGCTGGCTTTCTTCAGTAGGGTTTCTGAGCCCTCCAACCCTATGGTCCACTGAGAATGGTGGTCTTGCAGGTAATGAATCCTGCAGCATTTCCCACATTTCTGCTGCTGAATACCCAGAAGCTGGGTTCTAGGAACCATGTGTTTCTAAAAATGGATTGCAGACTGTTCTAGTTCCAGCCAAGGACAGGGTTAATTTTCCCAGTAGCCCCTGAGAGGGTAGTTTAGAGCCATATGGGCGTAGCAAATACTCTGGGTTACCCAATACCATCTTACATCATGTCTAGGGTGGGGGAATCAACTCTCACACTTCTGAGAGGAAAGGGCACAATTTCCAGTCATAGAAAAATGTGGTGGATGTAGGGCCTAGCTACCATTGTTCATTGTCTCAGTTTGGTGAGCATTCTGCTTGTAAATCACCCTCTCTTTGCACGCTGTTGCTCTTATATTGTTGCTGTTACTGTTCATTTTCTTATCTTATGGCTGTTTCCAGTAAATTGTCCTTGTCGCAGCCCATAATCTCTGCCGTTTGTGTCTCCCACTGGGCGGGGGAGGGAAGCAAGCAATCAGCATCAGATTTGAGAGAGTCTCGGCACTGAGGTAGGGAGTGCTGTTCCTAAAACACAACGCAGCCCAAGATCACCCCTGCAAGTGGGTGAGACTTGTGACTACTCACAGTGGCAGACTTATAGTACCTGCTCACTTCATCCCTTGCTTATTCTAATTCCTGGACAAAGCCAGTGCTGGTAGGTACTGCATTTATGACATGTTACACAAAGGCGAGCCAGAGCTATAGTACATGTCATAGTAATGTAGCCAATATCAATAATTTCCAGAGCAGTGAGTCTTCTATTATTTGAAGCTGGGATAAAGAATAGATGTCAATTAAAACCAAGATTATTGGTCCACTAAGGTGAAAATAATTTGCCTAATGTGTGAATTTCACTTAAAAACATGAACTAGTTATCTGTTACTTTCCTTGAAAGAAAGGCATAATGAATTTTATAGCACTTGTTTAAGAACAAGTTTCATATTACTCATGGATAAGACTTCTTGAGCCAATAACACTTTATTCCTCTGGGTTTGATTCTGTTCTTCTGGAGAATTGTTTCAGATATATTTGGCTTTGAGATAACCCAAACTTGGGATTTTGTGCTGCTCAGAAATTTGTCCCCTTCTGGTCTTGCACTTGAAGGATTAATTTTCTTTCACACATGCACACAAGAATATAATGTTGTTGTTGTAATTTAGAGAACAGTAAACCAGTTCCACATGCCAGTATTTCCCCAGACTCTCACAGCAACTGGAAGGAACTGACATTTTTGTCAGTTGCCTGCTTTGTGCAAAAAGAACACAAAGAAAACAAGCAGAAATGTCAAGTTTAGGTGACAGTGGAGGCTTCACAGGTTATCCAGTTTGGAGTATTCTCTACCATAAGAACTTTTCTTCAGTGGCTCTGAGATATGTAAGCTCTTCTGCAATTTAAAGACCACGTATATTTTTGTAACGTGTTGTGGTTGATGAAACCATATTTTATGAAGAACATCTGTGGTTTTTATTGTAGGTACTTCCCTCTAGCACTGTATGATTGTGACTGAATGTACCCCCGTAAAAGGCCACTGCCAAAGTCTGATCCTGTGGACAAGCCTCAAATCAGGGAGGTGCATCTGTTGATCAGGATTAAACCTTCTCTAACTGTGAAGAGGCCACATAGTGTGTTTCAGTCACAATTGTGCACACAGAATGGAAGATGGGCCTAATGCTTCTATCACAGGTAATTTTGTGCCCTGGTGGCTTTGCACTGTCAGACAATTTCTCTGGGATAGGTTTCACAAGAGTCCATGCCTGAGCTAGCGTTATGAATAAGGTGTGGTGATTGGCTCATGCAAACGAGGAAGAGTTGTTGAGTATGGTGGGGAGCAGTTTTGTTGGGGTTTACAGTTCTTTTGACATGTACTTTTGTTGTTACAGTATAGTTTTGAACCCTTTTCTGTTCTCCCTTCAATACTCCCTTCCCCTTTTGTGGTTACTGCCTGGCAGCCCTGGCTTACAGGCAGGGCTGTAAAAACACGTGGGGGAGGGAGTATATTCACCCTTGTAAGAGGCAGCAGGGAGTAGGAGCACTTGTTGCTGGGAGGCCTGGCAAGGCAACATCGCACCACCGGTCAGGATACGAGAAGGGCTCCACCAACGAAAGGCACGGAAGGACTGATTGCCAAGCCTTGGGAGGAACCAAATATACATATATAGTCAAAGCTGCGGACTGTGGGAGGGACCAGAAGGACATATAAGGACTGCTTATGAATATTATTGAGGCTGATACGATCTCAGGGTATAAAAGGCGGAGACTCCATTTTGTGAGCAGAGCCTCTGGTGGGCAGAAGGAGTCCCACCAAGCTCCCAGCGCTGTTCCCCCGCTTTGCCTTGTATTTTAATAGGTTCAAATTAAATTTTATTTACTCATTCCTGCCCAGGTTTTGAGCCGTTTATAACAGCTAGTCAAAGGGATGTGCTTTGTAGTCAGAAGAGCCATGTAGGGCATGTAACTCATATTGGACAAATGCTTTTGTTCACCAACTATCAAGGGAATCTAGAAAACCAGTTCAGATGTAGACATCAGCTACAGGGATGGCTAGGGTTTTCTGCTGAATTTCACTGAAGGTATGCTCCTGTTCTCTATTGCTCAGCATCTGCATTTCGTAACCTGCCAATGCCCCCATTGGGAAATAAGGGCGGCAGAGTCAGTTTACATGGCCTTGTTGCTGCAATTTGTTCCACAGAGCAGAAGCATCCTATGGTCCTGAAGACATGGTGCCCTCAACTCGTGTGTTGATCTGCTCACAAGTTTGTAATGTTTTTCTGATTTTAACTGATTTTCTCAGGGTACATTTGACCATGTTCTTCCCATATTTGGGGTTTCTTGTCTCAGTGGTGGATAGATTTTATAATTTGTGCAGAAGATTTTGTAAAGGGAGATTTTTCTAAGGTTTATGTCCAGGCTCAGTACAGATGGAAGTGTATCTGATCTGCTTGCCTGGCTGATTTGCTGAAACATATTCCACCACTAATCTGGAAAAGCCAAGGCTTTTCTTTTGAAAAATTGGCATGCAGAGGCAAATCTGGTCCCAGCACTGCAGATGCATAAAGCACTGTAGCAGAGGGATAAATGTGGTTTTTCTGCACAGGCTGTGCTGTTTCTCTCTGCAAAACACATTTCTTCTCTCAGAGGATCTCTGCAGGAAAGACAGAGTGGTGCTGATCCTGGGGAACAGTTTGCAGCTTTTCACTGTCACCTTTGCAATTGATTCAATGCATGAACTCAAAGCCTGCAAGAAGGAGAACTCTTGAAACTACTTTTGCATTTAATGAAGATGAATGGCAATTTGGAGACTTCAGAAAGAGTAATATTCTTATCAGCCAAGAGTCAGAAGAAATATCTGCTACTAGTGCCTTTTATTTTTGTACAAGATGGCATTTTGAGGTTGTTTTGTGCCTCTAAAAATGTCTGTGAAACATACATGGAGAGTGGACAGGGAAGTTCTGTCTGGATGCATTAAGGTGAGATATAACCATGGAGTGGCATTTTATATTTCCTCTAAACAAAGAGCTGAACAGTAGAGGAGAAGGGCTGGGATACAAAGAGCATTCTTTCCACATGTCCTTCTCAGATTATTCAGGAGAGAAGTGGAACAAATACTTTTCTAAGGGTGGACTGGGAATATATAACCATTATTTTGTCCTTACACTATCATGACAGAGGCCTGACCATTCTTCAAAAGAACTCCTTCGGCTGAGAATGCATTAATAAAAATGTCCTGCTTATCCTGCTTTACTAGACTTTCTAGAATAGAAAACTGGGAATAGCTTAGTTTTTTCTATTTTCCATAAAAAACTGGACTTAGAATGGGCATTGGAATCAAATCAATGAAAAAAATATTGTTTTTCCCACATGGTCATGTAATTGAACATATTTGTATTTTAGTAGTCAACATATAAATATAAGACCATTGAAAGACAATTATATACATAGGGGAAATTGAGGGAATTCTGTGGTGTTTTATGACAAGATCTGCATGAGCGAGGAGAAATATGTACAAACTATGACTGGAAGTGAAAGCACTGCCCGTCACTTTGGTCAGAGTTTCATGAGCTGTCAGACCAGGGAAGAGCCATCCAGTATGAAAATCATCTCACCTAGATGGAAGTTCAATGTCTCATATCAATGTGAATTGCCCAGCACACACTTTAGAAACAGTGGAAAGAAACAAGTGTCTCTGGTAAAAAATTTCTCTGCCCTGTTTTTAGGATTGAACACAGTAGCCTCTGAAGGTGCTTATTTTTTTAAGGAAAGCACCTCAGCCTGAGGTGAGAATTTGAGCTGTAAATGATATATGTTTAGATCCCTAAATTAGGGCAGTTGAATCTCACTATCAAACTAATGTGAGAATTCTGTGAAATTAAATTTTTGAGCTAAAGCATTTTGAGGGAAAAACCAACAAATCTTGTGTTCAAAATGATCAGTCATGAAGGATCTGCTGCATTTTCTAGTGTTTTAAAAGCCTTTTGCTTTATTTATAGTTTGATTTAGTCTGCCTTCAACTCTTAGCAGATAGATCTCATTAAACCCTGGCCTGCTCCAGTAAGCTACTCTATAGCTTTTCTCCCATGCAGTGTATGTGAGGATTTATCTCTTTTTAATTCACTTCTCAGTATCGGGTGTCTAGTCTGAATAAATCATTTACTTTGCCCTTGTAGCCCATGGAGACAGATAATGATTTATCCAGGTTGTTTGGGACATTTGTTTTCTGCTACAGGAAAAGCATCCTGGGGTGATGACACTTTCCTTCAGTTACATAGGAGGTCTGGAAGAGGTGACTTACACTAGGTGACACTAGATCAGCCAAGATTAGGTGGAATAAACTCTTCTCTGAGATGTGCTCATGACATTCCTAACCTTGGTTTCATTAAATTAGGCACACTAAGCTGCTGGAAACAGCCTTTAAAGGTTTTCTTAAATGATTTCTTCCCCTTCCTTCCCTCTCTTCTATAGTCTGTTATGTTATTCTCAATTGAATTCTTCTGAATTTCTTAACACTCCTCTCATTGAGTGGACAAGAGATGTGGACACTCTTGGCTCAAAGAACATACTGTCCTGCTCCTACTTGGGATTCCCACTTAAATTGTAAGCATTATGACTGCACAGTGCTTTGGACAATGCCCAGTCACTCATGCCTCAGTATGATTGATTTTCTCCCATGAACATCAAATCCTTTCTAAATAACCACATCCCAAAACATAGTTCTCCATCCTGTGCACATGGCCTACATTTCTTGAAAGGATAAATGTTTTGAGGGACTAAGATAAGCTGATTTATTTTTAAATTCCAGATCTCAAGACACATAAGGCAGACACTTTGTAGAAGGGTAGTATTTAATCTGTAAAATTGGACCTTAGCAGAAATCAGAGAGATGTGGCTCAGAGGAGACAGTATTTTATAAACCATATGTTCTCCACTCACGGAATCACAGTGTGGCCACAGAAAGTAGTCATAAATTTACTGTTTGAATGCCTGACAATCTGTGATGCAGAGGAATCCTGCAGGAATTCTGCCTTGTGCTCACACATCCCTCATATGTGCAGTGGCAGGTCTTTGGAAGGAGACCTACATTTTCTGTGCACATAAATGTCAGTTTGGCTGGAATCTGATCTCAGCTGAACCAGCCTGAATCTAAAGGACCATCACTGTCTGTGCAGCTGTCACTCTAGGTTTACACACTTGTAACTCAGCCCATTTTGAAATTTCAGTCAGTCTACATCTTCATGGACTGAGTGTATAATTTACTGAAAGTTTGTCTGCAAGAGAGAAAATAAGACAAAGGATATATAGAAAAATTGCTCCATTTCTCAGATGTCCTCAGAATATTAAAAAAATGCCAGGTGCTTTTAAAGAGAAGATACGGGGATTGATTTGGTGTACTTTATCCTGGATTATCACAGTACAGATGCATGGACAATGTTGGGGAATGCCTATGCACAGACAGATGTAACCTTGTGGCTCTTCAGCTCCAGGCCGGAAGTTACTTGCCAATTGCCGTTGCTTGTGCTTAAAATACCAGGTTTTGCCAGGTATTTTTGTTTTCTGGAATGGAATACAGCATTAGTCCATGGTGAGAGGAAAAGATTGGAATATTTTAACCCCATATATTTTTAAGGAGGTCTCAAGTACTCCAGTGTCACAGATACAAGCATTCCCATGGAAATAAATAGCCAACATCAGTCCTTAAAACTAAACTGTGTTACGCCCTGAAGTTGTATACAAATACTGCAGGCACCTGCTCCCATTTCTGTTCCATACTATACAAGTGCTCCTGGGAATGTGTTCTCTTTATGTCATATTTTTATTTTATTTACTAAAGTCTTCTGATTATAATAAAGAAAAATATTCACGTAATTCAATATGGTAATTAAAAGATTTACTTTCTGCAAAATAATTGCCCTACATTCTTTCTTCTGGTTTATTTATTCACCTTCCCTTCACTTCTTCCCACACGTGGGTCTTTTACTCAGCTTTTTTTCTCCCTGAGGAGTTAGAGATGAAATCATAATCATTAAACATTTAATTTTATTCCATATCCCTCACAGCTTCAGATTTACTCCTCTGAGAATGTGTTTTATTTTAGCCGTAATGGTTTGATGGTGGTTACCAGAGGCTAACTTTAATAAAGGTGACTGAAGGTTTTCCTAGAGAATAATTTGCATTTGGAAATACTCCAAAGAACAGATGTTTACCAAGAATGCATCAAAAGGTGAATAAATTACAACAGGAAAAAACTGCAACAATAAAACTGCCATGATCGTACCAAAATGTTTATGCTGGCTATGCAGAAATACAGATTTTTGGTTTTATTTATTTTCATTTCAATTTGCTGCATGCTTAAATGTAGCATGAAATATGTATTTCCTACTATGTAGTGTTATACATTTTCAAATTGTCACAGGAAAATGATCTTAAATCAAAATAGATTATAACAACTATATAAATTCTTGCACAGTGCCTTCAAACAACACAAAACTGGCTCCTTTTGGAACTGGTGCAGCAAAACAACACCCAAGCTCCAGCAGGCTTTCAAGCACCTCAACCAGCATACCTGGAGTTTCCTGTGCCCTGGAGATGGTTTAGCTCATACCTGAGCAATGCCCTCTCTAATTACCTTTTTTGTTCTCATTTCTTTTCACATTCCTACCTCTTTCCCCCAGCCTATTTCTCTCTCCCTCCTCCAAGACTGTCCTCTGTGTCCGCTTGATAGCTGGTGGGAGAGTGATGTGGCCCATCTCCTTCTGGGCATGGAAGAGCTGTGGGCTGCCCTGTTTCTTGCACAGGAAGCTGGCAATCACATCTTCCAGCTCACAGCAAAATGTCTGTCAGCCGCTGAACACAGCGGAGAGTTGGGGCTGGCTCTGAAATACATTTCTTATTATATAAGGATTTGGGCTTGAGGAAATATGATGATAGCAGGTGGCTTTAATGAAAATTGTTTTGGCATGATATGACTCAAAAGCCCTAGCTCTAGCCACCATTTCCCCCTTAATATGCTAGTACCCACACCAGGAAGGTTTGAGTCAATTAGCAAGCCTCAGTCACAACTGACTTGGGGTGGAAGAGCCTATCCACTTGAGACTCTTCAGATGTGTAACTAATAACAAGTTGTCAGCTTACATTAATTTTTACACATCTTGGCCACATTAGAGATTTACAGGCAAAATCTAGTGTTCAGAGAAATGACATGGAGTTGAGTACTCCATAGGGAACTTAATTAGTGCACACATTATATTGATCACAAGTAGTTTTTTTTTATTGTGATGAGATTTCTCTCCTTGTGTAACTCTCTTAGAATAATATGTAGGAGAAAAGATAATAGAATGGAAATTGCATTTGCAAAATACAAGAGGCAGTTGGAATATTTTGTGAAATGCTGCTCAGTGAAGCAAAACATCTCTCGCAGTATGAGTTCTCTGTCTGAAAGATGCATCCAATATGCATAAATGTAGGTGATTTTCAGCCTCAGAAACATGGATTGTCATATAATCATAAAATCATTGAATGGCCTGAGTTAGACGGGGCCTTAAAGATTATCTAGTTCCAACCCCCCTATCATAGGCAGTAACACCTTTTACTAGACGAGGTAGTTCA
>WAAE01021621.1:0-10239 GCA_013400495.1 Nicator chloris
AATTAAAAATAAATATAGTTGAGCTTTTAAGATAACTGGAATAGCTAAAGGTCTGTCAGCACTTCCAGTATAAACCTGGTTTGTTCAGGGGATTATAAGTGCTGTAAGAATGTGTTCCAGGCTGAGAGTTGGCAGACAAA
Source organism: Nicator chloris (assembly GCA_013400495.1). NCBI lineage: Eukaryota > Metazoa > Chordata > Aves > Passeriformes > Pycnonotidae > Nicator > Nicator chloris. The sequence goes on from WAAE01021621.1 coordinate 141, forward strand.
GATTGTAGTTTTAGAAGGTGGTTTGTTTTTTCTTTTTCTTTTTTTTTTTTTTTTTTTTACATTTAAATAGGTTAAAAAAAAAAAAAGAGAACTGGCCACTTTTAAGATAGGATTGGTAGAGTTTGGAATTTTCCAACATTATTTCTGACATTGCCATAACTCAAAAAAAGGACTAATTTTAAAAATAAGATGATGTAAGCTATTATTAGTCCATGATGTGAACTAACCACATGCTTCTTTTGGGATTTGTACAGGGGTTTATTTTAAAAAGGCGAGTGGGTTCAAGCACAGGTCACTAGACTAATGCAGTTTGTTGGACTCGTAGGTGGGATTTTCCAGGAGCCCTCAGCAGTGGCCTAGCCTGGCTCCCAAGGGCTGATACCAACGGTGCCAAAAGCTGGGAAATTCATGCACTCCCACTCATCCACTGGAATAATGACAATAAACTTGGATACCCACTTATTCTTTTATTATTAATCTCTCGTGCTCTCTCTTTATGATGCATTTTTTTTTCAAAAATTCCCATGATAAGATAGCACAGATTTATTGATATCATTTCTTCCATACCACCTTCTCTCACTCATAGAAGTGGGAACCAAGCTGAGCATCAAGGGCCCTTTGGTCCCAGCAGTGCCTCCCCAGCAGGTCTCTGCAAGCAGTACAGGAATATCTGGGGTGAGCACACACTTGTGGCCCTGAACAAGGAGCTCTGGTCACCCCTTTGCCCTATGGACCACACCATGGCAGCAACACCAGACACCATGCAGAGGTAAAACTGGGAAAGAGATGAGCTGGGAAGGCAATGTACTTGTGGCAGTTCTCTAGGAACATGACCAGCCAGAGAGAAGTGAAGATATTCTCTGTATGTGTGAACAAGCACCACAGCAAAGGTATCTGTCATATCAGGGAACATTAAATTCCACCTTTATTCTTTCTTCTTTCTGTCCACGGGGGAGAGTGGATGTTATGCCCAGAGGGAGTGGGACTCCACCGCTATCATCACAAATACAAGCCAGGGCCTTCAAAGGGATGCAGAACTCTGCTCGGATTAAGAAATCCCAAGCTCCACAGGGTCCTTCCAGGACTTTCCCAAGCTCAGCTGTAGCAACAGAGCTGTTCTGCTTTTGTTGGTGTCAAAAACACGCTGTTTTTTACAAACATGCTGCAGAAAAGATTCTCTGCTCTCAAAAGAACCAGCAAGACAATTGTTTCAGACACAGTGACCTGGTGAAGGAAGTCAGCATTTACATTTGGGTTTAAAAGGAGGTGGTCAAAGATTTTACCTACCAGCTTTAGAAGGGTAACCAAACTAGGAAGATATTGCTTATTTCAGAATATTGCTTTCCCTCTCATCTTTGGTGTGCTTTTTTGTTATGTTGAATGGTTTCTCTATCATCTTTCTGAGGAATCACAAGCAATATTGCTTCTCGATTTTGTGAAAGAGAATGCTAAAATCTGAAAATGTATTATAAAGTAGATAGAATAATTACTTTCCAACAAGCAGCAGTTAATATTAATGAGACATGAAATCGTATCTGTATTTCTTGGTTTATTCACATAAATGAAGTATGCTAACAAAAATTACTTGCCTTGAGTTTTTGTTTTTCAGCTTTTTTCTTTATAAGGAAGATTTCATTGCAGTTAGTGTTAAGGTGTTTTAAAATGCAGGCTTTAAAAAATGCTTACACAGACCATTCATAGTGTCTGGGATGAGAAACCATATTTGTTTGTATTTTACATCACTAATAACAGTTCTAAAATACTAATCTAATCTTTCTCATACTCACAAATTATGTGGGTTTCCAGGATCGAATTAGCAGGGAGGTTGCCCTCATTAAGGAGAATTAGGAAATGATGGCACTGGGTCAGTGTGACTGATCTTAGTTGACTACTGGGGAGAAAAGAAAACAGAAGACTGGAAAGAAACAGAAAGTTAAAGCATATCATAATAAAGTCTTTTCAGCCAAGTGATATTTTAATATTTCTCCATCACTGAAGAGTGCATGTTACATATATTAGGATTACTTCTGAAATTCTTAGTTACTGAGTGCTATATAGCATGATAGAGCTTTTCCCTGCTGAGCATGAAGTGTGTCATGGGTCAGATTGACATGGTCAGACCCGGTGCCTGATTGAAGGTTTACCTTCAGTCTCCTCCTGCACAAGCTTTTAAAGGAGCATAAAGTCAGAGGAGACAGATTTGCTTTGTCATGCCGAGTGTCCTTCAAAGGTGAAGATTTGCCGTGTTTTAGCATAACACAAGGGAAAGCACTTCAGTACTGAGGCTGAGATTCACTTTACCTAGAACTCCCCAAAACCTGCATGGATGTCATTCCTGTTCTACACCCACCCGTCCTGCCTCCAGTCTGCCCTGGTGGGCTGTGCTCCCAAAAGCTTTTGAGGCTGATCTGAGTTCTGCACCCTAGTCTTCTAAGGGGCTGTGAAAGAAAAAATATTTTGTTGTTCATCTAAGCTATCATCATCCCACAAATCCATTCAACCTCAGATGCTGCCAAGTTGACAGTGTTTATCAGTCATAAACCCTATTCTGTGGAAGGACATGTCAGGGTAGGAGAGAGATTATCTAAACCTGAACTCCTGTAAACTGTAAATGATCACAGACTCATAGAACCATTAGGGCTGGAAACGACCTCCAAAATCATAAAGTCCAAAGTTTGACCAAATGCTACCAAGCCCATTAAATTGTATCACAAAGTGCCATGTCCTCTAATTTTGGAAAACACCCAGGAATGGTGGTTCCAATGCTTTCCTGGGCAGCTTCTTCCAGTGCACAACCACTCCTTCAGTGATGAAATTTTTCCTAAAATCCAACCTGAACCTTTGCTGACACAATCTGAGGCCATTTCCACTTGTCCTATTGCAAGTTGCCTTGGACACAACTGTGCACTCAAAAAGAAGTGCAATTGTGTCCTTCAGCATGAAATCAGGGCTGTTACAAAGAAAAATGTTAAATTATCATGCAGTGGGGTCATAAATCCAGTTGTCAAAAATAACATTAAATAATTATTTTGACTCCCTTTAATAAGATCTTTAATTTTTCTTTTCGTCATATTTTATTAAAAGGTGACAACAGTATTGAAAAAAAAGATTTCATTCACCTCTCTGCCAAAAACTGATGTTGGGACCAGGAAGAGCTGTGGGTTCCCTGCTGCCAGGTAGGCATCAGTGAACAAACTGCACTGTTTTCAATTGCAGGGGATTTATGGTTTGTGAGGGACCAGGCAACAATGAGAGAGAAGAGCAGGCAGACAGCCTTTTCCTTCCCCACAATGCAGAGGATAGGGAAAGGATTTGGTCACAAAATTTCAGGTGTAATCAGAGCAGCTCTGCTCAGAGAACAAAATCTCATCATGTCTGGGAACCCTCATCCCCTGAGGGGACCATAGGATGTATCAAAGCAGTGTGGGAGAATGGGAGACAAGTGCAACAAGGAGAGGAAAAGTTAAATTAAATGTGTCTGTGTCTTCTTTGTATCAAAATTCTTTCCCAAGGCTGATTCTGGAGAAGGTACGTTTAAAGATGTTGAAGGCTCAAGTCAGAGCAGAGCATTGGTTAGTCAGAGAAACAAATACAATTTGAAGTCTCACTTCACACTTCTATTTCCATTTCAGTAGGTCCTTTTAGCTGAACTCCACAGGCCAGTGATGCCCTGGGCTAAGGGAATGAAGCTCTGAGGCAACAGTAACTCATAATCTCCTTTTCAACTATCAAAACATACCCATAACCTCCTCACCCTCAAACCTCCTGTGTTCTCCTGTGAATCCTAACTCCATACTCCACAATCGTTTAAGGAAAATGAGATTAATTCAAATCCTTCCTCAATGTGGTTATGAAATGAGAATTTCCTTAAAACACTCACTCAGAGTAGTTCCTTCTAAGGTTTAACTCATGTTGTATTAAAGAAACCTGAGGAATTTTCAATATCAGAACCACCCACCCTGGGCTGCATCACTTCAAAAACCAAATGTTCAGCTCTTTTCAGCTCTATTGTTAGACTGCTTTGTTGTGATGCACTCCCCCACTGCACGCTCCGTGACACCGGGAGTCGTGAACCCTCCGTTTTGGACATCAACTCTGGTATGTACAGAACCCACATACCAGGGAGCAGGCCTTGGTGGCACTCACAGCACTGCCTGTGTTATGAGGTGTTAGTGAAAGTTTTGGTCACTTCAGCCCCTTTTATTGGTTCTGCAGTGGATTCCTTACTTACAGATGTTTTTAAAACCAGCAGTTCCAAGGAAAGTCTACTTATTGCCAAAAGTTTACAGCTGAATTTCTTGGCATTCGCAAGCAATGATTTCATCAGAACATGAAATAAGTCAGGGCTGCTGTTGAGAGACACCATTTTATAATCCAGCACTGTAAATTTAAGACTTTTATTTGCTGCGGAGTTTGGTTTCCATTTGTTCAAACCTCTGATAGGTGTATTGCTTGGGAACAGATATAGAAGTTTTACAGGGCCTTTGTGCAATTTAAAACCTCTGTATAGAATACCATAGTGCACTGCCCATTCACATCATTAAAGACTTTTACAAGAGTATCATGTTCACACTTATATGTACTTTACTCTAGCGACCCTCCCTGTGCCATGTTTGAATTATTATAAATGGGGCCATGCAGAAAGCTGCCTCCATAGCTGAAGTAGGCAGGCTTTGTTTAAAATTCAAATAACACTTAAATGGTGTCTGTTTGTTCCTGATCAACATTCTTCATACAAAAAAACCTCGTTGCACTTTCCTAAAAGGCAGCAAATGTGGACAAATATTAGCTTTTGGAACTAAAGGGGAAGTTATTCATTCACTCAGCAGTGCTTTGCAAACTATCAATCTTCCAGGTATTTCTATTAGCTTTAATCATTGAGGTTGTTTGTTTGGAGCAATTTCTAAGAGAATAAAGGTACCTTTGGCTCTTATCTCCTGTCATCAAAGCATCCATTAGGAAATCCAAGCCCTGTAGGCAAGCTCAAGGGATTACTCAAAGAGGTTTTCTTGAAACAATCAAGAATTCGGTGCCCTCTCTTCAGTGCACAGGAGTTCAGTTGGAAACCATAATCTGAAAGAGAGGTTTATCTGGGGCTTAATACAATTTGAACAGGATTTTGTTCAAGGCAAACCTAGAGATAAAAGCACCTTAAGTATGTTGAAACAAAGATGAGCCTGAATTCCTTGTCGTGCTGTTTCTAAGTCCAATAGTCTGTCAACAAAGTGGGGGGGAAAGGCTCTAAAAGTCTTACAATTATCACAATAGTCAGTAGATTGGACCACTGAGAAGCTAATTAATAGCTTTTTAATAAAAGAATGCTGATTATGTGTGAAGCAGACAAAAGTTGGTTCAGTGTTGGGGGTTAGAAGACTGCCAACAGAAAGCTTGAAGATGGGGAGAACGTAAAGGTTTGAAACCTGTTAAGTAGGAAAAAAATATCTTAGAGATATGAGATGAGCTTGAATTGGGAAAAAAATAATCTGGAGTGTATATAAACCTGAATTTCCACAATATTTGGAATGGATTTTCTCCTTTCTTCAGTAGCAGGGATTTAATTCCATTCACTGCTCATGGAAAGAGAGAGGAGATCTGGACAAAATGTTAATGCATTTTTACATTTAGGATCCCTTGGCTTTGGAGAGAGTCCAGGGTAGTACGGCTAGCATTGGATGACCTGGGTTTAACTGCTGCTTCTTTCATTGAGTGCTTTCCCTCTTTGGTTTTCCTTACCTGGGAAAGGAAGTGATGGATGGTTTGAGATAATTGACAAAAAAACATAACATGAAATTTAGATGTTGTTGTACTTCTGCTTTCTCAAGAGTCTCAGCTCTGTGTTCGAGCTTTGGTTCTGTAGGAGCAGAGCACAAAGGCTGTCTCTGCCTTGAGGAGCTTACTATAATTATTGACCCAACTGAGCCACAAATGAGCAAATAGGAAATTTTTAAGGAAAAACATTGTTTCAGCCTCTTAAGGTAACAGATACAGTTATGCTTTTCTTTAGATTGGAAGCTTTACAGAACCCACACCAGAGAATGAGGGTGTTCATCTATAAGGGAAATTATGTGGATAATACGCATTTGAAATTTCAAAGGGTTTTTTTGACACAAGTCTATAAAAAAAACCCTTAATGATAATTAGGACACTCATTTTTCATGAGAACAGGGTTCTTTCCAGGACTGAAAGTGAATTAAAGAAGGCATAAGGCTTAATGTTTCATTTTCAGGATAGAGAAGAATTGGGAGTATTAGACCTCAGAGGCTGTTTCTAGAACTTGTTTTACTCAACTTCCTTATCAATGACCTGAAAATGGAAATGAACATCTCCAAGTGTGAAGATTAAATTAAGATTTTTTTAGATAGCTGAATATGATGTCAATGACAAGAAACAACAGGAGGATCCCACAATGTCTTTGACTGGAACTGAAATAGTCATCAAGACATCAGATATCACTGGAAGAAGGCCATCCAAATGCCATCATTTTGCGTGTATATAAAACCTTTTTTGCACCCACCTTCTCAGTGCTCTCTGTGGTTTTGTGATCTCAAAAAGGACATGGAATTAGAAAAAGTATAGAGAAGAGCAAGTAGGCGATGAAAGAACTATTTTACAAGAAAACAGAAAAGTTGGAACAATTTTGTTTCAAGGGGAAAAGGCTGGAAGGCATATAACAGACTCCTGCAAAATCCTGATAGCATGTAGAACCATTATCTGGAAGGTATTTCTTTATGCAATAGCTAGTTAAAATTCTGAAACATAAGGCCATGGTAAGTGGTAAGAGAGGACAGTTTTAGCAGGTTCAAAGCAGATTAGATAAATTCATGAACACCAGATTCATAAATCAGTGGTGACAGGAATAAGCAGACATGTCTTCTCTATTCCTTATAAACCAAGTTTAATGGGAGATGGACTATGGACTGTGAGCAGGCTCATGTGCTCTCCCAAAACAACATTTCATATTGCCACTGTCAGAAGCAGAACACTCCATTTCTACTCATCTGATCCATAAGGCCATTTTTTATGGCCTGATATTTTTTCAATGTTGGACACTTATACTTGTCAAACTAATAGAGGCTAAATATAGCATATACACAGGATTACCTCCCCAAGAATGGAAACTGAGAATTGTCATGTAATAATGCTTCATTTCCAAGAGCTGCACATCACTGCATAAATGGGAATTACCCATGTACTCAATGTGCTGTACCAACACCAGGTTAGGAACAAAGTGATTTTCTCAGGGAGGAAAACAATCATAATATTATCTTTTACATAACCCTGATAATTCATCAGCTTTCCATACAAAATCTAGACTGAATAAAAATACTTCACATGGTTCCAAAATCCTTTCTTCATCCTAACAAATTTACATGTCTTTAGACTGTAAAATGTAATTAGCCTTCATTGACTCAAAGTCCATCTGTTGACAGGGATATTTTTATATGATCCCATAACAGAATTCTATTATAGGCTACACAGTCCATCTATAGAACTGAATGGGGATGAGTTACAGAAAGAAATTGTTAAGTTTTTTTCAGGCAGATCATGCTGTTTCTGTCTAGGCTCCTTCCCAATTTTCACCTGATTCACAATATCTCTGTCTGACATGAAACTTCAGTCTGCATTGAATCTCTATATGTCAGCCACTCCAAAAGCCTTGCCAGAGACAATGTAGCCCAAGCCTGGTTGCCATCAGCAAATCTTTCTTTTTCAATGCATAATATGCAAAAATGTAAAATGACTCAACAGAAAACTCCCCTTTTAACTTTTACCAGGAAAAGTTCTGATCCTGCAGATATTCACAGTCAGACAGAAAGGTAGGCTTTTAATATGCAGCAGCATGCAATGGTCCTCGGGAAAGGTAGGAATTCTGAGATTGACATCAAAGGCAGAGGAGTAACAAGGGATTTTTAAAGTATTTCCTGTTCGGAGACTAAACTAAATCCTCCCACCAGGACTGACTCTGTGCAGAGGCAAAGCAGGCAGTCATTGAAGGAAGTGGGTTATTGACAGTGACAAAACAGCCACAGCCCCATTTCCAGCTTTTCCTGTGCCAGAAAAGGCAAACTTAGATGCCACTGTCCCAAAGAGAGAAGTCAGAGCAGCATCTCCTGCTGTGAGGGCAATGGACCCTCCTGGTAGAAACAGTTAGGATCTCTTTAACTCCTTTAGGCACTCCTTCAGCTCATACATTAATGAAAAATCTTGGGTCTTGTCCTGTGACATCTTAAGTACTCTGAGAACGTAGCCAAAGGCAGAGCCACTCTACTTTTTTCCTGCTCTTCTAGTTCATATTTTTTCCTTTAAACTGTTTTTCTACTTGTATTTCTAGTCTTCATTATTTTGGGTTTATTTCACTGTCTCCTGCCCTAGTTATTATTAAACTGACTGTATGTATTTTAGATGATAACTTCTTTGTCTTCCTCATAAATTCTTTACATTACAAAGTCTTTCAAATCAATCCAGCTGCCATGAAGAAATATTCTCTAAATCGTTGTAGCTAAAGTCCTGGAAATTAATGAATGCTTTTGTTTTTGCTCATTAATTCTATTTCAGTTACTTCAGTTAAAGACATCAAACATCTTGCAGTTGTGCATGGATGTGATAAACCTGAGATGCAAATTGCAAGTAAAACCTGAAGCCTGAAAATAAGCTACAAATCTTCTCAAAATTGCCCTTTGTTAACAGATATTTGTGACAAAACTCCGCAAGAAAGTGTTGAAAGTATCTCAGACTTATTGAGTTATCAGGAAACTTTGGATTTTGCATTTGGAGAACATTTTAACTTTTGACTAAAAACTTGGAAGAAACAGATACAATTTCTCCTAAGGTTGTCCTCTATTCACCTCAGATTCAATTCCTTTACTTATTTGATGTGGTTTTGCTTCTGAGACAGTTCTTACTAGCATAGGTATGGAATGATGTCACCTTAACCTTAGACACAGAAAGAATAAAAGAATTCCAGAAGCAGATATCTTCCTGTGCCTATATAAGCTTTGTACAATATATGTTAGAAGCAGCTCTCCCCATTGATTCTAGTGGAAGTGAAAAATGAGTCATATCCTAATTTTGTTTTTCAAAGGGCAGGATTTCCAGATCTTGACCTTTTATCTTGCTATAGATACTTGAAAGATATAAAACCTAGATAAGGCAATTCAGAACCCCTAACCTAGCTTTCTCTTCTGAATAAGACTCTGACAATATGAGTCTGGCTTTTAGAGGCACCAATTACTTAAGCATTTCAAAAACATTGCTTAATATAGGAGCATGACTCTCCCTTCTCTGTGTCCCCAGCTCAGTTGTGCATACTTAGGAATCTCAGCCTCATTTTAGATATCCTGTGTGTTTCATCTGTTTCCAAAGTGCTCTCCCAAATATCAGGAGTTCTCACAGGTCCTGTGTGGTACTGGCTGCCTGCCCCATCAGGGCATCTTAAACACTAGAACATCTCAGAGCAATATGTACCAATCAACAAAGAAATTAATTGAATTTTTCTTCCCTGGCAGTCAGATTCTCTGAACTGCATTTCAACCAAACATCCTGGCATGAAACTGAAAACTTTTTGCAGTAGAAGACATTTCAATTGCCAATAACAAGTATATTCTAGTACAGAAAAATGTGTTTCTGCTTTTTTCTTCTTTTAAAATACTTGGCCATTGCTACAGACATCATTTCAAACAACAATTAAAAAAAATACGATAATGAAAAGGTTATTTTTTAGTATTTTAAAAAGCCTTAATATTGGGATTATGACCAAGATTATTTTTTTTTCTTTCTCAATCAGTTTTCTCATCTGTGTGTCTGACTGAAATTTGCCTTGATCTCTAAGTAAGAAAGAACACTGGGGCCTCCTACAGTTTACTTTTTGGTTGTAGCTGTTCAAGTATCACACAGAAACTACAGCTGTAACAAAGGGGCTCATCAGCAAAGCTACTTTACTAACACACATAAACAGAGAATACTCTCTTTGCAGAGATAGTACTCGTCTGTCCAACTTTTAATATATACAATCTTTAATTTCTGCTTGTGACTTCATCAGTGGAAAGAAAAAGGCACTTTTTGGGTGCAATTTGTCTTTGTCTAACTGAGATATCTAAAA
>WAAE01021622.1:0-51242 GCA_013400495.1 Nicator chloris
TATATATACACATTCACAAACTCAGGTTTTCTGATTAAAGACAAAATTTTAATCACTTGTGAAATTATTTCTTCTATAGTACTGAAGGAAATTGTCTTTTCTACTTTCAATCTTTGAACTTTGCCTGCAAAGATTGCAAAAATACACACAGCATAATAATTATTTATTGAAGCTACAAATTTCTGTGTGAGAAACTACTTCATGTTCTTTCATGAGGTGTCTCATGTATGTTACCCCGAAGCTATTTCCATATAAGTTTTGAATTTCCCACCTCATTCTGACAGCTTTTGAAACACTCCTCTTTGTAAAGTGCAGTACCCAATCTAGAAAAAAACCTCTGTAATCTAGTGAATGTTTAATATCTGCTTAAATGCCCTGACCACTTTCAGCTTCTTGGCTTTCTATATTGAAATTTATAACAAAAATGGCTTTGCCTAAGTTCTTTCCCTCTCCACAATTTGCATTCTTCACCAATGTACATTAAAGAGTTCATAAAAATGCATCATGGGCCCATTTAAGGTATATGATTAACTGTTAATATGAGATATTAACTTGCAGTGCTATGATAGAGATGATCATGTACAATTATATTTGATGATGGTAATTCGCAACTACAATTTTTGTTATATTTTTAAAATACAGTATGACAACTGCTAGATATTCTAAACTGCTGCAGAAGATTAGATGAATGCTGATGTAAAACTTACTGTCCTTTTGTGACCACTGCTGATGATTGGTCACGTAATTCTGAGTTCTGCCCATCACAACAGCACCACTTGGATATACCTATAAAATTTAAAAATTATTCTTTATGAATATTCTTATTCTCAAGCCCTTATATGGAAATAATTTTCTATTTAAAAAGCCTTGATATTCAGTAAACAGAAATATCATCGGGCTGTGGAGACTTTTTCCCTTATATTTTTATGTTGAAATAAGAAAAATAAAATTTAAACATAAATTCAGTCACTGTGCTAGATTTACTCAAAAAAAACAAAAAAAGTCTGTCTAAAATCCTTGTATGTAAGAAAAAAAAATCTGAGTTCATTCATAACTACAAAAGCCAATCCTGATCTATCTGCAAAATATAGGAAACTTCTGGACATGATGCAAGTTTCTCTGAAATACAGTGTATGATTTATTATCTCTCTCCATCCTTGAAGAGATACACAGACCAGAAAAAGACATATAGTTATGCAAGACTTTAATAGCTTTTAAACTTCCTCTTTCAGTTTTACCAGTGAATTGACCTGTACATTATCTCAGACTGAAATTTACATAAAGAGAAATGCCTTTCTTTAGATGCAAGAAAAACCAAGGCCTCAAGATGGAGGAGTAAAACCTCAGGTTCCCTTGGGTTTTCCTTCTACTGTATCTTACTGCTCATCACAAATATTTTTCCACAATTCTAATATTTCATAATTCAAACTCCATTAATAGAACAAAGAAATTATATAGATGATGGATGGAATATTATACAATTTTAAATTTTTTTGATGTTTAGTAAACATTTGCGATGTTTTGAAGAGAAAAATAATTTCTTTTTTTTGAGAAGTCAAATTGCTGAGAAAACAGTAATGATCTATTGTGATTAATATCTTAATTTATAATATAGGGCAAAAGTCAACAACTTGTAAAAATTTTTTTTAAATTCCAGTTTTATAACATTCCATTTTAAAATGTGTGTGTTTTTTAGTATAAATTCATCAGAAAGACCAATTTATCTATTATCTAACTGTAATCTCAGTTCACAAAGTGTATGTTACTGGACTTGAATAGCAAACCATGAGAGATTTTAAATGAGGGAGAAACCTGGTGAATGTTTCTTTTGTTTTTAAAATTCTTTTTTACTTAAGAAAATAAGATTTTTTTCAGATCTAACCTTGAATAATCTTTTTAATAAACTTAATATACACATATGAACAAACATTCTTGGTGATGTATATTCAAATACGACTATTCAAGTAGTTAAGCACAAAAAATAAAAAGAAATAACCAAGTTATTTTTAGTGTACCATCATCATAATCTCCCTTCTGCATTATGATACAGTATTTTTTTATATCTCCATTTGAGAAATGAATCCTTAATTCCTGTCTCATTCATTGCATACAGTGGCAGCAAAGGTGGGCTGGTATATTATCTCTGCCAGCCATCTGTGTTGGCAGTGTTGTCTCCTTGAATTTAATTATATATTGCAATTGGAGAGAAAGAAAAAGAGGGATAAATTCTTATTAGTGATCAGCATGCTCACAAGTGAAGAGTAGGACCTTAGTTCAAAAGTCTACTCAGAATAAAAACCAAAAAGTCACCATCTGACTAGACTTGCAGTTATCCCATGCTCTGCTCTCTTGCCACCCTGACAAGATTGTAACAAGTTACATGATCTCCACTATTATAGAAATAAGAGTTAAATTTTTAAACAGATATTTAGATGGTGATTTCTGTGTGGAAGGCCTCTGAAAGTCCTACGCCAAAGACCTAGAGGAAAAGTGATCCTGATAAATGAACCATATTTGGGAACCACTGTACAGGAAGAACGCATCAAAAGGGATTTTTTGCCTCATGCTCTGTTTACTCTGCCTGCAATGAGCCATGATAGACTTATCCAGAAAGCAGAGACTGCAAAATGCATATTTGAACAACACCTAACACATCCTCAGTTGTCAGAGGTGCTGTGCACTTTTCCCTGTATTGGTTTACGAGAGGATGTGGCTTAGAAGTAACATTTCCTTATACCACAAGGAAAGCAAAGATGTAGGTTGACCATGTCAGCCACGGGATCAATTGGTTTATCTTGTCCCTGCATCCTTCCATTTTGTAGTGCAAATCAAGAGGCAGACACAAACTCCTCACTTTAAACAAACTGTTGGTCAATTTACATGTATATCAGGTTCCTTACACACAGGCTGTAACTGCTGTTAGCTGTGAGAGTAATAACATCGAGGCAGCTCCTGTGGGGGAAAAATGTTAGCATTCAGCTTTCTAATTATTAACAAGATTAATCTTCTCTCTTGCTGCTTTTAGAATTCCAATCAAACTATTTAAAAATTTAGAACCTGCTCCATGGGAAAAAGAAATCTTAATTGGGCAGGATGTGCAGATTTTCTGCATATAATTGAGAGTTCAGATTAACTACTCCTTGCCAATGCTATTGTGAACTAGGAGAGTTGCTCCTTCTACTTTCCCTGTAATAGAGCAGGAGCAAGGCCTGGGTTCAAGTCCCCAAAGAGTATTTGGAAATGTGAGACGATTACAGCAATTATCCACAGGATCTGTGTGCCCAGCACTGGTATAAAAACAGTTCAGGTTGGATACCTGATTGAAAATGGAACCATTCAAGACTTAAATGTCACAACAGTAGGCAGAGTTATGACAAAGGTCTCAAATCACTTGAGCATATCAGTTATTTACTCCTAGTCTGCTTAAATATAACAGGCATGGATTTTTTTTTTTTTTTTTTTTGAGGACAGATCCAAATGGAGGTAAATGGCAATAAACATAATTTTCAAAAAAGGCAAGGCAAAAAGAGAAAAAAATAAAATAAGAAGTTTACACATGAAGCACTGGAAACAGTCATACAGATCATACTCTTTTTTTGTCCTTCCCTTTCCCCACAAAAATCCCTGCCAAAGTTTTCTGCTTTGATACCCCAAATCATACAACCACTAATGAGAAGACTGAGTTACAACCAGTGAGTTATTTTATCCATTACACTGAAATCTGGGGACGGAGAACTTCTCTAGAACCATTCACAAGACAACTGCAGCAACACTAACCACAAACACTCCCACACGGGGAAATTCACCCTCCACAGCCTATGACAAGAGGGAAATCCCTGTCTCCCACACGGTCTGCCAGGGAATTTTTGCCATTGCCTGCAAGGACAGGATTTCAGCCAATAATTATGAGATAATTTCAACATCACCAGCAGCAGGGTTCCATCCTTTCATCAGATCACACAGTGACAACCTCGCACTTGCCTTTATACATGAGACCATTCTGTGAAAGAGCCAGTGCCCACAGGGGAGATGGGGAAGGGAGCAAGGTTGTTTGTTCTCATAGCAGAATTTCCACAGACATTTAAGTTAAAAGCCCTATTGCACAGGAAAAACTAAATATCGGTTAAAACATTTGAGTTTTATAAAGAGGGCTGCAACTTGGAGAGCATTACAGGCAGCACAGCTCTACAAGGGGCCTGTTTCTGAAGGCTATCAATGCAAGGAGCTGCTTAATACAGTTGTAAACTGAACACATCTTGCTGAAAATCTGGTTGGGTGGAATGAGTAAGCCTTATACCACAGTTGCCAAACTTTTCCATTCACGACTCCACTCCTATTTGCACTTCCAGGCTTGCTTCCAGATTTCCTAGTTTGGGAAATGCTGCTTTAAGACCTCAAATTAAAAGCGTATGTTGAGATTTAGCCTGACCTTCAGAAATGGCAAAGTAGTTGTAGAAGATAATGAGGGGGTGATAGATGGAAGGAAAGGAAGAATCAATAAGAAACTCTTTTCCCCACCCACAAAGAAAATTTTCATTCAAATCACCTTTTTGATATTTATTTTTATTGTATTTTCTTTTTGAAATTAGTCTTCCAACATTCTGCGTGTTTGTATGTGCCAATTTGTCCATTTTCCCATTGCCTATTAGTAACTTTTTACCTATTGGGTTAATTTATAAGAGTAAAGGTCTTACTCCTCCAGATTACCTAAAATCAAAGGTCAAGTCACAGAAAAAGGATTTTTTTAGCAATATGTGTGTTCTGGTGATCAGAGAACCCACTCTTCTGAGATGTCCCTTGGAGATCCCACCTTTAGAGTAGTACTGCTCACTCATTTTATGCTCCTCTAGCACCAAGGAATGCATCTGTAAGGCACAAAGCCACGGGAAATTAGGCTTTCTTAATTCCTCCACTCAGGAAATATGCATTATTAAGTCACATGGTGCTGGTACCTACAGGCTAGATGTGACACAAATATGGCAGTGCTGCATTGGAAGTCTGTAGAGGGAAGCCTTAGGGTTCAGCCAGGTCAGTGAAATTAAGAGAGCAGAGCTTGCTGGTCCCACAGTGCCTGTGGTGCCCTCAAGCAGGCACTGGGGAGGCTGATGCATGATTACTCCTTTTGATCACACTCTAAAGGAAACTTCCAGACAAACAGCCTCAAGCCACCAGGAGACAAACTGAACTGGTTCTGATGGTGGCTGCAAAGTGGAGGAATCTTTTTAAGTCCCTCTTTTTGTATCTCCACAAAACCCTTGGATAAAAATGTTTCAGAGCATGATTCGTGAACCCCTCCTCCAGTCTCCTGGTTTCTGCAGCAAATGCCTGTAAAACCAGATGCTCAGTCTAACATATTTAGTCATGTCCTTGAAAATCTCATTTAAATCGCTAGCATAAGGTGACACTTTGTCAGTGAATAGTATGGTATTCTGTATCAGTTTTCATCTTTGGACCGTTTTTCTATAAAGGCAAAATTGAAATAAAAGAATTAAAATTATGAATTTAAAATTATGCTACATTTTGCACTATGATCAAAACTGCAGACAGTGTAATTTAGCATCACCTGATTTATGGAAAACCAGCTGAAAATAAATGAACATTCATTCTGCAGCTGTTTTGCTCAATAACCATAATAATATAGTTGTTAGACATAAACAGCACACATCAGCTCTGGCAGAGCACAAAAAATGATGCCAAGCTAAGTACCTGATAAGCTTTCACATTCCACGTTTCCATGTAATTCAGTATTTCCCCAATGCAAATGAAAGCAGATCATAGCTGTCACTTGAGTGTATATTGTTCTCTGGATGAGTAGGGGCTCCCAAGTGATGAGTTTAAGAAAAATTTATATTTTACCAGTGATTAAATGTTGTCAGTTTTCTGGACTAGAAGGAAGGAATCTCTTTGATGCCTGCAAGTCAGGGGAAAAAGATTATAGACATCATTAAAGAAAGAAGCAAACCAAAAGATGAAACCTGAGGTTTTCAGGAGAGCCTAGGGTAGATAACTTAGTTCAAAAGCCTCTAATTCCCTTAGGCTTTTCTGAAATTCCCAGTCTGGGAACCACATTGCCACACAGGTGACTGTAGTTACTCAACTAAAAAGTGACACTAAGGAAGCTTGAGTAACAGGAGCACTCCATGGGACTCCATTTTAAACACAATTATACCTGTAACTCCTCATGAGATCTGGCTCTGTTCCCTGCTCCCTACAGGAACCTTCACACCAACACTCCACAACCTGGGCATGCACACACACACACATTTCACTACCTCACCGCCACCCCCCAGCTCTTCAGCTCTTCCTCTTCAGATCTTAATTGGATTGTTTCTGGTACTAATTCACAACTAAGGTTTTGCCTGGCTGCTAAGGGAAGCTAAGGGAAATTTTCCCTTTAGCTAAGGGAAGCTAAAAATTACAAGACCTCTCAAAAGGATACATTGGAAGGGTTGACTCTTGTCTCAACTCTGTCTTCACACGAAAGGCACACTGTGTAAGAAGGAGTCCACGGGACCACAGAAGAAATATCTTTCTGAAAAAAAGTGAAGCAATAGTGGTGATGGATTGAGGCACACCATGAGGCATTGTACCTTCTATGTCCATACTGAACAGACCTGCAGTTCGGGTGTGCAGGCTTCAGACAAACTTGAACTGTTCTGTGCAAGACATTCCCAGAAGGTCAGCCTAATCTAGAACCTGTTGGACCTAAAGCAATCTGTTATTTAATTAATCTGTGCACGACAAAGTAAGCTCAACATACAAGAAATCATGAGTTTTGCTGTGAATTCATAGGGTGTGCAGGGTAGGTTGGATGTGTGACCATGATGCAGACTCAATCTGCACTTGTGTGGGGAAGAAAAGTCAGGATTTCTCTGTGAGGCTAAGTGAAAATATAGATATTACAGAACTTATGACCACCTGGAAAAGACAGGCAAATTGATAAAACCCTCTAAAGTTTTCTGTTTCAAAAAGTGGAGTGAGTTTTGGAACAATTAGATACAGTAGGGTCACAATGGAGGTTCAAGGAAAGAAAGCATCTTATGGAATCCAAATACTCCAAGATCCAAAACACCAGAATTATGGCTGGGACATATTACCCAGTTTTTCCTTTCTTCATACCAGTATGAATTTTGTAAATGTCCACCTTCATTACAGATGTTAGAATCCTTACTTAGAACATATTTAGGAACACTTGATAACATCTTTAAATTGCTGGGTCTTTCTTCCCTTTAATTTTCCACTGTCTGATTGGGAGGATGAGCCAGTTAAAGCCTTTCAACTTGTTTCATTTCTCTGCTGTCATTTTATTAAGTTTTCCACCATAATTTCCTGTTTTATAGGCACAAGGCATAACACCTACAGCTGTCAGATGGCTTTCTGCAAGAAATACCAGAGCAACCAGGAACTGTTCATGACAAATTACAAGAGGGTAGGTATGCTGAGACTGTCATGACCAAATTTTTCACAGGATTTCAATTATGGATTGGCTTGCTTAGCATGATCCCTGGCATGACACATAGCTGTTCTTGCCAGGTTACTTACTTGAGCATTTTTCTAATTACATTGTGGAAAATGAGTACTTTCAGGTTATGCCTGTTCTCATCATATACTTTTTATTTTCTTGTGATATCTATTACTGAAGTGTCACAGGGAAGAAACCAAAACTTAGGTTATCATTCTATAGGCCATTTTGAGAGAAAAAAACCTTTAAATTCAGATATGCTCTATTTTCAAGGTATTTCTATATTTGTTTTTTTTTGTTCTTTCACCCTGCTGTTTAAAAATAAGATGAATTTGGTTTTGCTTGGAATGGTATTTGTTGAAATACTTTAACATTTTGGCACTTCATTTTTTCTCATTTATAGAAATACAAAATAGTGGGAATGTGTGTTTGATTTTTCTTTCTTCAATAGTTTACATCTTCTTCCTACAAAAAATGAAAGTCTTTGAAGTTCTGGCAATAAAGAGAATTCATCATATTCCATTTTTTAAAAAAATTCCTAAAGTAGGTCTAAGAGCAGAAGAAACAGAAGAAACAATGTAATTGCATTATATCCTGTGTGGCTGAAGTAGAATATTATCAAGTAATAATGTTCAAATTCACAAATAAATAGCATCAAATATGTATAAAGCTTGAACAGGTACTGGCAAATGATGTAAGATTGTTTGTGCTTGGGACAGATTGAGAGTTAAGACTCTTGCCTCATCATCTGGAAGGAAAATTTCCACACATCAGAAGGATCAAAACAAAGAATTTGAATGAGATTCTTATATCAGTAATTTTTTGTAATAACTCAATTAATCTCTGTGACATGGATGGTGGGTGTGGCTTTTACTTTTTTGGTTGGTTTATTTGGAAGGAAGAAGCTTGTACACTGGGAGGTATTCACACAACAGCACACATATAACCCATACCCTGCTGACGTACACAGTTGGAAAATGGGGAGGAACGAGTGCCATATTATAGTATCACCCCTCCCACAACAGAACAAAACAGAAGACTCAAACCAACAACAAAAATAACAAACAAACCAAAACAACAAAAACAACAAAAACAAACAAACAAACAAAAAACGCCCACAAAAAGTCAAGAAATTAATTCACATTTTTTGTCCAGCTTTGAGTTCTTCCCTAGGCTGGTTTTGGACATGCTCACATTTGAGGTTGTGTTCTGGTTGTGCACCTTTAAAGCACTGGGTGGCTGAGGAAACCACAGAGAGCAGTAGAAGCAAGAAATTAACCAGCCCTGAGCCAGAGGTGAGTGCAGGGCAGGAGCTACCCTGTGAAAAACAGTGACAGCTCCCAGTCAAGCAGCAGTTGTTCCTATTTAGTGTTCTACTGACACCATTACATTTGTCACATAGTCTACACCAAATTTGCATATTAGATGTGGTTCCCATTCTGATGATGTCTGACCACAGTGGCCCAGGAGAACACTACCTACCTCTTTTTCTCACAGCTGACCTGTATTCTGCATTTCTCACTGCAGACTAGAAAAAAACCCAAACATTTCATTTGGACATACACACCCTCCTACTTTTTTTTTAATATTTTCCTGAGGAATTTCTGAATTGTGATAAATACTCTGAGCTTGCAATTGAACACACAGGAAGAGAACATTAAGGAAGAGAAAAGAAAAGAGAAAAAAGAAAGGAAAAGGAAAAGAAGAAAAAAAAAAGAGAAAAGATAAGGGGAAGGGGAGGGGAAAGGGGAAGGGGGAAGGGGAAGGGGAAAAGGAAGGGGAAAGGAGAAAGGGGAAAGGAGAAAGGAGAAAGAAAGGAGAAAGGAAGGAGAAAGGAGAAAGGGACCAAAATGTAAAATGCAACCCGGAAGAGGTAAGTGTATAATTTGCATCCCAGTGGCAAAACATACATGTCATAGAGCTAGCAGACATTTTCTGCAAATATTCTTCCCCCTTCCCCCCACTCCCATGAATGCTGGTCTCCAGCTTTCTAAGAGATGTCAAAACAAATGCAAAGGTAAAATTTGTATCTCTTCTCAGGCAATGCAGATCTTGGTATTCACCCATACTGAGTTCCCTTCTGCAGTTCCACAGGACACTTTTTAATGTGTTTATGCATATACTGAATAAGACAGCTACCTGTTAGTGGCTTATTAGAACAGTCATTGTTTGAGGTATGAACAAATGAATAACCCATTTCAGAATATCTACAGTCAATGATATGGAAAATATGAAATATGTCAGAAAGAACAAGAGAAAAGCACACTTGGAAGGAAAGTAAATTGTAATTAACATCCTAACTTGAGTACCTAACCAGATATTAAAGGGTTTGCTTTTGCCTGAACATAAATGCCTGAAACAGATCTGGGAATGAGTTTATTGGCTGCCCTATTCATGATGGTTATTTTATAACCCATGTCTCTACAGCAAACATTTGCAGCTCATTGCAAGATCACACATTTCCAAGGGATGTTATTATTTCAAAGGTGAAGATGATGTGTTTTGAATAAAATAATGTCAGATTTTGGAGCTATCCAATGTGTCTATAGACTCAAATATTTGTTTTATACCTGCATCTCCCCAAAAACTATATTTTCATATGTTTAAGAAAAACATTAACATTTAATGAAAATGAAATATTTAGAGCTCATAATGTCAAAATTTTCTTTTCCCTCTCAAACCAGATCATTATCTTTTAGTATGATTTTTAATATTATTTTTAGCATTATTATTTCTTAATGGCTCTTATACTCTTCTTTTTTATTTCTGTGTGCTGAGGGTTGAATTTTGCATAAATTGTATTTTTACTTTGGCTGTCAGTGACATTTGTTTCTATGCAAAGGCCTGATAAGTGCAAAGCATATGTTAAACCTCATATGTTTAAGTTCATACAGAATGAGATAGGACTGAGTAAATAACAAAGGGATTTATGAAGTGGATCAAAAACAAATATCAATATCAATTGATTTGATATCAAATATCAAATGTAAAAATTAATATGATCTAAACATTTTTTTCTTCAAAAACTAAGAAATGCACCGATAAATGCAAAGTAAATTTCAGAATAAAGTTTTCCATGTCAGCTGTTTGCTAAAGAAACTAAGGATGTCAAAATCTGATTTATAAACCTTCCAGAGGCCTCCCTTTTATGTGGTAGTATATTTGCTTGTTCCTTGTTTCGTTACCAAAACAAGCCTCAGCTTTCTATATTCAGAATCATGCTGAATTACCAGTCTGGAGAATAATTTTTACATATCTTGATTTTTGCTGCAGGTCTGAGTTCCCAGGCTTGCCTGGCATCAGGCAAAGATGTTTAGCACTTAAACAGTTCTTGAGCTCATCCAAAACAATAAGGATGAGTTCTGGATGACTGCAAAACCATAAGCTTCATGTTCAGGCCACTTACCTTAGGATTTTTAATCTCTTCTCCAAGCTGTGTTTAGTTCTTCCTATACATTGGAAAAATATTAAACCCAAACAAATGAAACATCTTTTTTCCAGATCAGGGTCGTGCAGGGGCTGGGCTCTGCTGAGGAAGTGTTATGGGATATTTTAGTTTGGGCTCCCCACAGGTAGATCGGAACCTTGGTCTTGCATCTGCTCAGTGATTTTTGGCTCCTGTGTTGGTCAAGAACTTGAACTGGTGTCATGCACAACACTGAGGTGAAATCTATACAGGCATGGGATTTGTTTGATAGAATTTTAGTATTTCTGCTTTTTTCATTCCTCACTTTGAATCACTGAGGAAACAACCATAGAGGATATTTTTGTTTAGGTGCACTTGTGTTGAAGGCAAAAGATTTGTTTTCACACAAAATACAAGTCAACTAGAAAGACCGACCAAATGATCCAGTTCAGTCCATCTTTCTTTGAGAGCAATGCTCATCTGCCCATGACTTTTGTGGGAAGAGAGAGATCAGTCCATTGTTAGAATAAAATAAATGAAAAATATCAATACAATATATATTCTGTCGGGGAGAGGAGAAATGGAAAAAATGGAAAAAAGGAAAAAAGGAAAAGGAAAAAAGAAAAAAGGGAAAAGGAAAAAAGGGTAAAGGAAGAGGAGAAGAGGAAGAGAAAAAGAGGAAGATGAAAAGAGAGGAGAAAAGAAAAGAAGAAAAGAGGAAAAGAGGAAGAAAGAAGGAGAGGAAAGGGGAAANGGAAAGGAAAGGAAAGGAAAGGAAAGGAAAGGAAAGGAAAGGAAAGGAAAGGAAAGGAAAGGAAAGGAAAGGAAAGGAAAGGAAAGGAAAGGAAAGGAAAGGAAAGGAAAGGAAAGGAAAGGAAAGGAAAGGAACCCAGCTTCCTCAATTTAAAGGGAAATAGTCTCAGTTGTATGCAATAAAAGGGCAATACAATGAAATATTTCTAAAATTCCTGCTGAGAGATTTACAGAATAACATTTCTTTCTTTGGGGATTTTCACCAAATGTCGGCTAATTATTCCTGACATTTATTCTCAGGTCCCATAGTGAAGAAACACACGACCAGCAAGATTTAAGAAACCAATAACAGCCGATTTAAAATATTTACTGACTTGAAACTTGGAAGGTACAGCCAGAGGGTTCCCCCCATACCTGAGAATGTGGCAGCTGTGCTGTTGTATGCCTCAGAGACACCAAAGATAGAAACAGGCACTGGATGCTGAAAACCCCCAGTGGAAGCCTACTTACTGTACAGGTTCTGCAAACCAGCTTTGAAAACAGCTGGCCTGTTTTCAGTGCCTAAGTCACAGTGTACTTTGTATAATATTGGTTTCTTTTTTGTATACATTCCATGATTCTTCAGCATTTCTTTCAGTATTATTTAAGGGAACAGAGAGGACTGTGTTAAGTAGACAATTGATTTTGATATTTATCTTTTCTCCTTGAAATATACTTGATTTTTAGCAAAAAAAAAAAAAAAAAAAAAAAATTTAATAGAAAAAAGTAAACATAAATTAAATATTTTATAATATTTTTGTCAAAATTACATCAGCAAAAATTACTTTTGTCAAAATTACTTGTATTATTTAACTGACTTTAATAATATAAAATATTTAGATCTCAAATGAAAAAAAGACCTCAGAAACAGATATTGGATTTAGATAAAAGATCAAAGCCCATAAAATTAAGGTGCTTGCTACTGACACACCATTAAAGCTACATCAAGGCATGAGCCATAAGGACTTTTCAGTAGTGTAGGAACTGAGGACACATCAGTGGTTTGAGTCACTTGAAACTGACATTTCATAAATATCAGCAAAATGAGACAGATGAGAGAGGAGCAAAGGCCTGAGCAGCTGCCATGTGAGCAGCAACTAAGGCCAGAGCTGGCTCCTGAGCTGTGGGCTCTGCCAGGGCCATCAGGAAAGGAGAGGCCAGGCTTAGGTTTCCTCATGCACGTCTTCGGCATCGATTCCTGGTGCCTGTGAGGTGTCTGTCCTGCTCTTCACTTCTCGTAACTCATCAGTAGCACTCGGCTGGAAACTGATACCCAGACTGAAAAGTTAATAGTGTTCATAGAATCACAGAAGAGTTTGGGTTGAAATGGTCCTGAAATATCATCTAGTTCCAACACCCCTGTCATGGGAAGGGACAATTTCCACTAGACCAGGTTGCTCAAAGTCATATCCAACATGGCCTTGAACACTTCCAGTGCCTCACCACCTTCAAAGTGAATTTCTAATATTTAATCTAAATCGACCCTCTTTTGGTTTAAAGCTATTCTCCCTTGTCTTCTAACTACATGCCCTTGTAAAAAGTCCTACGCAGTCTTATCATCTTCCAGGACCACTTTAGGTCGAGAAAGACGTTAGGAGGTCTTCCTAAACCCTCTCTTCTCCAAACTGAACAACTCTGGCTGTCTCAGCCTGTGTTCACAGGAGAGCTCCTCCATCCCTCTGATCATCTTTGCAGCCTCCTCTGGATCCAGTTTAACAGGTCCATGTGTTTTTTTATGTTGAGGGCTCCAGAGCTGGATGCAGCATTCCGTGTGGGGTGTCACAAGAGTAGACCTCTCTCACCCTGCTGCCCATGTTTCCCTTGGTGCAGCACAGGATGAAGTTGGCTTTCTGGACTGCAAGTGCACATTACCAGGTTGTGTTGTGCTTCTCATCCACCAACACTCCCAAGTCCTTCTCCAGAGAGCTGCTCCCAATCCATTCTCCCTCTATCCAATCTGTTGTTGTGTTTGGGATTGTCCCAGCCCAGGTGTAGGACCTTACACTTTCCCGTTTTGAACTTCAGGAGGTTCACATGAGCCCACCTCTCCATCCTGTCCAGGTCCTGTTGGATGGCATCCCTTCCCTCCAGTGTCAGCTATGCCACACAGCTCAGTGTCATTGGCAAATCTGCTGAGGGTGCCCTCGGTCCCACTGTCCAGGGCCCAAAAGAGCTGTTTCCTTTCCTGAAACAGGGAAGCCTCACAGTTTTTGTGAGCCAAAATAACAATTCAAAATATCGAACAAAGTATCAATGCAGTTAATCATATATTTTGATTTGACAGCTCTTAAACATTGACTATGTAGTTGGAGCACTTCTTCCTTTATTATAATTAGCATAAAAGATTCTTTTAAAAAATCAGAGATATTTCTTAAAAAAAACTATACCACAACAGCTGGAAAAAATGTATTTGTTTCCCACTTTGTGCATGGATTTTTAAAATTAGTAAGTCAACCATTATAATAATTTTCAGATTTGTCAATAAGCCTGTTTAATTAAAAAAAGAAAAGTAGAATTTTTTTCAGAAAATTTAAAAAATATTTGCCAGTAATGAAAATCTCTGATGACTTACAGGTTGTTGAAATAACTTCCATGATTATTGTAGTTTCACTGAATTTAAAATCCTCACAAAATTTTTTTTTTCAAAGATAGAAACTGCTATTATTGTTGAAAGTATGTTATATCATAAAAATGCTCTCCCATTTAAATTCAGTAAAAATTACTCAGTTCCTGTGAGGTGTAGATCATATTGTTGGTCAGTAAAATCTTCTTACATAATGAACATATTGGTTAGTAAAATCTTCTGATTTAATAAACATAAACAAAACCCCAATCCTGTGACTTACATTCATGTGCTCACCATTGATTTTGCCAAAAGTCCACGTAAGGAGATGCATTCCCACAATACACACAGAACAAAGAAGAAGTCTCAGAGGTCAGGGACACAATCAGTGAAAGAATCCCTAAACTGGAGTGTTACCAGCTTCAAAGAAAAATTCCTTTTTTTTTTTTTCTTTCTTAATTTTTTAAAATATGTCTGTTGTATTCAACCTGAACATGATGTTGGATTTAGAAAAAAAATTTGTAGTATTAGTGAGGAGTAATTAGGTTTATTCCTCTTGATAGCACAGTCTAGAGACAAACAAGTGTAGGATTTGTTTGCTGTGCATTTGGAAGGGTGACATCATTTGACATATGCTTCTCAGAAATGTTTCTCTGTGCTGAAAATGAGAGAATTCCTTGAGGGTGTCTTACTCATAGCCTTTCATCTTGCAAATAATTCATATTAACATGAAACCTTCAATGTTTCACCTACTATTTCTCTTGTGTAGGAAATAATGTACTTGAGAAGTGTAGCCCAGTATTGATAAGGTTTCATCAAATATTTCACAAGTCATGGCTATTCTCAGAAATCTTCAGGGCAACCTATCCCACATTGGAAAATAAAAAAGTAAACAGATAAATAATGGTTTTGTATATAAAACAGTTTACATTTCATTTCTTAACAATCCACCCTTACACAAATATTTACCCAAGGTTTAATCTAATAAGTAGTCTCATTACTCTGTTCTCCAGTGAAGCAGGGGGCCAGCACCAAGGGTGTCCAACAACTGAGTGTAAACCAGTGTCTGACACTCTTAAAGTGTTTGTACTTCTTATTGCTGAATGACAAACTTCATTCCACTCAAGATTCCTGTTCACTTTATGATGTTTCTGTATGCAGGAACTCCTCAGGATTGCTGTCTCCACCTGCTCCCTCTGGACAGTGATGCAGTGTGCTCTGTGGATGTTGCAGATAGTGTTAGTGCTCACTCCAATATCCTAGGACACTTTGTCAGGCCTAGTCTTCCTCTTTCCTCCAGTTATTCTCATTGTCTTCTTTCAAGGGTGGTAACATCCAGGATTAAATAAGACAATGTTCAGTGCATTCTACTGACTAGAAAAACATTACCTCACCTCTTCATTGAGCTTTCTAAATAGCATATCTCAGGGAATTCTGAAATATATAAATTTTTTTTCATATAAAATAGAACGATGTCCACTGGAATGATAAAGCCAAATAGCAGAATGATCTAAAGAATTGGATTTTTCAGTTAAAATCTGCTCAAAGGAAGGATTTGATTCCCCTTTCCCTAATTGAATATGCTAATTACCAACACATGAAGAAGTAAAAGAGGTTTTCTTCTCCTTTCATTGTGCTGCTCTTGGTGTAAGGAAAGCACACCAACAAGACAGTGATTTCCAGGCAAGATCAGAGGACAGAACTTATGAATCAAAAAAACCTAAGAGTGCAGTAGTGCCTATATGAGGATAATTCCACACATAGACAAACAAATGCTCGGTAACTTCACTTGTGGAAGTTTAGTTCAGATCCAAGAAAGATTTGACAAAACAGGTAGGAGTCAGTCTCCTCAACATTTTGATATATCAGGCTTCAGCTTTTCAGGTGATTGCAGAGACAGACAAAAGCTTAAGAACTAAGATTTTGGACTCTACCTAAAAAGACACGCGTCCTTAGCCAAACTAAGTTTTTTGCATGGCATAGCTTTGAGTTATTTCGGTTATGTTTCTGAAATTTTCAGGGCCACACTTTTTGTCTTGCAGAAATATAAGATTGCTTTTCCTCAAGGAAAGTATTTTTCTAATCTCTACATCGTTTTCTTCAACTGAAAAAAATGTTTTCATTTGTAACTTAACACATACAAAAAATTTTCAGTTGATTGAGAAATTGTTTATGAAAGAATGTAATTACTTTCTTGGCTACTTACTTTGATTCCTTTTCTCCCTGGCATTGGTATAGGCCTTCCAGGAAGATTTAGAGAATTTCATTTTGTTTATGGGGTATTTCATTCAGTATTTCAATTCATTGTTAAATCTTCCCTTTCAGTTTCCTGTGCCTACCATTAATCTCCAATGTACAGCACAGCAGAGAAGGTAGTTAAGCAGCTTACATGAAGGCTAACTGGCTGCATGAACAGTCTGGTGCTTCTCTGACAGCCTGACAAGCTTGCCTTCCTATTGAAGATCCAGGATTGTGGCTCATTTCTTAGCAATGCAAAAAGTCTTCCCTTTCACCCTCTGAATATCAGTTTTGTCTAAAACAGCTTATTTAAAAAAGATGAAAGACATTGGTCTTCAAACCTGTTCTTTTTTAAGCAACTCTCTGAAGCAAGCTTCACCATGTGCCTAGTGATAAAATATAATCTGTTTTCAAATATTTCATATATTCACTTCATGCATTTTAAGCACTTAGACTATCCAAGTGCACTGCCCTCTATGAGGAAATGTGGTGTCAGCTGGATTCTGCACATGCTTCTCTATAAAGTTTTCATGATAATGCTAATCATTCCTCCTTCTTGTCACAAGTAAGCTTCTAAATCCCTACTCACAAATCTTAACAGACATTGTTTTCTTCAGAAGAACAGAAATGGAAGAGATGTGAAAAATAAGCAGAGTATGGAGGACCTGTGACATTCCTGAAAAGGGTTAAAGCCTCACTTGTGGAACCATGAAGGGTACATATATAAAAGCTTATCTGGCTCTTTTCATCAGCAACAAAAATTATGAAGGCTTGTTTTCACCTTTCTTTAACCCTCTTGGCAATATTTGCAGGACTTTTCCACACACTCCTTGCTACCTTCTCTCTTCTTGTGTCTTCCACATATTTGGCTGGACAAGCAGCAGCATATGCTGCAGCAGATTTACAGCTGCACTTGTGCTGACTGTCCAAACATACATGTGTGCTTACTGGCCAGATGGCTGTTCCCTCCTGAAACAAGCAAATTACTGGATTACAAAGCCTCCTCCTTCAAGGAAATGCTGATTAGAGTCATCGCTATAACCAGGAACTCATTCACATAAAATGAGTAGGAACTTCTAGTATTTGAGAAAATAAGTTTTCAAGACTTGGTTATGAATTGACAAAAAACTCCATGGATGGTGACAACACACAGACAGCAGGAGAGTTTTTCTTTCCATCTCCTTTGTGAAAGATATGCCCAGATTTCTCACTGAACCCTGAGAAATAGGAAGGGTAGCTAAGTGGAGAGACGTCAAGAAACCTGGATCTGAAGTAGCCTGAAAATTTTTCTGTACGCTTGTGTAGTGGTTTGGCACCACTTCTTCTAAGAGCGTTCATCACACAAAGCAAGTTCTGAAGGTAAATTTTACCCAGAGGGACCAGAGAGATGATACCTTCCCTGTTAATCAATCCACAGCAGAGGATTACAGTTACTCTTCTAATTCAGACCATGTTGACTAATTATAGTGACAGTGCAAGATTTAAGAAGCATTAGTAACAGCGGTACTGGAAATAAAATTGTTCTGTTTAAAACACCAATTTATTGAAAACATTAATCCCCTTTATTTTATTCTAAATCTGCATAAGAAAAATCAGAGAGCAAGAATGTCTTAGTTTGCTGCAAAATTTTTTTGCCAAAGGAGTTGTAAATTCTGACTTTTCAGTATTTGTTCTGATAAAGAGGAAAGAGAATTTTTATGCCTGATGAGATGATCCCTTGCCTACTTTTAGTCATCCATCATGCAGGCAACTACATCTAAGCTGGTCACTATCAATATCTTTACATCTAACAGGAGAAATGAACATGTAAAGGGTTTGGCTGTTTTATTTGTTCTTCTAAGATGACACAAACTGAACCTTAGAATTTCGTATTTATCTCCACTGATTAGAGAAGTCCCAAAAAATATATTTCAGCCATAAATAATTTTGCTCTAGATATAAAAATAATACCAAAAATCAGTGTTTTAATAAAAAAAATATTAGCCAGGTTATAATGAAATTTGAAAGTATTTTTCATTAGTTTTATTTTTGTTGTTGCTGTTGTTTTGTTTTATTTTTTTCCTCAGCAATTTCAATGCTTTTTTTATACACAGACTGATTCTGAACATAATCAACATTAGCTAGAACATAGCTCTTCCTATGGAGTAGTAAGAGTAATAAGTAGTAAGAATAAAATAGTAAGTAGTAAGAAGTAGTAAGAAGTAGTAAGAAGTAGTAAGAAGAAATTTATTTTCTGGTGTTTTCTCTACTATCTTTCCTATATTTACATAGGAAAGTATATTTACATCAAGAACAAAAGAAAGCAAACTTAAGCTCTACTTGGGCTTAGCCAAGTCATCTGTTCACCTCCTCACCCCGGTTATCTGTTAGTCTCTGTATCTCTCTGTGGTCCCCTGCCAAAAGGAATCCCATTTTGATTTTAGGATGCTTTAATACAGCAATCTTTTGTGTAGCATCTGCTTTCATCAGCTCGTTCAGCTTTTCTGCCTTGAGCATTTTGAAAGTGTCTGATGAATGAGCTGCCCAGTGGTTCAGTTTCATGGTCCCTCATCAGTGGGGATCTTATTGGTGATTTCAGTGAGCTCACAAATTTAGAGGGGCTTAAGTCTCCCGAGAGTTATTGCTACAGCTCTAATAAGAAGGTGTTGATAGGCCTTTGGCAGCGTTTTACAAGGCTGACTCAAGGTTATTCGCATTCTTTTCCACTGCACCTACAGCATATTATTTGTATTGCCATATTTTTGCTGCTGAAAAAATTATGGAGAATCTTTTTGTATTCCAAAGGACAATGTCTAATCCTTTTCTGTGTTTCCTTCATTTTATACTTTCAAGTAATCTTTTCTCTGGGGGAACATGATGCATCTTGCTTATGTTCAGAAGATTCTTTATAACTGCCCTCCTTAGGAAAAGGAAATATACTTCTGTTCCTCATAACCTAGTCTTATCTTGATTTTATTACTGCAAATTAATTATGGGAGAATGATGAGTCATCATGACAAGGTGGCTATAGAAAATTACATTTATTCAAATTAATCGTACATGAAGTTAAGATTCTCTTACACCACAATTTTTCTATGTCCCTTGATGGTTTAATATTTCTTCCCGGTTTATTACCTGCAAGTTAAAATGTATTTATTCCTATCATGTTTAAGAAGAAGTGTGTGCACACATGAAATATGAATCATATGTAGGCAAGCATAGATCATCAAGCATACAAGCCCAATAAATTCTTTCTTTATATGAGTAGTTGAAAAGATACTCCAACAGTTGGATGTCTGTGGAGGGGCATTTTATTTATCTAAAGACAACTGACAAAGCAACTGCACACTGTTTTACTGTATTTGTAACTGTCTGTCCACTTGTTACTGTCAATCATTTCATAAAACATCTTTGATCAGCCAAAGACATTGTCCCTGTGTTCCAGAGGAACTTGTAGAATGTAGCAGGTCATGTAGATATCCATGAAATGAAATAATTGAAAACAGAGCTATTCAACTAAGAACTCATACATTGTATCAAAAGAGTAAATTTTTTTTTTTAAGCTACTGTGCAACAGCCTTAGGGGAAAAATAAATAGCTTTATATACTTTAAGGTAATTTGACTGTAATGAGGCAAGCTGATGGGGTGGGGGGAGAGAGCTGTGGACTTTTCATGCAGCAGTCTTTTTGGAGACATAAGACACCACAGAAGGCAGATGCTTTTGTTTGAATAGCAGCATGCCATGCAGATGTACACTGGGCTTTACCAAGTGTAAAATCTGAAAGGGAAGAGCTGTCAAAAATAATAATCCAACCTCAAAGCCAACTCTGTAATTTTAAAAAATATTTGCATGTTGCCACTGCTGCCTCATATGGTGGCATTAGAAGAGCACAGAATTTGAATTCTCGGAAGGTGTTCGCATCCCCACAAAGTGGGGATTATTTCCCATCACAGTGGTAGGCTCCCAGAACGCCAAGTTATTTGCACTGCATGAACAGATTGCATAATTATCTGTTGACTTTCTTGAAGGGAGAGTTGGCAGTGCACTGTGATTAGGTTTTCCAGAACTGGCAAATGCATAGATGAGGACTATATCAGTGAAATTTTTAATAATGAGCAGAACCTCTTGGGACAATTTTTTTTAAACATAGTGATGAAACACCTCAAATATGAGATATCTGTTTGGTTGATTTGACATGTGATGCTAAAATGAATGAATGTGAATGTGGGCTAAGACTACCGTGTCATTGAACAAGGTTGGAAGGGTAGCCCACCAGCAGTGTCCTTGCTTTACTGCAAAAATTATATTTTATAGAAATCTTTCGGTATTGCCATCAGAAAAATATGCGTGAAATATTTTAAACTCAGGCTTGACAAATTGAAAAGGACCTGTAATTCTACTTTTTAAGTAAATTCTTTTCAACCACTTCAGCCTTTTGTAGATTGTTATGCAGTCTTTATCTGCTCTACAGAGTGATATTAGCAGCATCTCCATTGTGAGTTCGCTTTTCATTCTTCTGTGGAGAGATTGCTGAAGATCTGCCATTGCACACTTGGCTGAACTCTCCACACCAAAATTCAGACTGAGACTTACCTTGAGTCTGTAGCTGCAATTCACTTGGAGCAGACCCTCACAGTACTTTTCTACTGCTATAATGTGAAATAGGGAAGGGTGATGGAAATGATAAGTGAATGAGACTAATTATACAGCTTAATTTTAATCTTCCTTCTCAATATACCAGATCTTCCAAACCCTAAAAATTAGCAATAAATCTTTGGTCAGCAGAAGACCTTTCTGAGCACTTCCTTGGTGGATGATCAGCTTGATCTGATGTGGATGGCAAACTAAAATCTGAAGGAAAAAAAAATGTTTTGCAACACATGGGTGGCATAGGAAGGACACTCTTTTTTATCTATGTTGTATGGCTTGGGCTGTTCACTTAGATTTTCATATCCCATGAAAGTTCCATAGTGCATTCTGGGAATCACAAATCTATAGTTCATGAAAAACTAAAATCATGTGGGTGGAAGGCTCCAGAAAATAGTGCAGAGATTCTAGGCTCCAGATCTATCACTCAGAAGGTACAAAGGAATTGCTGAAGTTAGTGAAATAGTCACATTGGACTGTAATGTAAGTCCAAAATGATTTTACTTTTTTACGTTGGCTAGTAGAAAAAATAGCTGAAATTTATATTCTTTTATAACTGTAGAGAAGTTTTTATATAGAATTTTCAGCCAGATATGTTGATTGTGTTCACACTAGGGAAATAACCTATATTGTTATGTATAGGTTAGCTGGCTCTTCCTTGTATCTATCATAAGTATGGACTATCTTTCTTTTCATTCATTTAATGAAAAGTAATAAAGTAAAACTGTTAAAATATGACATCAGAAATGAATCCTGGTTTAGATGTCCAGTTTTCTGAGTGCAAATGTAGATTACATAGAAAATAAAAGTGCAAAGTTTAAAACATACCTTTAAATATTTTCTATCAAGTAAGTCTACTATGCTTACTGGAAAACATGTAAAGGACAGATATTCTATAGATTAAAGACTGTGGAATTTTAAAATTCTGGCAGTGTATTTCCATAAGTATGTTTGAAAAATCTTTGA
Organism: Nicator chloris; assembly: GCA_013400495.1. NCBI lineage: Eukaryota > Metazoa > Chordata > Aves > Passeriformes > Pycnonotidae > Nicator > Nicator chloris. The sequence continues at coordinate 22,056 of WAAE01021622.1, forward strand.
ATCCTTTCAACCATTTTTCACTGCTGATTGGAGATCAGGTATTGCAAGGTGCATATGAAAGTAAGCAATTGATTCAGAAGGGAAATCAGAGGTTAAAACTGCAATTTTCTCCAAAGGAAACCTCCCATGTTTTGAATTTTTAGTAGCTGTCTGTGTGTTATTAACAACCGTACTTAGATTTGACAGGCAAGTAATAATGTGGTTATTCATCTCAAAGACAGTGGACCAGAATACATTTCTGGCTCTATAAATGCATTTTAAAAGCTGAAAGACAAATTTCATTACAATAAAGAATGGGGATTTGGTAAATGTAATCTTTGGGTTTTTATTGGTAGATAAATCTTTCTTTTCCTACAGCTGCTGTTTGGGTTTTAGAAAGTTTAATAAATAGAGTAAGTAGTCCCCTATTTATTAGTAACACTAATATTTGAAAGCTGCAAGTGCTGCATCCATTTCAGAATACATCTGTCAACCCATCCTGCACGCAGCGACACTGAGCACAGCCCAGTGACACCAATTTGGACCTAGTTCCACAGGAATGCATTGTCTTCCCTGAAAAAATATTGTCCAGTCAAAGTTAAGACAAAAGATGAAACTCTGTTCCCAATAAAACCTACTGGAATTTGTCCATAGGTTTATAGAGGTGCCCATGTACTGCCTCAGTGGGATTTTTTATCAGACACATCTGCAGGTATATTGACTGTAGTTGTTTCCTCTCATTGCATATTTTGTAGTGTGCATTTTTCTTACATCAATTTGATCCTTAGTCTTCAATATCTAAGATTTTAAGTAATAAAAATTTAGCCAAATAAAAAAAAATATAAAAAGTATGTCAATATATTTGTCTAGATTTCCTAAAGTAACTCTGTCAGTGCTGTTATATGTAGAAATGGCAAATAGAAATGAAGTGTTAGTACTTACTCACTGTCAGAAATATTGTAACATTTTAGCACTTCATTGGCTACTAAAAATTTAAAGGCTTTAAAATTTAAAACTTTTGGTCTTAAGCTCTGTTTTCTCAAGTATTATATTTTTAGATACATTTTTGATGGTGCTGAATGGATATCTATTTTTCACCAATTGGTTTGCCTCTAATTATTATTGTCGCTTTTAATCAGAACAAAGAATGTCACTTATGACTTAAATATCTGTTATACAAAACCCCTATCATCTCATTTCTTTCAAAGTACTACATTCTAAAAATCATTGAATGTATGAGTTAGGATAGCAATAACTGAAATAATAGTAGTTTCACCTGACAAGATGGAAACTGTCCAGACATAAAGCAAGTGTCCCATGTTCATGCAACTTATAAAATAAAGGCAATTCCTTAGGAATGTAATTTAATAATGCTATAAATGACAACATAAAGTTGTGATCTAGTGAAAGCTGTCTTCTGCATGGTTCAGAGCAAAAGAATATTTCTTCTTTTACAGCTGTCATTTTAAAATTGGTATTAATAAAATATACACAGGAAAAACAATACTTGGAATTTATTCTTTACTTTCCCCAGGGAGTGCTAAATTCTGGTTCGTTGTCATAGTCTGCATGTTATCCTTTCAGCTGAGAAACTGTGTGATGAAGGCTTATCTTGTTTATGTGAAGTTCTGCCAGATTAAGCACATTGTTCACCCCAGTCTATGAAGGAAATGAAGTGGAAGTTGTTCTCTGGTTACAATAGGAATTGTGTGAATTCCTGAAAGAGGTGAATGTCTTCTAATTCTTTGACCTTTCATATTAAAAAAAAGCAATACCATAATACATTTGTTGCCATACAACCTTGCTTCACATTGTCTGCGTGTCTATAGGCTCTTCAATAGTGAGGGGAGAAGAAATGTTATATGGGAGTGTGAATGCTAAATGGCAAGAGAAGCAAGAATAAAGTTGTTGCAGGCACCTGACTGTCAGGTGGGAAGCAGGCACAGCCAGAGCTATGGCCCTGCAGAGGGTTATTAAAGAGCCTCTTTTGTTTCTGTTCACCCCAAGCTGCCAGGCCATCTGTAAATGTGACATAGCTGAAGCTGAGAGCTTTGGACCTTCTGGACTGACTTCCCTCATTCCCATGCTTGGTCCTTTTGTCTGACATTTCTAAGTAATTTTCCTCTTAGAAAAAAAAGGAAAAAATCTTCATCCTAGAGGTCCTATTGAAGACTTCATATAATTTACAGAATGATTTATCCTTGCCTTCCTAAGAACATTTCTGTAAACCACCTGAATTTTACCATTTTTAAAAACTTAACAAATTGCAAGCAGAAGAGCTTATTATTCTTCAGATTTGCACTGGATTGTACCATGTTGAAAGCTTTTGTTATATGATAACTGTTGTGCTGGTAATTTTGTTGGACTCAATCTACCTTTGAGGTGTCAAATAATAGCATGAACCAACAGTAATGTTGTTAGGTTTTCTGCACTTGTCAACAAGAAGGCCAGAGAATTAATGAAATTAACTACATTTTCATTTTTAGGTCTTCCTTCTGATAATGCTAGCCTGGGATATTTCCTTTGTTGTTATCTTTATTACACAGGAATAACTCAAACAACAATTTTGATTTATAAATCACAGTGCTTTCAATTAGTGTGACAATAAGTTTTATTTCAAACCACATTTCAAAACAGAAACAGAGCTATGAACAGCAAGAACCTCTCAGAAGATATATCTCTTCATTTTTTCTCTCCTCACTGAAATTGGTCTCATCTTTTGAGCAATTGTTGGTTCAGGAGCTCCCCAAGCAGTAAATGAATAAGTTAAATACAGATCATCTGGTTTTGTCTTATGAGCAGCAATGTTTGAGAACCAACTAACAAAAATAAGAAGAAACTAGAGACTAATAATGTTGGGGACAGTCTTCTGTGTGCTTTGGTTATATCTTCATCTCCACATGATAAAGCTTTGACAAACATGTGACCATCTCCACATATCTATCCGTCTTATAGTTAAATCAAGACTTTCAAATCGAGCACTACCAATCTGCCATCTTTCACAAGTACTCAACCCTCACAGAAACTAAATTTGTATGACACAATCTCTCTTGAATCCCCCAAATCAGCTAATCTATAAGTAATACAGACAGAAGGCACAAAACACAGTTTATACCCTTTTATCCACCTGCTATCAAGTCAATGCACGTCTGTTATCTAACCTAAATTGTTGGCAGCAAAGTCAGAATGAGCTTTCTCACAGTGATTAGATGTCACTGCTGGCTCTGTCTCTAGTAGCATATGCTACTAAAATATATCTGTCCTCTAAATTGGAAGACTTACTATACCAGCTATCATTTTCTTGAATATCAGACAAATGGAGCTCTTTATTCACAAGGTCAGAATTACAAAGTGAAATACAAAAAGGATGAAAAAATTCCTAATATCTGCCTAGCCAGCAGCCCATCTTATTTTGTATTTTTCTTTAGAAGTTGCTCAATATTAGGTTACTTAGAACAAGGTATGACAAACCCCATGAGGAGAACTGATCTGTCCATAAATATTTACATACTAAAATATGGTGATCTATATTATCTTGCATATATTTATTCCATTTTTAAATTTATCTATGCCAGAATTAGAGTTCAGTGTATCTCTTCAAGTTTTTGGATAGCAAGAACATCTTGAAATTATTACATTTGCAAGCTACATGAATGCTTTCCAGAGTCACTTCTGCTGAGCAGTGCACAATATGCTATTTCAAATTTTTATTGATTGTTCCTCCTTCTTGTATTATGGGACAAATTGTAGTGGAACATCTGCTTTACTGTTTATAGCTCATTCATTATTTCCTCTAAGCTTTTCATCCATTACTTACCCTTAATAATTTTAAATAGCCCCCAATTTTCAATTTCTTTTGATGTAAATTTTTCTCTATGGTTTTAATTTGTTTCTTGTCTTTGATTCAATTTGGTTTCTGCTATATATATTGAGTTCAGGTGTCTAGAGCCCTGTTCAAGCTGAAAATCTACAGCAGTTATTTTAATTAGTGTCTTAACACTTTTGTATTTGTTTCTATTATGTTACATTACACAGGAATTAATGTCTCACCACTGCTGTATCTTCAAATATTTTCATTAACTGTCCTCAGATTTTCCCTCAAATATTTATTTTTCTTTTTCATATCAAGCTTAGATGCATAGTTCAAATTATTTCTTCTACTTGTAGTATAAAACATCTTATTTACTACCATAGCAATGTCTGAGCCAGCAATCATTAAAAACATATGAATTGGTTGGTTCACCTATGTGCTCTTTAAAAGTGGCTGTGTTTCTCTCTATCTCATTTGTCACCATGTGCACCAAAGAATGCAAGATTCCAGTTTTATATGCATTCTTTGAAAAGTGGTGGCTGGCTGCTGGACATGACCCAGCCTCTAAATCCTCAGTATGAACCAAAATTGAGATTCTGATACCTTTAATTAAGCTTGCAGTCAAGTCTTTCAAGGTTCTTTCCACGAAAAGAATAACACAGGTTTTGGAGTCTGGTGGCAATTTCTGAAGCATTACAGCTAATTATTGTCAGTGCAAGGCAAGACCAACTCATCACGAGTACCAATTAATCTTTATAGCTGCCCTAGACCAAGAGAGAAAGGCAATTCTGGTACCAGAGAAGCTGAATAGCCCTCTGTTGATGAATGTCTGTTTTCATCTACCTTATGAAAGTCCAGGATGTACAAGGTTCTAATTTAAATCTCTGCAGTGAAGTGTATAAAGTTTGGTAGCATAAACCTAGGTCTTTGTTTTCTTTTGTGCAGCAGCATTGCTACAGTGCAGTTGAATGAAGACAAAAGGAAGGAGTTGGAGAGTGATGCTGAAAGTATTCATCTGCTGGCTGCAGGTGTTTCTCCCAAAATAATAAAAAGACAAGTTAGAATAATAGGAAATTCCTGCTATGCTCTACCCACCCACACACACACACAGAGGCAAAACTTATAAACTTAATTCCAGAATTTAAAATGCATCCATTCTTGAGTAAGCAGTCCTCCCAAAACATCTATCAATTCTATGTCCAAATCCTAGAGGTATTAATTTTAAATATCTTCATCTGAGAAACTCACCACTGGACATAGCCCAGCAGATGACTTTATAACATGACTCTCATGTTTCAAGAACAACCAAGAGAAGCTTCCCTTTCTTTTTCATGTAGTCATTTATTTGTTAGACATTTCCTCTAGTGATATGGACTTTGGGATCATTTCTTTCCAAGGGAACATGCTACTCATAAGACTGTAGATTTTTCTCCAGTGCACCTCTTATTGAATGCCAAAAATTCCTGGACTGCTTGCAGAAACTATACAAGCATTTTTATTGACTGAACTATTGTTTAAAAGTACTTTCAGCCTTTCTGCATTTTAGGGACTGATGCAAAAGCTTTTTGAAATACACTCATATTCTTCCATTGATTTCTATGACCTTTTAACCACTTTTTTGGAATAGTTTGAGGGGAGAAATAATCTGTGATCAAATAGATAAAATCTTAAAGGTTTCTGAAGCTGCATACTGCCATCTCAAACAAGAATGCATTCTTCTGAACTCAGTGGAGAATCCAGAATAAAATCAGAGTTAATGAATGAAGACTGAGACCTGCACAGGGTGCTCATACGGAAGATTTTGTTGTTACTTTATTTTAATCTATTTTGCCTTCTCTTGTTTTGAAGTATTGAAGTCACAAATTACCGCACCTGCTTTTACTCATGAGTATTTTTTGCTATTTACCAGCTCATGGCTACTTTAGCTGTTCTGCTTGCATGAGAGATAAGAAAGGATAAAATTGTTAAGAACCACTGTAAATAATATGTCAGAATCATATCCACTCATCGGAGAATTGCAAATCTCTTGATCTGCCTCTTCTCATATTCGTATTAAACTCACACTCATAAGGTTTTAATTCCTCCATTAAACTTCCTTTCAAAAGGAATTTTTCAAATTTTCTTTGCCATGAACAAATAATACCATTCTGTTGCCCTGTCCTCTGCCACCTTTGCTCAACACCCAGAATCATCAATATAAAAATCAATAGCTAATATATTGAATTGCTGGGAAAAGCAAAAGCTTAGCCACATAACCCATGACAAGGTCATTCCTTCCCTCTGAGGCTACCAAACATACACAAACACCTGCCAGCACTGAGGACAAGGAGCACCTTTGGGTCCTGCCAGGCTGCTGTGGCACGGTGTACATGTCAACACCTGCATGTTGCACACGGTGTGCAGGACAAACACACACACGTGATCCCAGCCTGGGCTTTGCCACTGCACTCGTTTACTGCTTATTAGAGCCAGTGACTTTACAGACGATGAAACGTAATGTTTTTTCTCTTGCCATATTTGTTCTTAATGCTTCTTTTTAGATATGTCTTGATCTGGAAAATGTGATTTTCTGGAAGCGGCACAATTACAGAGACATGCAGGTTTGAGTTTCAAAACCACTTCTCAGCCATTTACTAGCTTTACAGGAACCTTTTTTACTGGTATTTACAGACTCTTAGTTTTTCAAAGAATCTTGGGTGGATGTTAAGTACTCTAGGCAAAAAACCTTTACCAGGAGCAAATACTTCCGGCAGAAAAAGATTTGAAACAACAGATGAACTTCTCTGTGAGCACTTCCAAAATTGGGTTTTTATTAATGTCTTTCATCTCAGCTGACAGGATAATTAATCATAATTAAAAAGATAACCTGGGTTAGTGAGGCTCACTCTGAAATAGAGTCGTGAAATTAATTTCTAGATGGCCTTTGTATATACAGCAGGGTTTTCAACACTTGTGAGAGAAAATGCCTCCACTGAACACAAACATTGAAAATTACACACTCATCTTTTCTGTGCCTAAAAAAGAAATTTTACCAAATAAACAAAATACAGGTCAGATTTTCAGCTGTATAATTTTGAGAATGCCAGCAGTAAATTACTGTGCTGAACAGTTATATAAATATGTATATGTAAGGGATGGATGTATATATTTCTAGAAATTTTGTCAAATACCTGCTCTACTATCCAACAGGTATAAGGAATTTATTATCAGGATAGGTTTTAGAGAACAGAAACATCTCTGTGTGCATAGGATTTACCTGCTACTGGCTTTGTATCCAGGGCAGAATGTCATAAAAGCAGCCCATTAACACTGAGCATTTTCAGAGCCCCAGAACTGGGACTGCAGCCTTCACAGATGCTCTGCTCAAGGCAGGTTCTCTTTATGATAAATGCAGAGAAACATGCATTTTTAAGGTGTAATTCATCTGGCTTGTTTAAAGCAGTCACTTTAAGATGTGATGAATCATACCTTAGACTCCATTGGCAGTACTAATGAAAATTCCTTAGGTGTAAAGGATGTCCATGCTGACTGACTTAGACAAATTGAGCCCAAGAAGCTTAATATGGTGTAATCATTATGGTTTCCATTAGCAATTTTGCAAAGGCTTGCTGTATACATATGGGCAATTATGTTTTTTGAGAATTAAGGCACCTAAAATGAATAGGCTTTCTCAAAGTCTGGGAACCTTGACCTTTCAGTGAAGGATAGACAGGCTTTTGAGCAACAGAATGAAAGCAGATGTCTCTTTTGGTAATATTGGTTTTAATTTCTCTGTGTGTCAGCTGTTACATATATAAATTGTGAATTATAATATTAAAATTGTTATGACCTGGTTTGTCTTTATTCATTCAGATTTATAAAGTACTTGCTAAATGCAAAAGGATACAAATGCCAGGTATTATTAACTGTGTTATTTCTCTTTATTACTGTCACCTACTTATATGTATTTTCAACTCAGTTTAAATTTTCACTCCCAGGTCATATTTCCTCTCTAACTACATAAGATATTTAACTGCCCATCACTGTGCCTTGAGCCTTCTGAATTTTCACATCAGTACATTTGTGATTCAGAGCATATCCCACAATGCCCTTTCCACTCTGTATTGAATGTGCTTTCCATATGCTATTAAAGATTCAGCATCACAAGCTATCATTTTATTAATTTTAAGGCACTTTTTTTATCAACAGACGAACAATCATGATGATTAAAAATGCTTCTCCTCTCAAGGGCTTGTACAGTATTTTGCATTCTCTGGCATGTTGATTAGTTATGTTGATTGAAAATGAGTCAAAACCAGAGACAACTTATTAGCCAGTTTAGTTAGCTGCTACTTACATTAATGAAACCGTCTGGATGCATGCCCATTAAGGATACTTGGGAGATCAGAGGTTGAGAAGTGATTCCTTTGCCTCTCTCTGCTGACAGCTTGGAAGGGATCATACCCAGGAACGGCTGTTGAGGCATGCACAGCCTCCAGAAGGAAATGCTGCTGCTCTGGAGCCCAGTCCAAACCAGAGCACCCTGAGAGCAGGGAATCCATGCTGGGTGGGTGCCTGCAGGCACCCTCTGAACGCTGGCACTGCAGGTGCTGCTTTGGCAGTAGAAATATTTATCAGCAGAAACAGAGGCAGCAGCTCCAGTCCTGCCACTGCTAACAATACAAGGTTTGCTTTCATTGCCACAGAGGAAAAGGTAGAAACAAGGGAGGGCATGGAGCTGGCTGTCTGAAGGAGAGCTCTGGGCTTTTTCTTCACAATTTATTTATAGGGCCAACTCAGAGTGCCTCTAAGGCAGCAAGGCAATTTCTTACATATATGTATTTCATTTCAGCTGATGACAGGGAGCTTCTACTGAGGACAAACCCCATTCTCTCAGCTATGTACAGCTTGTAGGATGCACTGGTGGCCCATGGCAGGGCGGCAGGGAGAGGACAGAAGAAATGTTGCCAAGGTCCTTCAGCGTTTGGAATTGCAAGGATAAAAGCAGTGAAGTGATTTGCCCAAGGTGATGCAGTAAGTGCCAGGAACTGAATCCAGATCCTCTGAGTCACAGCCCAGTGCCTTAATCAGCTGACCATGTTTCCAAGCATTTGGCTTTACAAAATCATTTGGCCTGACTTACTGGCAAAGTCATACGATAGTGAATTTTCCCACTACAAAAAGTCAATGACCTAAAAAAAAAAAAAAAAAAAGAAGGCAGAGCTTTTCCTTTTTTTTTTTTTCCTCCTGTTAACTGGAAATGCATAATACCTGAGCAATACTGGAAAATAAATGCTGAAGAGAAAGGATGACACTATAAACCAGGCTTATGATAGAGAAAGATCCATTCCTGCAAGTCTCAGGTGATAATAATTCGTTATAAGGAACTGTGCTTATAATGAAAATCAAGGATCTTACCATCAACAAAACATCCGTTACTTTCCTGCTACCACTTGGATAATGAGAAAGGGTTAAGAAAGAGTTTGGAAGACTTTGTGATTCTTTGATCACTGATTCTCCACTATTTCTCCATTTTGTTTCATTCTTTCTGAGCAAATAAACCAGATTTGATCCTGACCTTGCTCTAAATCAGGAATCTACCAGAATTTCTGAGCTGTTTAATCATATTTACTCTGTAATATCCATGTACCATGCTATTTTATTTTTTCTATTTATTCACATTTTGATTTTTTTTAATACATATATATATTAAATATAATATTCTTCCACTTTTGTGGACTTTGGCCAGGTACACTAATGTTACCTCTTTCTGACACTTAGAGTTAATGCTGCCTTACGGAACAAGTCAGTGCGTATCTGTGGGTTTAAACACAGATCTGCTGAATTAGCACTGGAAAATTCAAATAGTTTCTATTTGTTTCTACTTGCAGTCCCAGTGGGAACATGGATATTTTACTATAACTGTGAAAAGCAAGATGAACTAGGCACTATTCAGTGCCTAAACTGAGGAGAGGTACTCAGTACATAGTTTTCCTTTACAACACAGGTCCAAGCCTTATTTTTGCAGAATAACAGTCCCAAAGTTGCACCAAAGAGATTCTGCTAGAGAGGCACTATATCAAAGCCTTCTGCTCTACAGGTTTTATCCCCTATGAATGGTGGTGGTGATCTCCAGAGAAGAGCTGCTGCCTGGAGAGGAATCTCATTCTGCACATGTTACTGGTGTACAGCACAGATGCATTGCAGTTTTAATCATTGAAATTCATGATCTCTTCAGCAGAGGAGAAAATTTCTGTCATGACACGCATAGGCGTTTTTTGGGGTACTTGTATTTGCCATTATTTAGTTAAATTAATGGACAATCAGCACATAGGAAATCTAAAAGAAAAAAAAAAAAGCCCTTCTCTTTTGTGGTATTTTGTTGAGAAGTCACCAGTATATAAAAACAGCCATGTCCACCAGCTCATAACATGTATTATTTCATTGTCTCACCTGCTCGTTGTATTTACTAAAACATCTACTATGCAAAGTGTTTGTCTGTAAGTGTTGTGTGCTCCTTGAGCTCGGACAATATTCACCCTCTGAGGTCCTGCTAAAATCCTCATCCAGGGAGAGAAAACACAAACAGCAGCAACCCAGAAAATAGAAGTGGAGTGAGTAATTGTCTCCTTAGTTGTGGCTAAGGTGGTTGATACAGCTCCTGGAGAAAAAGATAGCTAAGCATCAACTAGAGAGATTAAATTTTCTTTTTTTTTCCTTTCCTTCAAGAGGGAAGCTTATCCAGCAGGCAACTATCAGGCCAGGTGATTAACAATAAATAACTCTGCTTTTTCAAGTAAGCTTGCACATATTGAACCTCTTATGTACAGAGTACCCTAAAATCCTAATGGAAATACTTCATCTGTCTGTTGGTGGTTAAAGGCAAGTTCACAGGATTTACAGGTTTAGAAAAAACCCAGTGTGATCAGAGAGTTTTATGATTTAGATGTATACACAAATCCCCAAACTGAGTTAGAAAAAGCTTTGGATAATTTTGAACATACCTAATATGATCAGGGGGAGGGGAATTACAAGATGCTCTATTTCAGCCATGAGAATGTCTTTTTTTTAATTAGATTTTGAGTGATTAAAAGTCCAGTATAATAAAACATTATGAAATGAAGTATAAAGCAAGCTGGAGGTACTTTGAGTAAAAAGAGCTTCAGATCAACCTCTGATAGAAGAGAATAGAATAATAACCCTGTGTCATCTGCCCATATCAAACCAGGATTTTCTGTAGGTTGAAAAAAACAGAGAGGAAAAATATTCAGGAAGATCTTTATACTTTTATTGTCTTGCACTGCATGACAGCACACAAGAGAATACAAAGGGAAGTGAGCCAAGAGCCATGTTCATGTAATCCTGAGCTAGCAGGCAGTAGATCAAATTTATACCTAAAGAATATGCTTCTCTGATAACAATAAAAAAGTGTGTTGCAAATTAGCATGAATATTAAACATGGTAAGATAAAAACACATCTCATTTCTGAGTACAACAATATCATTGTCTAATTTCCGCTGAAATGTGGCATAGACATCCCTTTTATCCAGCATTTTGAAATAAAAATGGATAATATTACACTTCTCTATAGTATAGTTATGCAATTCAATGGGGGATGAAATGTCATGATTTAATAAATAGGATAAAGATTAGTAAAATAATCTAATCACTGTTCTCTCTTATTTTCAGTCATCACTGGGGATGGAAAAGAGCAGGAGAGGAAGATTAATTTGAGGCTTTATGCAGATATGGGTCAGTAGTCCACAGCTTTCCTGTTTTTTGTAAGCACTAACATGCTTCAGCACAGAGAATTTCACTGAGGCTGAGACAGTGATTGTAAATGAACCATGCCCTTCCCTGAGCAAGCAGCAGTGTGTGTCTCCTTGCACGTGGCACCCAGACACGACCAGGTCTGCCCAAGCAAGTGCAGAGGGTGCTTCTGTAGTGCCTGCAAACACCTAATCTGGAGTCAAATTTTTGTCTTGGGTGCTCTGCCTGGATTTAGCCGTATTTAGAAGTAGCTTTGAGACGACCTTTACAGTCTGAGGCTGCACATGCTCCTACGAGGTCTGTATGGACTGTCCTGCCCCGTATTGCCCCACAGCCATTTCACACAGACACAGTCAGATAGAGAGCAAGAGGCCTGATCTTGGACTGGTTTCAAGCTCTCAGATATTTCCTAGGTGTCTGCTTACATGCATTTAAGTCCTGCTTTGGAGCTACAGCCCTCCCATTGACACCCAGCTTCTTGGAGGTCCATAATTAGGAAGAACGAGCTGTGGTAAGTAGGGCTGTGCAAGGCTCTGTCTCACTGTGTGTTTTCTCACAGGAACATGTTGTCTGAACGCCTACACCACTATTCCAGGCATGTTGAATTAATTACAAGCATATGATGGCACCCAAATGAGTCAGTGATTTCAGCAGCCACATACGATCCCTTCTCCTTCTGTGCAGTGGAGAGGCACAGCCTCAGCCTGGATCTGATCCCTCAGCAGTTTTGGCCTGCCCCGTGCTGTACCTGACTGCCCCCATTGCCTCTGTGTGGACAGCCAGATACACAAAATACCACAGTGAACTGCTGTTAACAGACAGCATTTTTCCTGCCTAAAAAAATCTGCCTGTAGCTGGTGTCTTTCACACTTCTCCCCATACACACATTTTGACGTTTTCATCAGTTATTCACTCTGCAGCCTCAGGTTGCCATCAAGTCTGAAAGTCACTGCACAGTCCAAATGCTTGTGAATTTATCATGCTACCTTTTTAGCCTCTGGACTAAAGATTAAAAGCTCCTTCTGGGTTGACTTCAGTCCTAACAATGCAGCTGCATGACACATTCCTGTTCTGTCTCTGTCACCTGTGATGTCAGGGGCTTACGAGGGCAGAGTGCTGAGTCATAAAATACATCTAGAGCAAATTCAGCTCTTAGGAGAAAAACTAGGCTGGGTATAGAAAAACTATTCTGTTTGAAATTTGGGTAAAAAATCTTCTTCATCACAAATTCCCTAAAGTTAGGGTTGAGATGGTTTCTTTAGAAATTAATAGCTGCAATTGATCTAGGCAGACACTGGCAGACCTCTCTGGGTACAATTTTGGTGGGGGATCAGAAGAGCTGCATTATTTATTGGTAGTAAGTGTTATTCCTTAACATTCATCACAACCAGGCCCAGGTGTATGCAAAGCAAGCCACCTGTTTTTCCTGTCTAATATGCCATGTTTATAAATCACTTACTGAAAAAAAATAATGGTGCTAATTGCTATAACAGCCTGACCTGTGCCACACTTCCTGCGCAGAATCTGTGGTCCTGTGAGGTGTGCAACCAAGGAAGGAGAATGCTGTCACAGAAAAGCCAGAGGCAGCACGTTATGAGGCAGTTTGCAGAAAGAGCAAGCCAAAGGAGAGGTAAAAAGGCTATGGCCCTGCTGGTGCCATTGCCTGCAGCAGTGGGTTGGAAACCCAGGTCATCCCCTGCTGTCAGTGAAAAAGAAAGGAAGGTTTCCACTAAGACACGAGGGAGGAAAAAGCAGCAGTAACTGACCACAGTTTTTAGGGTTTGCTATCCCCATTCTCCACTGTCACATCAATTTCCCTCTGACTGTCCACTCTTGGCCAGGAAGCCAAGCAATGTTTCAGCCCCCATCTCCAAGGTGGCACAATTCAGTTTAGCCCACACTGCTTCGGAGCCTTCAGGCAGCTCTGACGTTCATTCATGTGATGTTTAAAAGCCTGAACAATCATCTGACACTGTCAGAGCAAGTGCAGATGAGTTGACTCCCTGAGGCAACCCCAAACAATGTTTGCTGAGTCTCAAAAGCTGTTTACCATGAAAACATAGAACTGCTCCATGGAAATCTGGTGCTGTGCCTTGCATCACATGAGCCCTATGTGAATGTTGCTGCTTTTTTTCCTGTTTAATCTGTCGCACTTATAAATCATTTACTGAATAAAGGTTTCTAGATGGAACAACTGTGATGTTTGTAATATCAGCAAAGACCCGTACTGGACTACCTGAGCAGAATCCATGGTCCACTGAGGTATGCAACAAAGGAAGGTGCCTGCTGCCATAAAAGTCAGCTGTATGAATTAATGATTTATCTGCCTTTCATATACAGGGGTTTAAAAAGCTTGGAAGTAATTTATATAAAGCTCAGAAAACCTTTCTACTAGTCAGAAACAATTGGTAGGAATGTTTAGATCCATGATGGATGAGCTGTTGGCTTTAGTAAAATTATTGATGAGATTTTCTCCATGTGAAGTTTGGGATCAAAATGTGCAAGTTTTGCATTAAATGTTGTTTTTGCTGGGCCTCGCATGGCAAAGTTGGAAGACAATATACTACTCTAAAATTTCTATACTACTTTTAAAATTAAGATTCTTGACTTGTCAACCTCTCCACTCCAGCCTAACTCACAGATGCTGCAGGCTTTATATTTTGGGAACTTTACTGCTCTCTCTTCCTCAATTTGTGTAAGGGACCTGCATCTGGCCTTTGTCCCACCCTGATACCCTTTGTAGCCATTAGAAGCCCTGGGAAGGGAAAGAATGTTGTTTTTCCTCTGTGTTATCAGGGAATTTTGGGAGACGTGATGTTTCCTGCATTCCCTCCTGCAGAGCAGGCCCTTCAAACAAGGGTGTGCTGAGGCACAGCTGAGCTGTGCAACATCTATTTAATGACAGCTCTGCAAGGGCATCTTTCTCTGGGGTTCACCCAAGGGGTGGTGTTCCTGAGGATGCCCATTGTATATCTGTCACTATTCAGCTGTTTTCAAGCATCTGGGTTTTCACAGAAACCTCAAAGAATGCAAAACCTCCCTTTCAGATGAGTCATCCCAGAGGATTGCCCGTGGTGCTATCTGGGGGCAGTGAGAAGAAGGTCCTGCAAACATGTTAGGAATGGCTGCAAAGGTTCTCTCCACCTGGTGGGCAGAGACACCTCAGTGCCTGTTTGAGGGCCTCACATCAGCTGTGGTACAGCCCTGTTTGCTTCAGAAAGGGGCCCTCTGTAAGCCCAGCTCTTGGCTGAGCTGTTGGATGTAAAGTTTAGAAAAGACCCTGCCACCTGGATGTGAAGTCCTGTACTTCCCTGCACAGGCTGGGGAATTCTTTACTGATCCAGTCCTGTGTATTCCCCTTTTGTTTTCCTTGTGAGTCTTCAGCCTAAAACAATAGAGCAGTTTCCAACAATAAGGGGATTTTCAGCTCTCTGAGATTAGTCATTTCCTCTTACTCAAAAGAAGAAAATGTAGAAAAGTTCCAGTTTAGAAAGTCTTTGGCTGGTGGTCCAGGCAACATTTATGTATCTGTTTTCACAAAGTTCTAAACTTTAGAACAGCAGGGGTGTTGTCTCTCTGTGAAAATAACATGATATTTTAGAAAAATTGTTCGAACTGGCATAGAAAATAACTTTAAACATCACATAATTTGCGGTGGACATTTGTGTTTCCATGGCAACATAGAATGCTCTCCTCATTTTATTTTGTGTTGCTGGATATTATAGGAAAGTCTTTTGAACAGTTTCAGTCTGGCTTTTTGGTACAAATTACCCAAAAGAGCAAGAATCCTGCTTCGGAGGCTATATGGACTATAATTTTGTGTATTAAGCTTGTGTTTAACAAAGAGTTTTATGAATACTGTGACTTATATTAACTTCAATTTATCTTTGTCTCAGTATTGAAAACTTCAGTTAAAGAATAAACTTTCTAAATTGAGAAATAGCATTGATATTTATCATAGAATACATATACCAAATCGGTGTAGATCTTACTGACAAATGAATTGTCTCAATTTTGCTGTGAAAAGATTCTTGTTAATTGGACTTAAGCATATGTGCAAAAGTTCTTGTGGAAAATGCTTCAGTCTTTTTATCATGCTGTATTTTTAGGGAACATCTTTTTCCCCACAGAGTCAAAATACAGCTTCATGATCAGTTTTACTCCATGTTCACATTACTTTATAACATTATTTTATTACGTGTCTAGTAGTGTTGTGTTATAATGTTTGGCTCAAGACAGTGTCTTGCCCCAATTTGAATACCCATTTCAAGTGAAAAATACCCACATTTTGAGAGTGCCATATAATCATAAGATCATTTAGGCTGGAAAGAGTTTCAGGAGGCTGTCTGGGCCAACTGGCCTGTCTAAGTAGGAAAACTTCCAACATTTTCAAGTTCATGATGTTTCTTGTGAACATTTCCAGCTGAGTTTTGCACACCTCCGTGCTGAATACCACACAGCATTTCCAACAAAGGATATCATGTTACAGCTTAGAGAATAATTGCCCCTCTTTCTTGTTTGCCTTTCCTTACAATGACATCCAATGTGGCCATCCATTTTTGAAGACAATTGCAGAGATTGGTGAGAAATATACATTTAAATATCCTCTGCATGCCTGAAATCAGATGCCATTTGGAACATCTTTTACACTGAGTCCTTCAGATAATGTTCTGTTTCACTGCAAGTAATGGCAACCTTGCATATCATTCATGTACATCCTTATCTGTCAACTTCTTTGCCTGGAATGAGTCTAAGAAAAGGGAATTCTCTGTTTTCAGCAATATTTTTTGTGACTTCTTTGAGCTTAATTCACATCTCAGCTTATTTGGGTTCTACCTTGATTTCCTTCGGTTCACTTCTGTAAATCAGCATGCTCCTCCTTTCCACCAAAATGATGAAGCAAAACTAGACACTTTCCAGCCAAGTGCTTTTAGATACCTGTTGTTCAGAAAATGTCTTCTTACGTATCCAAATTATTAATTAAAACTACTAGAAGAAAATGATTCTCTTTAATTTGACACTTTTTTTCTACACTACTTTTAAAATATTCCCCCAAACAGAGTTCTGCAAACTTCAGGCAACAGACAATACTTAAAAACTCTCTTTCTGACACTACAGAAGCAAAAGCAGTCAGCACAATCACAGAAATCAGGAGATGAAGCAGGATTAGCATATTGCAATTTGCCTGATTGCTTTTTCCTACACATGCCAAAACAAGATTAGAACAGCTGATTCAGGGGTGTCCGAAAGAGAAACTTTTTTCATTTTCTTATCATATGATTCCTGCAAAACACATGTTCTAAAACAATGGTAAACATTCTTTCATGGCTCTAAGCAGTCCTTGTTCTTTAATCAGATGATAGTTTTTTGATCTAGATGTCCTGAACCAAAATAGTTCATGTGTTTTCCTTTTTACAATTACATCAAGTTCTGTAAGGAGCTGTGTGCTATTGTGGGCATGGATAGGAAGTAAATACAACAAATTAGGTGGATTGTCTAAGCTGAGTGGATGTTCAGACTTAATGCTTAAACTAATTTGCCTCTAACTTCTGGTGGGAGTGTAAAGAAAAGCATTACAGCAAAAATTACTTCCATATGTATTTTTAATTATGTCATTTATTTAGTATTGTTTTATCTCATATTCAGAGCAGAAAATTATTTGCAAGTTAATGAATAAACAAATGCTTAAACACAACAATCACTTTTGCAGCAAAAGTAGATGCTTTAGGAATGGGATAGTCAAATTTTAATAAGGTGAAAACATGACAGCCCAAGGAAAGGCTTCCTCCACTCTTAATTTCTCAAGTAAATAAATAGGATTATATCAATTATCAAAAAAATTGGTAGTTTTATTAAATCCATGAAGAAAATTAAGTTAAATTCCATTTTTGGTCTAACTGAACTGGCCACAGAAGGACTCATCATTAGTGCAGTTACTGTATGATTAAAAAAAAAAAGAAACATAAATAGAAAAAGAATGTAAATTTTCTATGTAAATAGAAAAATAAATAGAAACCTGCATCCAAGAGAGACAGCTTTTTCCAGAGTGGGAAATGCCTGTGGCATATTTGGTTTTGTAACACTATTTGTAATAAGAACTTGTTCCTAATTTGATGTTAGGTGCCATTACATTAGAAATAATAAATATTATGCAATGCATGCACTTCACATACAACATAAAAATACATATGCAAAGGAAGATAGGTATAGAGAAATAAAGAGAATTCAAATTTAAAAATTGCGTCACCCTGTCGAGCAGATTCTCTATATAATTTTCCTTTGGGAGCACTCCTTATGAAAGCACACATAATCTTAAATACTTCAATTTTCTTGCATGCACCAGGATTATCCATGTAAATATACCATGAAAAAATATCAGTATCATGTTACATGTCAGAATTCTAAGGAAGTCACAGAACCAAGTATTTCCTACTGAAGACAAAGGACATTCTTAACAGGCGATTAATTTAATCTAAGTATTTTGTCAAAGTTGTTTTTCTAAGTACACCATAAAATTAGGAGAGATAAATCAGCACTTTCTGAGGGCAATTTGAAGATGAATAATGAAGTCTGGTAGAATCACTCACCTTCTAGAAGTATTTACCTTTCTCCATATTGATTGTAGAGAGTGATAGGGGAAAGTTAGGAAGGTGACTTGGGGAGAGAGAACTCTTCAAGAGATGTTAGATCAGGTTAAATCTATGATTGTGTCATATTTGTTCTCATGTCTTATGAGTCTATACTTCTAAGACAGAAAGGTGGTGAAAAGCAAAATGAAAAGTTAAAAATTAATGAAGTTTTAAAAAAATTGTTTGTGGTATAAACAAAATACTGTACAGCAAGAGTAGTCAGGGTTTTACAGCTGCTTCTTAGAAAACCAGAATATCCTCCTACCCTTGTGCAATGGCCCTTCAAAGTTCCAACTATAAAACTTCACAGTGCCATTCACTGTCACATAATCTATACAGACTTTCATACAACATTAAGAAATGTTAAAACACCTTTTCCCTCCCACACTGAGAACGTGCATGAATCCTCCCCCAGCCCAGGCTTGTTTAGAATACATTTTTATAGCAAAGATGCAAGCTCAATAACACGCAGTGATTTATCTTGGGAGTACAAGCTCGAGCGTAGCTGCAATGAAAGCAATACGGCAGGAGAATAAGGGATCTCAGCCATCTGGGTGAAAATATGTGGCTTTGAAAAATGTTTAGAGGAAAGAAAATTGACATATATCTGGAAGTGAAAAGCTCTGAATTCAACTGAGAGTTTTGTCACTCACTTGCTGATTGACTTTATTCATGACACTGATGATTACTTTTCAGAGTCACATGGTGCCCACCTCTTTAGTCAAGAAACCAGGGAAATGGGTGAAAACTTGGTTTCCCCTTCTGGGGATGATATGTAATAAGCAACTATTTAATAGCTGTCAAACAAGAGCTAATGGATTCTTTGGTTATCTTTGCCTCACAAGAAGCCATTTAGACATTTTTTTCTGATTAGCAATAATGTTACAGTACCACTTCCCTTGCTCAGCTATGCAATTTTGATCATGATATGAACATAATAATAAAAATAATAGCCCTCTACCTGAAACTCAGGAGCATTATTCCCATTCAATATTCACTCAGCTGTATAAAAAGGGGTTTTTTCCTTGTTTAGTGTTAACAATTTTCATATTCTTGCTCAGATAAACATGAAGTGGAAGATGAATTGCTAGTGTTTGCAAACAAGGTTAAATGCTTTCCAGTGCTGAAACAAAAGACAGGCTTTTGTGTCTCGTTGGAAAAGTAAAGCGGAACAGGCTTGTTGCTAAAACAGTAAAAGTTTATTCTTCTCTCCGTTCTGGTTTTTATGATTTGTTATTGCACTGAAACTCATCCAGTACTTACCAGGTGATAAAAAGGACAAACAAAACTCAACTGGAAAACTGTGAAGCTTTGTTGTCATAGCTGACACTATATAAACCTGCAAAGTGGGATATTGTCAGAGTCCCTCTAAAGACAAGCAAAATCCAGAGTTTTTCTAACAAGTAAAAAATATTAGTTTAGTATTGCTCAAAACTCTAAGCTGAATTCTGATAGAATTTGTGCTGAACATCTGAGAAACTCACATGAAAGTCAGTAAAATTGCAGCACTCTTTGTCTATAAACAACACTGCCTAAAGGCACCTCAGAAGGTACTGAAACATGGGACCCCACCAAGGGCTGGCAACAGAGTCCTCTGCTTTTCAAAGCAGCCTCTTCATTTGCAAGTCAAGCAGTTACCATGTGGTAAAACACTTCGAGTCAGCAACTACTGTACCAGGAATGTCAGGTCACAGAGTTTACTCACTCAGCACTGCACAGTTAACATGCTTTACTTCACCCCTGAATCAACTACGTCTGTTTATGATGTATTTAAAATGATCAAATGGGGGTTTATTTCTTTTGAAATAATAGAGAATAATTTACTTAATTCAAAATGATCTTCAAAATATCAAGGGGCTGCTCACTCCATCATGAGTGGCAGCAGAGCCCTCAATTAAATCTGTTCCCCAACACACAGGTGAGACAAAGATGAGGAAAACACAGAATTTTTTCTTCCCAATCCTATTCTCCAACACTACCCCGAACAGCTGATCTTCCCAGGAGTAAAGATCATCTTGTGCGAAGATACATGGTAAATTTATCTAAGTCCATCCCAGATGTATGCAGTAAGTCAAGCTAGAGTAAAAAAAAAAAATTTAAATCCCACCCTTAGATAAAGTGGATTTTAAATAGAAAGCCCTAAAACTTACTTTACATCTTTAAAACACTATGTCTTAGCAGAAAATCTAAGGTAAGGAAAATTGCAATAGAAGAAAGTAGAAACTGCTTTCAGAAGGCAGCCTAAGACAGTCTAATGAAAATTCATGTGGCCTTCTTCAAGTTTTTGATACCAGTGGAAGCTGAGCAGAATTTCACAGCCCAAGTAAAAAGCCACAAAATGAATATCTCGCCTGAGGGAGTTCCCTGCTCCAAATACCAAAGACTCCCTGAAAACAATAAGTGTGAAGCTATACCCAGGTTTTACTGAAAATAAACTGTTACACACCACCACTTCCTCTCTCCTCTTCTGTTCCACAAAACCCAAAGTTCTAGCTAAGCATACGTAGACTCACACTGCTCCCAAAATGCAAAAGAGGAGGAGGCATCCCACATAGCTGAGAATTCCGTAGAGGAGTCAGAAATGTAGACAAAGACATAAAAGAAGAAGAAACAAGGGGATCTCCTTGGATTTTCTCTGTCTCCAGATTAGGCTGGGGAGTCCTGCATTGCCATGAAGGCTGGGGAGGAAGGAGAGCAGCAGAAGAGCAGCACCTCTCCCGGGATCACTGGAGTTCAGCGTGGGCATCCAGCCCAGCCAGACCTGGAGCTGCAGCACCCTGAGCACCACAGCTGAGGGACCAGTGCCTGCCCGTGCCTCTGAGCACTCACCCAGCAAACCTCACAGCTGGAACACGACTATTCCGGAGGTAAGATGCTGATCTTGGAGAAGACATCTCCCAGCTCCCAGCTGAGCTTCTACCAGCATGCTGGTCCTCTGATTTCTGAAAACAATTCAGTCAGGAATGTCACTTCTAAAAGATGTTCACAGGCAAGAAATATAATTTTATCTAATGAATAGTAGGAGTGCTTATCAGTTTTCTGTTCGATCTCCCATATCTCCCATTATAGAAGTTGTGCTCGGGAAGAGAAAGAGAAAATTTGTGGCCATCACTATTCTGCAGAATTTGCCAACTCTTCTGGTTGCTTCTGCAACTGATTTAATAATTTTTACAGAAAATTTATGCATGCTGTTTCTTTTCTATATTCAAATAGCACATAATGATCAGATACATTTCTAATGCCTTTTAGTCTAAGAGAAATCCACCTGGACTTAGTCCTATTTAAAAGCAGAAAATAAAAATAATGCATATGAATTAATTCAGCTGAAGAAATCTGGTTTAGTTCCTTAAGCAGAGCAGCGAGAAAAACAACTCATGGTCAAACTTAGGAGTACTCTTCTCTACACATACACAGAACTCTTTTCAGTTAAATACAACACTACAAATGACAGAATCCTCCCATGCCCTACAGGAGAAATATGACAGCCGATTAAGGGAATTACCCATTACCAAGCTACGACAGAGTAAATACCTCAAACAAATATCCAACAACAAGAGACACACCAAACTCTGAGGAACAGACACCTGACTGTAAGGGTTAGAAATCAGCTTACTCAATTTCTTTGGCTATGGAGCAATACCCTTATGTGAGAGGAATTGTAAGAGCTCATTCGCGCCTTGAGAAATTGTGGAAGGGAGTTTATAGTTCCTTATAGAGCCAATCACTTCTAATGAGCAACATGCAAGGTCTGTAGCTCCCTAAGCTCTCCCTGATATTCTGGGGAGATTGAAAAAATTTCTGACTCTCAGATATGCCTAAAAGATCATTCTTGCATCCATATGCATGAATCAATCTATATCCACAGGTATTGTACTGTGCAGTCTCCACTCAGAGAACCTATGGAGGGTCACATGTTCTCCTCAGTCTCCAGATGTGACAGCAGAATGTTTGTCTTAAATTATTCAGTCTTGAATGCTGTAAAAAATACAACATAAATACCTCTGGATTTATTATTTGTCCATAATGCATATGAGAATCTGCAGCTTTACCCAGTCATGCTTAAGTGGTTAGAAAAACTAACATTTGCATACTTTGGTATCTGTTATTAAAATGTCCCCTCTGATCTTCAGCAGTATGATCATCCTAGAGAAGAAAGGCAACCAGTTCAGAAAACTTCTAATGAAAAGCAATATCTTATGAACTGTAAGTACAAAAGCTCTTTACTTTTCGCTGAAGAGAGAGGCAAAAAATATTCAGGGAAAAGAACTGAAACCTTAAGAAACTGTCACAAAGAGGCAGAAATGGAGATCATTAGTGAAAAACACATCCCTTCAAAGATGGGGAATGAAAAATGAAAAAAACAATAGATGGAGCTTTCTGGCTCAATACAATCAAGACCTACAGTTAAATCCAGCAATCTTACCTTTCTTCATCAGTTACATTTCTCATTTATTTACATCATTAACCATTAGGAGACATTCAGTAAGTTTCATGGTCTCTAACAAACAGCTTCCAAAGCAGATTTGATTTAATTAGCAGACAAACTTTATGATTTAGCTGTAATGGACTTCCTATTTGAGATAATAACCTCTCATTTTATACCATTGCCAAAATAACCCACATATGGTGTGTACTGGTTTAAATTCCATATAAATGTCTGGTTTTCTAACACCTTGAAAATTGTGATGAGTATTTACAGTAAACTTAATACTCTTTTTACAGAGTTAGAGGGCTCAAATGCAACCTGAGGAAGAAAGCACTGTTCTAGAAGGCTGGTGTTTGCTATTTTACAGAGAAATTTTTTGATTAATCCCTAGGGGAATGACTGAACTAATTGGAAATTGTAAACATGAAGGAGATAACTGAGAAGTACTAATCCATGGTATAAACAAGTAAATTTGCCAAAAGAAGTCTGAGTGAGAAATAACACTTTGTGACTGGCTGCTGAGGTGATTCGATCCTCTGTGGCAGATATGGCTTGTTCCCCCTTCGTGCAGCAGGTGTTAAGGAAGCTCTTCCTGGTGATGTAGCGGGGAAACTGAAAGCAGAACAGGCTTACAAATAAAGAGGACAGCATTTTCCTGTCTGGAAAGGAACATCTGGATTGATGTTTGGAGATAAACCACAAAGGAACCACTTTTATCCAGCTATTCACCTTTCAGTACACATCTTCACTGTTCTCTTTTCTCTCCACAGTCCACAGCAGTTCCCAGTCACAATTTTTGACCTTTCTGCTGTCCCCTCCATCCTCCACATCCACAGGATATGTCCTTTACCCAGGTCCTGCCTTTCTTGCTCCTAACATGACCCATAATTGTCTTTCTGGGCCCACTCCAGGTCCCAGTACCAATCCAGGTGTATTTCTGTTAGGCATTCCTCAAACACAGACAAAAATTATTCCATGTGTTATGTAAGTGACCAAGCAGGAGAAACTAAAAGCAGAAGGTGGAGAAGTGAGGCACAGGAAAGATCGATGGTCAGCTAAATCAGTGAAAGGGATCTACAGAGAAAACTGGGTGATGCCAAGCTGCCTCCTTCAAGCTGCCTGAATCCACCCAGCTTCATCAAAACTCACACAAGAATCTTTAAAGAAATGGTCCACTGCCAGATGTCTCTGATGCACAATTGCTCAAATTTCTGAATATTCAAATTGGAGAAAATTTCAACATTCTAAACATTTGTTTTCGTTTGAAATCATAACTCTTAAAAATTTATACATAATTAATACTTGGATCAGTTATCATTTCTGATCATTTTTTTCCAAGACTTTATCAGGAGCTTCTCTTTTTTTCATCATACAAGAAAATTTCACAAATTCCTGGAGGAACATATAGACTAAGAGGAGAACATTTCCCAAAAACAAAATCATTTGGTCTTGATCCTGTGATTACCTCTCATGTGAATGGCAGCCTTGCAGTCAACATTTAGACACAATAAGACTGTTCTGCATGAGGTGGATTTGAAGATGTGCCATCATATGACTAGGTATACTAATAAGGAAGGATTTTCAAGGCAACCTGAAGCACTTATGTACCTCAACCAAATAAAAATTCATTACTTGATTCCTACATCTCTTGGATGCCTTTGAAATAGATGTATATATCTATAAAAGTATTATCCTTTAATTAGATATCTTAATTATACCTAATAGCAATTATTATAAATGTTAAAGGCTGGTGTGAGACTTCTTTTCCACACTTTTATATTCTCGCATAGAAGCCTTACCTAAGTTGTAAATTTTTGTTTTCCTGTAAAAGATGTATTACAAAGGAGAAAAGCTGATGGTGTCATCATGGAAAATTAATCCAGATAACAGATTAAAACAATTTTAATATTCTTGGATTTTCATTCACTCATATTCATGGGTATAAAATGTGTGGGATTCAGCTGGATGGATTTTTCTTCTTTTTATCGGGCCAACGATTTTGTGTCAGTTCTTTGGCCATATCAGAATGAAATTCATCACGTTTCAGAAGCCTGGAAGTTGGATATCCAAGTTCAAGCTATTCCCATTCCCCTAGCAGTCAGTAAAGAGACATAGGCTTCCCTAGAGGGCAGTTTATCTGATCTGTTCTAGACACCTATCTCAGGAAGAGATGAATTGCTGTCTGGAGATGGTATTTCTCTCCATTGACTATTAAAAGAGTGTGTAGTAACTGTCTTAGCCACTTTGTAACTTAGTTACCGTGTTGGATGCCTAAACCAGGGCAGATGGATCTCTTGTTAGGTGACATTTTTACTTTTACTACATGCCAGGTTCAAAAGAGCATTACAGGCAAATCAATGTGTTTGTCTGCTGTCCCACTTTCTATATATGTACATGTGAACATCTGTTTTGGAAGCTAATGAAAGTAGTTCTTCAGATTCTTTCCTCAAAGTTGTTTTTAGCAATTTTTCCATATATAGTAAGTGCCAGATATCTGTTGAGATATTCTGTGCAAATGCATGCTTGCCAGTCCTTGTAAGCCTGTTCTGTCACGAGTTCCCAGCCTTCATATTAAAGCAGCATAATGCCAAGGTGCATGTACATGCAAGTAAGGAATGTAATAAATTATAAAGTGCCAAATAAAATTTTTAAAAAAATGCTGCAAAACCTTGGGGCAAGAAAAGACAAATATATAATTTTTTTATGCAAGAGAACACAGAGTGCTAGAGGCTGAAATCTTTCAAAAGCAAGTGCACTCCAGTAAAAACCTTCCGACATGGGAAAATGAATAACATGAGATTTTGATAGTTAAGAGACTGGAGCGAACCATCGTGAACAGTTTTTGTGGAGTAACTCATTAACTTTTTCTACCTGTTTTGAAAGGTTATATAGATTGCAGTACTGGCCTTTCACATCTGGTGTTTAAGGTTTAGAACTCCCCTGTTCAGCTTTCATGACTCTAAAATCTTGATTACAACGGTTTTGCTACAATAGAGAGGGGAATAAAAAATGTCTGCTTCAAAGAAGCTGTAGGGGTTTATAGGCAATAGAGAAAGTAACCTGGGGAAAGACTGAGGGGGATTAAAGGGAAGGGAACTACAATATAAAATTCAGCCCTTGCCTTGATTTTCAACATATAATATTCAAAGGTGAACGACACTTGTTTTCTGTTGGTCTTTTCTTTTCTTAGCTTCATTTCATTCTACATGTCTGAACCAGAACTGAAAATAGTAAATGACTACTGACAGAACCAAAAGGCTTCTAAATCAGTAACACTGTCATCTGCTCTGCAGCCACATACTTTCAGACCATGAAACACTGAAAGAAATTCAGGAAGTCTGAGGGGGAACATAAAGTTTCTCAACCTGAGTTCCTCAGAAATCAGAAAACAGCCTAGGTTCCAAAAAGAGGTGGAATATTTACTTCCTTTTCTGATATATAAGACTTTTATTAACATAGCCCAAATAAAATTTGCATTTTTTGCAATAACATCACTATATTGATTCCTGTTTGTTGGAAGTGTACTATACATTTCTTTTTCTGCAGTACTGGTGCTTCCCATAACTTTCTCAGTCTCTATTTGAACAATTGATTTCTAAATTAATTGCTCAGCAATACTAATCTTAAAGTCCTTGAAATTTTAAAACCATTACTTCTGCTTTTTTCGTCCTAAATTCATCTGGAATCTTTGCTTAGAGAAAGGAGGGAAGACTCCTGTCCTGTACCAGATTGCTGAATTTATGTCCTTTGTTTCACAGCTGTAGCAAATGCCCACAATGGAATATGTGAGCCTTTGTGGGAGAAAAATCGTGTTACTACATTCCCTGATGTTAAATCTCTAGGTAGGACTAGCATATACTTTTATTTAATTTCCAAACTATCATTTTTTGAGGAGTGGTTTTAATTCTAGGATGGAGCCTGGGGTGTCCACAACCAATCTCAGGCTGGAATAAGCCTCCAGTGTCACAAGTGTACTGACTGCTGCATCAGACATTAAGAAACACATTACTCTGAACAGGCTTTGGGACAGACCCCAGCAGGACGTGACTGAAGTCTCCCCTTATCTGGCAGCAGAGGTCTGTGGTTCCCCAGCCTGTTACACACCCTTCCTACGGCAATGCATAGCCCTGGTTTGTTAGGTAATCTTGTGACACATACTCATAAAGGCAATAAGGCCACATGATCTCTTATGGCTCCTCCACCAATACATCAGCAGATTTCTAATTTTAGCTCCATACACACTAAAAAAGCAAAGAAAGTGAGTGCCTGATTTTCTTTATAAGTGAAATACAAATGAAGTAATGAAATATAAGTGTAGTGCTTTTAAAGTAAAGGAAAAAAATCACATGTGAAGCCACTGAATCATTTCAAAGAGAAAGTCAGAGGGAATTTCTAATTGTGACAATGTGAATTTGGGTACTACATGAAGGAGGAGCTTAATGGAAAGGTTTACTCATAGTGTAATATTTTTTTTCTCTACTTATCATTTCCATGAACACATTTCTTGGCATGGAAAGCTTCATTTGCACATGGTTGTTCTCACTGTATGCAATTTTTTGGTTTTTTTTGCAACACAATTTATCTCTACAGATTGATCTCTGTGATCTTTCTGACACATTTGGACACAGCTGACAATGTAGTTTCTGGTATCTAAGTGACTGTGTTCTCAAACACATTTAATTCATTTTAACAGCAATCCCTGCATTTTTCCTGCCTTGTGCTTTTATTCTTTTAGATTTTATGAGTTAATCAGATTTGTATGAGCTCAGTGTTTTGATTGAAGGTCTCCAAGAAAAGTATCAAGTGTTATAGGGAGAAATATTGATGAATCAGTAAGATGACTTCTAACAGCCAGAGAGCCAACGTCGTATTTATAGTGCAATGTTCATTTTTATAAGCTGATAAAGGTCCTAGTCATGTACTATCATTTAATATCTCATAATAGATTTTTGTACATAGCAATATTACTTCTAGTATCCTTGCCAAACTGTGGTGCTGATGGTTGCATTGTACTAACTCATACTGGTTGTGTATATTCATAGGATTTTTTTTTCAATTTCAAAATTAAATATTATGTCACGTATCTATTTTTCTCTTGAACAAAATGGTTAATGTGAGTCTTTAACAAATTGCTAAATTGCAGTTTTAGAATTCAGACAGGTAGACTGGCTGCATGTCACAAGGTATCACATTTCACAGATTATTCCTCCTATTGGATGCAACAGTCTGGATTTGGCCAAGCAATTAAGCTAAGCATTAAATCACATTTAATTTCAAAGGGTTAGGCTAAAGCAAGTTGGGTTGCATATGACAACCATTTTGACCTTACATGGTTGACATTTATGTTGTTGACATATTTTGCCAATGGTAATTTGATGTTTATTTCCAGTTCATTGATGAAAGTATTGAATGCCATGTAAAATATCTATTATATGTATCCACATTAGGAGCATCCCAGGTGATGATTAATCCTCATGGATGAATGTATTTTTCAGTGTGTTAGTTTTTTCTTAAGTTCTTTAATATATACTGCATTAATATTGTAGGGCCCAAATATCTTTAGCAGAATGTCAGGGCAGTTAACTAAATTGTCAATTAGAATTATGCTTGCAGCAGCAAACAATTGGAACATTCTTATTGACATTAGAGGCTGTGTCAGAGAAAGGTGAAAAAGAAAAAAGAAAAAATATAATTTTACCTATAAAAATAAACTTGAATTGATTTTTTTTCACCTATGAAATTATGATATGGTAAGAGGTAAGTGCAAGATTCAATTGAGAAAGAAATGTGGGTTTTCAACTCCGTCAGTCCCAAATTCTAAAGCTATTTGCAGCTCCATTGCTTCCCTTCAGGTTAACCAGAACCATGTCCTTCCATATTAAAAATAACCCTTTCTTAAAGGTTAGAGACCCTAACTTAATCCTTTCATAATGCCCTTTTAACAAGAATTTTGAAGCATAGGATAACTGCTAGATAATAAGATTAGATTTGAATCCATTAGGATGTGTAATGTCTAGACCAAACCAGAGAGACCCAGAAGAGGCTGTTCAAAGGGACCTGACTCTGTTTGCCACATAAGATATTTCATGGCATTTTAGATATCCCAGATATCCTCTCTGGTTTCCAGCTGTCACTTCAAAATAATTTGTGTATTCTGGGAGATGCTTTGTCACATTCACTAGCCCTAACTCTTATAAATTGTACATTAGCTCAGGAGTCATTAGATACCTCTGTCTGGACAACTGAATTGAATTCCACTGCTATTACAAGAGCAAAGATATATTGGAACTATAATTAGAAAGTTAAGCTACAAAAATGTTTATTCTCTCATCCAGAACTTGAATTTGAACCTAATACAGACACACATATTTTCATATGTGTCTATAGTCTACAATGTCATGAGAAATATTGCTTTTATCATTTACACAACCAAATGTCACATGAGCATTTTATGTGCCTCACTTTGTGTCCAAACCCAAATGAGTATGACTGTATATGAGCTCCTCAATATTGTGTGTGATCAGCTTTGGAAGTCTTATGTTGTTCTGGTTAACACTGCATTCAGCATGCAAAATCAAAAATTAAAATAAAAT
>WAAE01021626.1:0-15656 GCA_013400495.1 Nicator chloris
GGTTGGGCACTGGAACGGGCTCCTCAGGGACATGGTCACAGCACCAAGCCCGACAGAGTTCAAGAGGAATTTGGACAATGCTCTCAGGCACATAGTGTGACTCTTGGGACTGTCCTTTGTGGGGCTAAGAGTTTGATTTTCCGGTCTTTGTGAGTCCCTTCCAACTTAGCATATTCTGTGATTGTGTGGCAGAAAATAACAGCTCCTGGGAGGCCTTGAGCAGAGCTATGCCTGGACAAGATGCACTAAGCAGCACCTGACAAAGTAAGGTGTGCTCCACTCCAGCCTTCTCAGCAACTGCCCTGCACTTGTCTTGCCTGCCCAAATGCTCCCTTTGCAGAGAGATTCCCAGGTTCATCAAAGAGGTGTCATGGAAATCCCACATAGAAAAAACACCCCAACTTAAATTAGAGTCTAGCATCCCAGCACTCTCCCGGATCACTGACTCTACAGGAAGATCAGTACAGTCACAGCTCTCAGCTCATGGTGCCACAGAAGACTGCTTGACTAAAAGGTCTTCACACATCTCCCACAGGTAACAACTCCCCTCAAAGCACAGACAGTGCTTTCTCTGCCTTCTGCAGCTATTATCTCTTTCAGCCAAGAGAGTTCAAAGGAGGAAAGGTAAGATCTGGGCAGGGTATTTGAAGTGCTGTAAATGTGGTTTAGTAACAAATCAGCCAAGGTGTTCAGACACAGCCCCATGGGATCCCAACCACTTTTAAGAGAGGGGTCAAGAGACAGGCAGTTACAACACTATTTTCTGATCTTATTTCCAGCCAAGGTTTGACTCCAATAACTTAGAAGGCTGGATCAAGATAGAATAACCTTAATTCAAGGTCAGGCTGAACAGGGCTCAGAGCAACCTCAGCTTGTTGAAGATGTCCCTGCTCATTGCAAGGGGAGTTGATCTAGATGACCTTTAAAGGTCCCTTCCAACCAAAACTATTCTATGATCTAGGTATGAGATAAACATCAGAACTTGAACTGTAAATATGTGAACCTAGCTTGAAATGCCCACACACACTTTTTGCTTAAAGCAGTATCCCTGTAAAGGAAACCATAGTGATAAGTAATGATTATATTCCTATTCATTATTATCTTTCATAATTTTCCCTTATATGTTCAAACCATGAGTTTAAAATACTGCAGTAATTGAGCTCAATGGGAAAACTGAAATTAGTTTTTATTATATTAGAGAAGTGGCTTGATAAAATATAACAGGAAATGGACAGCACAAGCAATTTTTCAGTGCCAGAGAGACCATCCTCCTGGTTAGCTAAGAGACTGGGTAAAGTACATCTTGGAAATTCATCTTATTTGACACACTACAATAATTTGGTATTAAAAGCACTGACCGTAAGCTCATTAGTTTATGCAATTACTGCCCATTATTCTTAGACAATGAGTCTGCAGTGGTCTGCAATAAATACCAAGACTCAATAGCAACCCTATTTAAGATTAATTTTATTTCAACTGTTAAGTAAAGGAATCTACTTTAGCCAAAATACTTTCCTTTTTTCAAAAATTCAATTAAGAGCTCCTGTAAAGACTCATAAAGCCTCGGCCATTTACAGTGGGCTTCTAGTCTTGGAAGATTTCAATCTGAAGTACAGTTACTTCAGCTTCAAATATCGTTCTTAACTTGAGCAATGTTTCTCCTGTGACATTGCATGTTCTATCACACCCCTTTATTTAGAGGTACTTCACTAGACTTGTATATCTTCATCCTGAACTATGCCACACATTTTCATCTCCCACAAGCATGGTCTGGTTTGTGCAATAACCTGTGACTATGAATATCTAGATGCTAAAACACTTTTTTCCTTAACTTGTTAGTACATCAGAAAAACCCATCTCTCTTACACAACCAACATGAGAAGACCAAGAAGTGTTTTAGTCATGTGATTTGACTGACATTTCCCATAGAATGGGAAAAAAAAAGGACCTAGATATTGTTCACATCTGATCTTTCTTCCTGCACAGCCACAGTGTTGCACTACTGCTTTACCTCTGTCTTGTCAAACAGTGAATCAGAAACCAGTGACATTACACTAAAAAAGTAAAAGGCTCCCAATGTAC
Organism: Nicator chloris; assembly: GCA_013400495.1. NCBI lineage: Eukaryota > Metazoa > Chordata > Aves > Passeriformes > Pycnonotidae > Nicator > Nicator chloris. The sequence goes on from WAAE01021626.1 coordinate 2,083, forward strand.
ATTCAGCATCAGGTAAAGACTCTAGAACCATATTACATTTAAATTGCTTAGTGACAGCACTCTCACCAAAAACGATAGGCTCCAAGCTATACATGTAACACTGCAATACATCCACAGTGCATTTCATCAGTGTCACTGCCATGCCTGCAGTGTCACCTGAGTAATTACTCAAGCTCATCCGGGTCACTGCAGCACAATAATGGTCAGAACAAGTTGAATTCATGGAGTACACCCAGTTCCACAGCATGTCCATGGGAGGCTAACTCCAGAAAACTCAAGCCTAATTACAGCCTTACTGCAAAAGCAGCATTTTCTAGCAATGTTTAGTTCCAAACTTTCCATCTCCAATGGGTTAACTCTGGAAGGGAATAGATGATTTGGATCTTCTATGCAAAGTGACATTGAGAGATTACTTTGGATATTGATCACCAGGCTGTTCCAGATGATTAAACCACATCGACATAAGAGGAATAGGATTATATTCAAAAAACACTACTTGGTGTTCCATCTGAGGGCTGTGAAGCATAATAAAAATCAAAGACATATTGGTATCAAGTAGTTATATCAATTATCTTCAACTGTCACACTAGGGGATGCTTTCAGAGAAAAAAGCCAAATGCACACCATGAATTCAGAAGAGCCCATTTTTCAATAGGTCAGGGGAACTCTGAGATCTTGAAGCAGCCAACCACTTCCTTGTGAAACACTACAGTTAATATCAACTGCAGATAAACTATTTCCTTTCACATGCTTTCCATTTTATACATGTGAGCGTATCAGGCATGGGAATAATTTCAAATTGGTAACTTAGAACTTATTAGTGTGGGCTACATCCCAGCTGCTACTATTAGCATCAGAACAAGTGACAGCACTACACTTAAAGCCATTTGAAGCAAGCAGGATTATCTTATGTGTTGATATTTTTCTGTGCTGTCTCTACTTGTTTTCAGCAGAAAGCCTTGAAGCACAGGACTGCTTCTCAAGTGATCCCTTGAAATATTCAAGTAGTTTTATGATCACTTTTGCAGCTATTTCTTTAGGGTCAACTGTTACTATCAAAGTTTGACTACAAAGAAATGCTCTTAAGAGAATGGTTGAATCTGTGTTCTGCTCTGTACACTAGCACTGATCCCATTCATCTGGTAGAGAGCGCCAAAGTCAGACTGGACTTCGAGTGAACTGTTTAAGCTGTTCAAACACCAGCAGTGAAAAACTTCAATGTCTTGAATGCAAAAGAGAACTGCTTCTTGAGGGATAATCTGTGCACACTTCACATTTAGGGCAGCTTGAAACCTTCCAAGTGGTGTGATACTAAAACTAATTTTCTAAAGCACATTCTTTCTGCTGGTTCACATGAGTGACAAAATCAGTTTTGCATTTTAGGGGATGACTCAAACATTGGAAGGGATGCAGCTCTTACTTTTCAATGTTTTGCTCTAGGGAATACTTACATTTCCGAGGTCAATAATGAAACAATCTCCTTTGTTGAAGCTGGTCCAAGCCAGGGGGACTTCTGTGGCTCTTACAACTCTCCGGCCCTTGATATGCAGCAGCCTCTGAGCACTCAGATCATTAGTAACAACATGATTAAATCCAGAGGCAACACCACCTGCCTGAATAAAACAAAACAAAGCAGCCAGCTTTATTTCAGCTTCATTTCTGCAAAGTTACTTTTTATTTTGCTACACGAGGAGCTAGCAGTGGAAAAAAAAGTTTAGGTAGTGAGCAGCAAGCCAAAGTAATGTACTGTTTAAGAGTGCTGACCACAGACCAGACACCACTGCTGAAGAACTCTCAGGTGTGAACCTTTAGCCAAGGGAGCAGATGTCACCCTCCTTCAAAGGATTTTCAGATAAACAGCAAAAGTACAGAATTTACAGCACTCTCCAGCCTCCTTCAGAGGATTGAGATAACACTGAATCCCATTGTTAAGACAAAAGTCAAGGACTGAGGAAAAGCAGAGAAATATGCAGCTCCTTTTGAAGTTTTCCAAACTTAATCTCAGAGGTCCAGGTAGTTTTAGCCCTGGTTCCATGTAGATGAATGGATAATTCCACAGCAGCTCTGTACTTTTATGAAAGATATATTTGCAACTTAAGAGTCAACTTGGCAAGGAGTATTAAACTCGGGGAAGTGAGAGCAAACTTGATTTACAATCTGTGAGTCTAAATACAAGCATAATCCTTTAAACTGGTTTGGATCTCTGCCTCTGTGAGGCAGCATTCTCCAATCCTCTGGGAGACTCAACCCTTGTGTTGGAATAGAGAACAGCTCTTGAAATCACAAAAAAAACCTTAAAATGTACAAGTTAGGGTGCATCACTGCCAACCTCACTTATGCAGAATTAAAAGCTTGGTTGTGTAGACAGAGAGAAGTTACAAATCTTCATAAAGGGGAAAAAAAGGCTGAATGAGCGAGGGCTCCCAGAGCTACTATAGAGATATTCTCAGGAGATACATTCCTTTATTTTTTAAAAAACCCCACAGATGTAGCAAAACAAAACAGAAAAAATTACTTTTCAGCTATTCAGCTTCTGCAAGTGACACAAGGACACTGACACTACACCTTTCCAAAAGCTAAAATTTTTCAAAGAAATTTGGGAGATTGTTTTATCTACTACAGAAAAAACTGCAGTAGGACTGCAAAAGCGTATTTTTTAGATTTAAGTGAAGTTCTGATCTTTTCCACTCTATTTATGTTTCTGACCACTTGAGCACACTGGGTTCTGCATTTGAACAAAAATATTTGGTCTGCAAGACGGAAATTATTTCTGTGAGATCTAACACCTCCCAGACACAGACAGTCCCTATTGTGAGCTCTCTTAGACACACAAGTATGAAATTTCAGGACAGCTTTATTTTGGGGGAAAAAAAACTTGGGAAAGGTTTTCCAATGTCAGAAGAGGCACTGATGAACAAGCTGCTGCGTTCTGTACAAACTCTGGGACTCCTACAGTTTAAGGTGGGTAGTTCAGATCTAAACCCACAAAGCATTAATAAACTATTTTTTAAATCTCCATTTACAAAGAAAAACATTTGTTTTTTATTTAGGGAAAAATTTTACATACAGTTTCAGAATAAACATTTTGACAGCCTCTTTACCCTGTATTTAATTCCTCCTTTGAAGTAACCCACAAACTCAGTAGACTCATATCCTTGAATTTCTCTACTCTGCACAGGCTTTCCTCCTAGATAGTCATCCATTTGAACAGCAAAGATAGCTGCAGCTGTGCTTTCATCCTGGGTGCATTCTCTCCCTGAAATAAGAAGAAATATGTCAATAAAGCATTTAAATAAATTTGAATTCTGTTGGAGAACTTATTTTTGCAACAATTGGGCACTGCCTTCAGCAGGTTGTATAACCCATGTTTATATGGAAACAAAGCCCTGAATCACAACCTTGTTCACCACCAAATAACACGATCTTCCAGACCATTTCTTGACTACTTGTAGAACTGCATTCATAAGGGAAAAGGAGTGAAAAGTACAGAAGTTCATCTTCTCTTAGAATATTCAAACAAAAGAATAATTTAACTGAGTTTAGCATGGCAAGTGTCAGCCGTAATGTTTTTCAGACTTTTAGCTGAAGTTCAAAGAAGTCATGTGAAAGGACTATCTGGATGGTAAAACGTGTATTTATTCTAACAACTCACCAAGGCATAAAGCCAAAATAATTCAAAAGTAGTCCTCTTGACACTGTAAAGCAAGCAAGATATTTTGCCTTCCACATCTAGGAGAAAGAAAAGCAGCTTTGGGGCTCAGATACTTCCTTCATGAGATCACACTTTGTTTTGTACCTCATAGAGTTTAGACTATTTCCAAGATTGTGGCAAAACAGCCTCTTAACGTAGTGTGCTGATGCCTGTACATGCCAAAAACAGGTTGTATATGAAACCAAGGATTTTAATGTGCCCATACATTTTTGATTAACATTTTCTGCAGTTTTAGTTGTTTCAAGAAAAGCACAAACAGAATCAGGCTTCTCAGTAACCACAGAAGAAAAAGGAAAGGTGAGGTTTTCCATTTGGTTCCAAATCACTCCATGATAGAACTTGACATGTTCCAATATGCTTTCTCAGACCTTAAAGTTGGGGGTAAAGTTTTGGAGGTTTTAGGGGTGTTTGGTTTCTTTTACTAAATAGGGGTAATTATATCCATTAAGACTGGATTCTTCTAAATTATTAATTGTAATTACATAACAGGTTTCAGGGTTAAAGAAAAATGGTTTTTGAACAGAGTAGGAGATAAAAACTACTATCAGACTTAGTCTCATAGCTGTTGTAAAATAAACTACTCAGTGAAATGCCATTAAAAAAAAATATCAGGTGAGCATCAGTCCAAGCATAAGTTACTCAAGCTTATATTAAAAGCAGATTTACCTTATAGTCTAAGGCACAAACAGCTATAAATAAGTCAGAGCCCAAAGGAGAAAAACTAAGTTTTTACCAAACAGGTCCTGGTTCACATGGACAGATTTTGTGACTTCATCTCTGGAAACTAGGGTTAAAAAATAGCTAAAAACCTCCATGCATGATTTGATTAAAGATACTAAGTGGGGTATAGCCAATCTCACTCACACAAGTAGTTTCATAATGGCACAGTGCATGCTGTTTCCATTCATGATAGTTTCAAGTCCAGACAGCTCCCTTAGGATCAGTACAGCCACTAAGGCATCTCTCAAGTGCCAGTAGAGACAACTGAGTCAGGATGTCTGAGCAACATTAAAAGTGGATACAGCTGCAGCAAAACAGATCCACATTGATTGCTCGGCCACGCCAACAACGTTGATACACCCAGCTGAGCTTGCTCAGAAATTATCCAACCTCAACCCCAACAGCATCTCAGTGTATGTGAGATACTTGGTAAAACAGTGGCCTTCCCACAGGAAGCTTCAGCATGGCAGAACAACTGTGGGGTCACTTTACCAGTAAGATGCCAGTCACAGCTGAAGACTGTCAGCACAATGCGGTCACAGACCATCCTCCCATAGTCTAGACTTTCTTTTAACTCCTGGAGAGTGCCTAAGCAAGGAATTAGGAGGCCCTTTGCCACTAACAAGAAAATTTGGTGTTGGGGGTCTTTGTGCTGGTTAGAATCCATTCACACTCACAGTCACCGCATGTGGCTGCCACAGTAACATACCACAGATGACAAGCAGGAGTAGGACTGTGTCATCAAATGGCAAGGCCCTCATAAGTACCTAAGACCAAAGTCTGCAGTGTTTCCCCCATCACAAGAATTCTTTCTTTACAAGTGTGAGCGATAGTGACTGCTGTAGCTATCCAGAGACACTTCTGGGAAGTCTTCTGAAAGACCCTATTGTGACCTTCCTGGCCAACAGGTTATACAGTCTTTGCTTACAAGGGAGAAGTTTGGTGTACATAACAGCAGTGTGAATCAGTTAAAAATACCAAAATGATTCTATGGTTCTTGCCCTGAGTGATTGGCTCTCCCAAAACACCTTGTTTAAACTCCTGGTCTCCTGTTGCTATTAAGTGTGCCAGCAGTGTTTGAGATTCTTCTACCCCGCTGCTGAAGTATCTTGCAAGCCCGAAGGGATTTGCCAGCAGTGAGCCTCCCTGATGCCAGCTGCACAACAACAGTGGGTGCCCAGATCACCTGAAGCCATTCAGACTATCTAGATAGCACCACATCAGCACAACATGTGCATCAATGGGTACAACTAAAGCTCTTCAGCCACCAGCAATGAGGTTTTCATTGCTGCAAATGTCAGTCACTGTTCTACCTTCCCTTCCCAAGAGCTCCAAACAGCCCTTACATCACTCCCTGTGATGTGTCTACTAGACCTTCACTAAGACAGAAGTAGTCCCTGCTTCATTAACAAAGGTCTACACAGCCAAACCCTGCTACGAATTTGCAGCACTGCTGACAGAAAAGTCTCTGCCAGAAATTCATTCACACTGCCATCTATGATTATACTCTTACCAGAGACAGACACTACCCTGCTTGCCAGCTGGAAAACTCTGAAGACATGCAAAACTCAATGCTCAAACATTTATGCAGAAACAATTCCAGCTTTATCTGCAATTATTTTTCAATGCATGCAAAAGTACAATGGGAACTGCAGCAACTCAAGCACACTAATGTTAACACACCTTTATGTGCATTCATTGAGACGATTGCCTACAAACACAAACTAGTTGGTGAAACGAGAAAAAAGTAGTAAGTTTCAGGCAGCTAAACAGCAATCACTGTGGCAGGATGACTCTGTAGCCAGATGGGGAAGTCACATGAAACCTTCAGGAGACGAGGAAGTCACGTAAAACAGAACCTTACTTCAGGATTCAATTTTGATGTAAAGATGGCTAGTCAAGGTGGAAGGCAAAAGACATCAGCCCAGTTCCAATCCCAGGAGGCTGTCAAACTGATATTAACAAGGTTTTAAAGAAAACCTGATGGCTTTGCATGTGATCTCTGTACCATCAGAAAGCAGAATTAATCTAGCTGGAAAAGGCACACCCAGACACTAACCAGGGCAACAACACCACAGGGAGATGGCCAAGAGGCCATTTTCATCCAGATGGAAACAAAGGCAAGAAAACTCTTCCTGTGAGTGAAGGCAGGATTTCACTCCAGAACCTTTGTCGGATGCAGCCAAGATTTGACTTTAACACTTCAGTACTTTTCCAAACTAACACCACAAAGTGAGCAAGCTTTCACCCTTCTCCCACAGCCCATTGTCCCACCACTCAGTCCCTCAGCATCGGAAGGGATGACGCTTGGCACCACGCTGATCCTTGGTGGCAGCCCCACTTCTGCCTCCACCTCGAGTACCCCTCTTGAAAGCCTCGCACCCGCAGCCTTACTGAGAAGGGCGAGGAAAACCCTGTCCCCGATGCCCTGGAGCCCGGCAAGCCCTTCAGCAGCAGGGTGGGCGCTGCGGGCTCTCCCCCACGCTCCTACCCAGCCAGTAGTGCAGGCGGTAGGCGACGTTGGTCCCGCGGCGCTCCGTGCGCAGCACCAGGTACGCGTCCCCAACGAAGAAGTCGCCGTGGCGGCTCGGGGGCACCGGCACCAGCTCCAGGTGCTCAACGCGCCACACCTGCAGCCCACTCTGCCGCCCGGCCTCGGCGAACGCCGGCGGAGGCCGCTCGGGAGCCATGGCTGGAAGCGGAGAGCGCGCGGAGCCTCCGCACCGCCCGTTTATAGCGCCGGGCGGGCGGGGCCGGCCCTGGGCGGGTGCGGAGCGCTGCGGAGGGATGCGCCCGTCTCACCCCTGCCAGCGGCGCCCGGGGCGGGCTGAGCTGTCCTTCAGTTATTCGTTTTAAACACGCCTGTAAAACAAACTCGCCCGGAATCCCTTTTGCTTTTGTGCCTAGCGCTGTAGCAGGCGTGTTATAAAAAAATCAGCCACCCTCACTGCAAACAGAGAACTTTTCTCTATTCTAAAATAATAGGAGAAAACCCCAAAAAAGACGAGAAAGGAAAGTACAAGTGGGCTAATCCAGTGTCTGTGGATGTTGTTGCATTGTGCTGTTTGCTTCTATAATTATCACATCTGCCTTGTATGAACTGCTCTCACCAGAACACAAAAGCGTTTCTATAGCTTGTACTTGTGGCGGAGACTTTTTATCCCCGGCTGGAATGGCAGAGCACAGCTCTCATTCACCCAGTAATCTCATTTCTTTTGTTCAGTACTGATAGGAATATTTCGGGGGGCGGGGAATCTTTCATCTGGGATTCCAGATGAAGCCCAGAATTTATATAAATTTCCCTTTCTCAGAAAATTTAAAGAGTTCTGCTGGTGTTTTTCCAAGACTGTGCAGCAGCCCAAAAGGTTTTAAACACACTTCCTACTTGTCTGTCTCCTTTATACATGTTTGGTAAATCAACATGACAATTGCAGTTTTCATTGCAATATGAAAATTATAGCAAATCACTGTTTTCCATCTAATATTGATAGGCAGATCAGTCTGGGTACAATACAAGTATTGATGCAGTGCAAGCTGTCAGTATATCAAAAGATACATTTCAGGAAGGGTTTTGTTTAGCTTCATCATCTTATTCACCTGGATGAGTTTTCAAGCTCATAATTTCCCTACTAGGTTGCTTTATCAAGTAGATAAGTGCAAGTACCCACCCGCAGGCAGATCAAGGCTCCCTCAGCAAGTGGAAGAGGCACTACTAAATGCAACAAAGCAGCTGGAGAACAACTTTGCTGGCAGGGAAAAAAAAAAAAAAAAAAAAAGTTTAAAAAAGCACACCACAACTAAGAATTTTGTGTAACTATCTTCCCATCTTCTCTTTATACTGTCTTGAGGCAAAAGAGGACCTTACACTGTGTGAACCCACGATCATGTCCCATTTTAGTGGGCACCCTGTCATCGGTTTGCTAAACAGGTGCACAGTCACCCTCAGCTTTATCCTCACTGTTTAAAAAAGCAAACTGTGTGTGCTCTGTTTTGTCCAAGGTCCAACTGAATATGGTGGAACTCGCCTTCACAAGTTCATGACCAAGCATTTTATTCCTCATTGTGCCATGGCTGAAGTAAGCCTGCTTGATAAACTGTAATTCCCAAATAAAATACCTTTCTCAAGATGTTCATCATGTGAAGAAGAAAAAAAACAAGGAAGAGTAGCCAAAAATTCCAGCAGTTCCAGTTGCAACATGATACGAGAAATATTTTGAAATATTCAAAAGTGATTTCTCAAATTTGTCCTCACATTTATGCCAATTGTTCTTCTGTTCACTTTTACTCGATTACACTAATTGAGTAAAAGTACATGCTTTTCTGCATTGCTGTGCAATAGTTTGCTTCAGTCAGTGAGGGCAGAACTTACCACATACTCTATAATTGTATGGGTTTACTATTTCTTCTGAAGTTGTCCAGGTGAACTTGCTTTGCAATTGTGCTGTTTTGCCCATACATGAGCTCAAACTGGCCCAGTGTTACACAGCTTCACGTCTCCTACATTTTCTACTTGTCTTGCCAAGATAAAATTGTTCATGCACAGATTGCACAGAATAGGCTGGTTAAATTTATATCTCCTTATTACAGCTCTAAATTTTAAATCTACAGACTAAATACTGCTCTAAGCAGAATGCCTCTTGCTGGCATGAGATACATGCTGTTTGTTTAGCACTGACCATTCCCAGTATCACACACCAGTGGACAAAGGTTAAAGACACAGGAGCAGTTTAATTGTTTTGTCTCAGTGTCTGTGGCACAACTCAGACACAAAGGATGTTAGTACTGACAGCAGAGTTTTCTCATGCCTGAGTTTGTTTTACTAGGATTATGTAATCACTTACTGGCTGCTGGCAAAGAAAAACTTGGATTTAAGTTCGTATCCTAAGTGCCAGGATACTTGTTTGTACTCTTCAGTGTTAATTTTTGACTGTTTGCAAATCTTGCTTTTGCAATCTCACTTCTAATGAAAGTTGCACTGTCTTCTGTCTTGATCCATCCTTTTTTTTTTAGCAAAAGTAAGAACTAACATTGTTAACATGACAAATTTTCATAAATTTTTAAATAATCAAGAACTTTCGAACATGGTTAATCAAAATTGAATTTTTTGAGAAAATTTTGGAGTATCTTAAAAGTTGCATATTCAGAAAGAATATTTATAATTACTTTTTATGTGCTTTTGCATGTCCTTTAACACTGTAATTGAAGTGGAGAGGACTAAAAATAACATTGTTTTTGTGACTCAGAAGTCCTTGGTCAAATAGTAATTACTACGCTCATTGGAAATCGCACTGTAATGGAATTTTAGACTACCTTAAGATTTAAAAGAATTTTTTTCCTAATTTACTAAAGATTATATCTTGCTGATAAACTCTGGCTTTCTCAAAAGGATGGCAAAGGCCTAGCACTGTTTAACTTTAAATGCCTGTCTTTTCCCAAGTCCTGATAGATCACACAGGAGTGTTAGAAGATGCTCCTGCTCCTCATCTAGTCCATTAAAAAGCAGATTCAAATGTATTGAATGTAAAACTTTGGTACGATTCAGAGAATTCAAGGATTTATGAAAAAGTTTGCCAATTAATTTTACTCACTTATTTCCTAAGTAAAATGTTGCAAAGGATAGATGGGAATTAAACCCTGATTTCTGTATTTATGTATTGAATTATTAGAAAAGTCCAAATACATAGCCTAAAGAGGGCTACTATAAGGTAGTTACTGAATTTGTCTGCATAGACTGATATTCTTTAAGTGTCAAAGAGTATGATTATACATTTTGAATTTGAAAATACTGTAAATTTGGTCTGACTGTAATTTCCTAATGATATTTTGTGTGCTGAGAAGTGATAATGGAAACTTCTTATTTCTATATTGCAGTTACAGGTTTTGATGATGGCTTAAGGTATTTCTGAATACTTGGAAAAGAGGGACAAGGAAACAGCCACACTTCCATTTACCATCAGTGCAGTAGTTAAAGCTAAAAGCATCTAAGTAAAACTGAGGAAGAGAGAAGAGGAATAGAGTTTTACTCAGAAACAAGAATTCAAGAACCATTTGAAGAAAGCACAGTCATCTTCTGGACCCATTTATTAAATATGCAACATCCACTAAGGTCAAACTCTCAGACAAGAGGTTCTTAAAGCTGTTGAAGGAGTGCCTGAAATATTGACTATGGCAGTATGGAGAGTGCAGAGAATCTAGGGAAAATAATCTTCTCCATCTGTATAAACCAGTGGTTCTTCTAGATGTCTACTCACAAAGAAGGAAGGGGTAACAAAGCAATAGAAAAGTGGTAATAAACAAAACTGCTGGTGGTTATCTAAACTGAGGGAAGATTTCCGTTTAATTTATTTCATTGTATTCTTAAATAGTAGATGTTTCTCTCATTATTTCCTTGATACTAACTTGTCTGAGAAGGTTACTGAAATTAATATAGAAAGGAACAATCATTGTGCAACGTTACATTACTAACATCCTCAGGAAAGGATATTTTTTATAAGTTTCTAATTGCAGGTGTGTTTTGAAATAAAGTTATTCTGAGATGGCTTTTTCTCTGCATGAAGACTATGTCAGTGCCTTTATGTATTTAAAGGTGCTGGGTGTGAAAAACAGAGTGCTCAGAGCATGTGCATCTTCTACCCCTGTTTAGCAAGTAGTGCCTCTGAATTCTCACAGAGGGAATAAGCTCATTCATTGTAGCTGATTTCAGGGGTAGAAATCCATGGAATAGGCCAGATTCTCTATTCCAGGCAAAACAGTTGTAAGTTTATTAAACCATGAATAAAAACAGGATTTAAGCTCCTTTAAGCTTTTTAAAATTTTCAGAATAACACAGTTCACTGAAATGGTATGGCTGTTTTCTAAATACAAAGTATCTCCTCATTTTCATCAAATCTCACACATGGATTTGGAAACCATGTATTGAAACCATTTTTTTTTAAACATTCATTGACATTCATATAAAATTTGAAATTAGTTGTAAAAGTTTGCATCAGTTTTTAATTCACAGACCATGAACATTTACCTAAGTCACTAAAATATCTGAAGCAGAAGAGGACAAAGAGAGGAAGACTTTCTCTTTTCTGACTTTGTGAAAAAAGTCTGCTTGAAGGTTTCTCGAATTTAGTATACCAGCTTGAAAAAATAAACATTTTCTGGACTGTTCAAAATATGCATTTCTTAGCAAGCTCATATAGGAAAGTGTTTATGCCTCACATTTATTTTTTTAAGCAAAAGAGTATTGTTATACTTTCATTAATGAAAGTGGTTTTAAACTCTCCAAGAATAACACATTTGAGAATTATGAACTTTGGTACTGTGTGTCAGCATTTATGTATTAGCCAAGTTGCCAACACGACACTAAGATCACCAACAAAAGTCCTGTCACAGCATTTTAGAGTTAATAGTCTCAGTGCTGCTTCAGTTTCAACAGGGCAGCAAAGCTTCCTTGATCAGCCTTCCCCAATTAAATGAGTCGTTTCCAAGATCACTGACATTTATTGAGGATCAGCCCATTGAATTTAATAGATCTGAAAGCAAAGTTCTCTCAAGAGCAAAGGCATCCATACATCCATTTCTACATCAGGAGCACCAGATTTATAGAATTAACTTCTTCCTTTTCTCTGAGGTATTGAAAGTATACTAATTTACCAAAAAGCTGCTGACATTTGCAATCCTGCTGAAGGCAGCTTCTAAAACAACTATCTCTTGGTAGCCCATGTTCAAGATGGGATCTTTATATTGCTCAAGAGGTCTACAGGAAGATCTATTTTAAATCAAATTCCTGTTTCAAGAGTCTGAGACATACTTACTGGAAAAGGACCCAACTTCTTTGTTTTCTGATTAGCACTATACCAAGAAAGCATGGAGATGCCTTGACATTGAATGTTGACCTGCCAACACAATATTTATTTTGAGGTTGCTTTCATAAGTCTAAGTGACAAGGAAAGGCATGGAGGAATATATTGTTGGGCTTTTTTGCCACTCATCAGGAACAACAGAGAAAGTCTGAAGAACACACATTTCCTATCAACTGAAGTCTGATTAGTAAATCATACATGTCCCTCAGCCTTAGATGCCAACGGAAAAGTTAATCTTATAGGAATCAATACACCTTCTTAGTGCCTTGTTTTAAGGAGCCTATTATCCTAGAGAAGGCATGTCCTCAGGGACACAGTGCATTATCTTTGTAGACCCTGTTCTCCTGATTCCTCTTCCTATTTGATTGTCCACTGACAAAGGGCAGATACCAAACAAAATAAAACATAGGGTAAAATGTATGACTGATTTGAAACTGTAAAATGTGTTGTTTATTTACACACTCTCAATCCTAGATTGCATTAGGCATAACTCCCAGAATAAATTAATTCTCTCACTAAAAAAAGACTTAAAACCTAATGTCTCTGATATTTGTCATCTCCTTATTTCCTTCATGTTAGTAATATGTGAGAGACTGGAATGTTAATGGTAATGACTCAAAACAATTGGCCATTTGCAAAAGCCACAGAGTGCTCTGCTGACCATGGGCAAAATAACCACCTGTGTGCAGAGGAGGTGCACATCCACTGTGGAGGCTACAAGCTGGGGTTTGAGCCAGCTAAAGGAAGAGGCCAATAACAAGCACATCCTGCCAGGTGAGATAGTGCTTTTTATCATGCCAATGTTCTCTCTTAGATAATTGGCTCAGATGTGAAAACTTCTCTTTGGGGAAGTACGGGGACATTCACACAGGCCATAAATCACTCAGCTACACTGATGAGAGGCAGCTGCAATGTCTTAGAACAGGTCATAAACCATCAAAGATCCCCAAAGTGCTCCATGATGCACAGTGTTACATCATACAGTGTAAAACTCCTCACCCCAAGAGGAGGTACCTGGGCATTCCCACCAAACCTGAGAGTATGTTAACCCATTCAACTTTGTGTCTTGTGGGTTTTCCCCATCTCCAATGGATCAGGACTGCCACCATCACTCATCAAAATTGCAACCAAGTCTTGCTGCTGGACCCACAGATGGTAACTATATACCTTTCTACTCCTATCCTTTCTTTCTTTTCCCTTATACATTTTAAGAGCTATTTTGATGCTTTTTTATTATTATAGATAATAACCAAAATGTCTACATAGTGCTTTCCATTGCAACCAAATTG
>WAAE01021630.1:0-79618 GCA_013400495.1 Nicator chloris
ATTTTATTTTATTTTATTTGGATATCTCATTTGAATAGCCCTTTCTACCTGGAAAATTGAGGGAAAGGATATTTAAGGGCTAATTTTTCTCACCACAAAATAAGAGACGAAAGATGAAAGAGGGAAACGATATCCAAGAATTTGAATAGGAGATAAGTCTCCTGTGCTTCTGGAAATGTGTTCACATGCCAGCCATATTCTCTTGGAGATTAAAACCTTGTGGGCCTCAACCACCATGCTAGTTCTGCAATGTGGCCAAAGCAGAAATTAAAAAACAAAACAAAACAAAAAAACAACAAAACCACACAAACCAGGTACATATCTCAGAAAAGAGAATGAGTGACTGGAGATCAGGACCATGGCCTGTTCCAGCCATAAATCTGTAAGTACACTGAGTAACAATTAAGTGAGCTTATTTCCATGTAACTTGGAAAGCTCTTCAGTGACATCTTTCAGAAGTGCTGGGTCATGTGGTGACAATACTGCTGTTAAGATGGTGGGAACTGAAAATGGAAGCCTCTGTAAAATCTGCAGGCAATATTGAGTCTCAGAAAGAAGAGTAGGCACCAGACGAGGAGAAATAGGTGAAAAATAATTTGCAAAACCTTTGGAAACTTGGAAACCAACAAATGAGAGAAACCATATTGCCTAAGATGCTGGCTGATACTTTTAAGTTTGACTAGAACTAAGAAATAGTCCTTTACTCCTGATACTTAGAGATCTAAGGCTGCCTTCCTAGGTCCAGTTTCCCTTGACCATATCCCAGCTCTATTTGAGGGACATACTCAGGCATGCATTATACCAAATTCCCTAGCTTTTGATATTTAACATGCCATGTTTCAATAGAAACAAAGCCAGGACTCACAAGCTGAATGGGACCCATAGTGTTTTACAGCATCTTTTTCTGGTATTTCCTACTGGAATTGTGCCAGAATCCCAGGAGAAGCGAATCTGCATGTAGCAGCTGTAGTTAGAACTCAAGAAGTGCTACAGGAACAGGGCTTCAACTCAGGTGTCAACAGGTAACACAGAATGTTGTTCAACTCAGCACACAAATATCCACTTGGCAGGATGTGCTGGTCTCAGCTACTTGCACTCTGACACATGTTCCAGTCATGAAGGAAGTGTGGCATTTGTTTGGCTCATTGGGACATCAGACTTATGAGTGATAGAAAACTTGGTTCCAAATGTGGAATATACCAGTTGTTCTGATGTATGAGCTCTTGCTGAGGTGAAGCGTCTGGTATTTGCATATCAAAACAGTTTTGCCAAGCATGTGCCTTTCAGGATAACTTTCAGAAACATTATTTTATCTTAGCACTACCAGAACTAGGTAAAGTAAATGTTAATAATTCACTCTCCTTGAAGATCAAGGAACGCATCCCCAGGATTCAAAACTTTTTCAGGATGTTGTAGGCAGGACTGGGTGCCTCAAATGGAGGCATCTGCCATAGGGTGAGCTGAGTTGTCTGTCCAGATTCTTCAGCCTCACAGCCCAGGACATACAGTACCAATATGAGTAGCAGGCTGCAGGCTCTGTGTGTTTTAAGTTGACAACACAATTATTAAGACATATCAGGATTCATCTGGACTTGCCTTGACCTGCCTGAAGGTTGAGGTTAGTTTGTTTAGCTGTAACAGCTGTTGTCTGATAACCAGCTGACAGTTACCTGATTAATTTTTCTTTAGTGATCTATGATGATGCTAGAGTAAAAATACAGGGTAGAGATGTACAGACATCAGATGATAACTGGAGCCTTAACAATGGAGACACAGGTTGATGACAGAGGCCTCTGGCTGTAAACAACTTGGGAGCAGCCAGTTACTGGCTGCCAAAGGAATACTACCTTGGTAGATGGGTAAAAAATTTAGGGGTGACAAAAAGAGGAAAAAACAGGTATCTGATATATGTTAAAACATGTTGTACATAGTAGATTTTGCTGTGATATGGAATTGAGAACGAATGAGTAAGGAGCAAGCAAATTGTGTTAGGAAGTACGTAATAATGACACTAAGGAGACCCAAGAGTGAGGAGGAGGAAGCCATCAAAGCCAACATCATATTTTCAGTAAAGAGAAGTAAGAAACCCTCTACATCACACCTCTTCCATGGATGTCTTGCCATAACACACCCAGCCCCCCTCGACAGAAGCCATCAACTTTAGGACAGGATCTCTGTGTCACCAGAGTGACACTGGAAGGGTGAGCATAATACCAGAGAAAGGGACAATTACTATAAAATTTGAGTTTTTTGATTTTCACCCTATGATTATAGGGAGGAGCCATAATGTTTGGATAATTGGAATTAAAATTGATAGTACCATTACGTTCAGACTAATAAAAATTCTTTGATTAGACTATTGAGACATGTATTAGACTAGCAGTAAATTCCCAGTTCTGCATAAAATGTAAGTGACCCACATAAACTGCATAAGTTGTATTGCACCAAACTGGCAGGGGCAATCCAACCTGTAATTTAAATGCAACAAGTCAGTACTAAGTTTTTGGAGGACCTAGTCTGTGGGCCTAGATTCTTAAAACTTGATACAGCTACCAACCCTATTGATTTCATTTCCACAGACTGTAATGGAAGGTAGGGAGTCAAGCTCATATATAGGCATCTAGCTAGAGCTCCTATGTGGCTTAAAAAGATACTGAGTGTGTGTTTTGACATTCTCATTGTACAACAGAAGAGATGCCAGGTGCTAGCAGTCAATTCATGGAGGCTGAATACAACAATCAGTCACAGAATCACGTGGGATTACATGGGACATGTGAAGGTCAGCTAGGCCAATTCTGCACAAAGCAGGCCCAGTAAGGTCAGGTTGCTCAGGCCTTGCCCAGTCAAATTTTGGATATCTCCCAGGATGGAGAATCTGTTCCAACTGCGAAACATTAATTCTGTTCGCTAGGCTGGCTATCAGAAGAGCTTCTCTGCTAACTTTAGACCGGGATTAATCAAACACTGAGGAACTCGATGGAAAATCACAGTCGAATGTGTAATTGTGGATTGGTGTCATGGAGAGGATGCTGGCCTAAATGTTTGGGGGGATTTTTTTTGTCTGACTCAGTCTAGTTATAATGCTTTTATACAACCTCAATTTTCTTCCTTCTTCAGCAGTTTTTGGAGATACAGTCATAACTCTGAGCAAGCACACAGATGGAGGAAAGTTCCTCTCGCATAAACTCCTCATATATTTTTTAGTGAAAGAAGCCAATGGACACAAAAACTTTGGAATCATAGCAAGGCATGAATATTTTTAGCACCAGATGTCTGAATGAACTAGAAGACCCTTAATTCCATCTGAACCAGATGTCCATAAGACAAGAGCTAAGAGGGGAAAAAATACAGCTTTTCAGACATTTTTCTTTTTCTTTTTTTCCCCTGGAAAGAGAGGTACTGCTTAGATAGGATTTTTTTTTTCTTTTTTTTCTTTTTTTTTAATGGGAGTTTAGGGATCTATCATATAATTAACCTCTACTAGTTCTGAGAAGGCTGCTTATCACTAGAGTAGAAAGTTCAGATTTAACAAAGGACAAAGCAGTGTGGATCTTTGCTGTAACTTGTAACTCTGCTGTTTCTAAACATTATACCTGACATATGTCACTGATAAGTATAGGGATTCATATGTCAGAGAGAATAATAGTGAAGCAATTCAGGAAATCAGTGCCAGTATCCTCTATTTTCGAAGATAAAGAGGCTATTTTTTGGCTGGCAAATTAATATATCAAATAGATCAAGTTGCTAATTCATTTCACTAATAATACTGTTGCCACTAAAAGCACATAATTATACTTAGTGCCACTATTTGTAAACCCCATTAGAATTTGTTTATGTGATCATCGTCTCACAGCCTGGCTATAAGAGCTCATAAATCTGAAAAACTTAGATTAAATACCTCCATCAGGAAAAAAAAATACTGTCTGTACAGAAACAAATGACTAAGGTAAAAATGGCAATGAGTCAGTCCATGGATGGCCCCAGAAGTTATTGACTGGCTTACTTCCCAACAGCATGAGTAGGGAAAAAACCAAACCATTGTGTGGTGATTAGGCTTCTTTCTTTCTTCATACTTTCAGTACAGAAGTCTGTCAATACTTAGGACACCAACACAGTCCCCATGGACATTGCTAACTAGAATATGTCTTAAATATATGCACTATGTACACCAGAGCTGGAGTATTCATAGACAAGTGCTCCACCTTGGTTCTTCAGAAAAATAAATAACTGTATGTTGACTTTGTATTGAATGTCATGCAGAGTTCAAGATATGGAGTACCTGCCTCCAAACCGTGACGTGTTTATGTCCACGATAACTAGGAAAAGCTGCAGATGATAAACAACTTTGCTGTTTTCACAAAATGAAGAATGCAAGAATGAGTGTAATGATTGCTTGGGACTTTTGAATAGTTTCTTTATGATTCAATATCTCTTGTAGATGCTAAAATCTGCCGCAGTTTCCTCTTCTTTTTACTCCAAAGTTCAAGGTGCAATCTAATTTTCTTTCATAGTAACACATAGTCAATTGTACAAACTAACCAATATCCCATTATGAGAGCAAAAGAGAAGCGGCATATAATGTGCAGCCCCTCAGGACCAGTTATCTCCTCAAGAGGATGGCAATGGATTCAAAAAGACATAAATTTAAGTTCTTTGGTGTTTTATGAAAACAGAGTTAGTTTACTAAGGCCACAGGAGGATCTTAAATGTCTATCATCATTTAAAGACAAATAAACACACGTAGTTGACAGCAATGAGAGTTTAAGGCTATTTCTGAATTGCAGGTAAATGTAGTGAAATTGCTGTTGCTCTAAACCTTGCCATAGAAAATTGACAAATGCACAAGAATGATCTCTTCCTGAAGGACCACTTCCTTCCTATAAATTTCTATGGAACAAAAGCAGATTTCCTGCAAAAACACTCATTCATCTGAATGAGAGCAAAACTAGTTACTTATAAAGGAAAGATGATGAAAACAAGGTTATTCTAGCAGCTAACTGTAAGAGAAACTGTTTTCCCTGGCTACCTCAGAGAGCTGCTACACTGTCTGTCATTGCCCCGAAGCAGTGTCCTTGTCTGTACTGAGGCTGCATGAAAGGTCTTGCATTGCACTTTATCAGAGGAAGGCACAAATGCTGAAGGTGTTGTGCCAAAGTACACATTAGTATTTGGTTTTTTAAAAATGCCATTGTGTCCAAAGCTAAGGAACAAATACAATTTTATACTTTCCTGTATATTAGTACAATAACATGTTGTCACTTCAGCGAAGTATGAATAATTGATTCAGTGAGTCATTATAATTTATTTTAAAATAAGTCTAGAATAAAATAATACTGCCTTTTGCACAAACAGTACCATAATAGTAGAACTTCCTATGTTTAAAATAAGCAAGGCTAAACTAAACATTTTTGAACTGTGAGGGCCAGATACTTTGCATGTCCTTAACTGCTTTCATATGCTCAAAGTAAGGAAGTAGCTTTAAAAACAGAATTCATAAATCCCAATGAAATTTACTCAGGTGTCATCCAACTGCTATATTGCTCCAATTTTTTTTTTTTTTTAAATATTATTTTCTGGAATAGAGTTGTTTTCCCATGGAATAGAACACAGACTACTGGATTTTAAAAAAGCATAGCCATGAAATAACTTGTGGCAGTGATTAGATTTGCCCCAGTTCCTGGGAAAGTAAGGTTGGATGACTGCAATTATTTCCTTTCATTGTCTCCCTTTGCTTAGTTGTGCTACACAAGTTACCAAATCAACTGGAAATGCTAGATTAAAAACAAACAAACAACCAAACAAGCACTACCACTCCCACCCTTTTCCCATAGTTTGAGGCTCTAGATGAGGCTTATCTGAAATTCCCTGGGATAATCAAGACATCCTTATAGGGCTGGCCAAACCTAGGAGATACCTCAGCTTTTTGAGGTGTCTGAAAGCATTTACCCCAGAAACCAGATGGCCTTTGAAATAGCAATTGAAAGTTAAAGGAACTGAACCAACCTTTTGGATTTTTTTCTGTCTGATTATTTTCCTTCTCCTCATGCTGCTCAGTAAACCCACACAGCAGCCTCAAAAGAAATTAAGATATTCACAGTAGCAATTAATTTTTTTTAATTGATAACCTTATCTTTCTGAAATATTTTTTTAAAGTTATCAAAGATTAAAACCAGAAAGACTGGTTTAAATTTCCACAGAAACAAATCATTGCTAAGTGAAACTGAAACATGCAGACAACAAAGGCACAGCAGATGAGTAAAATACTGTATAGATCCTCAACTATATCCATTAACAATGTGCTATTACGATAAGAAAAATGCCAAGAAAAAATAATGTGGATTTTACATTATGCAGCTATTAGATAAAGGAGGAAAAGTGTGTCGAGAGAAAGAATATCCTGAAAATAAAACAGTTATGCCTGCCTTTCCCCCAGATCTAGCAGTTATCTATTAAATTCTTTCTTCCAAAGGTCCTGCCTCATTTCTAGTCTTGGATGGACTGTCATGAAAATTTTAACACTATTTCCACACATATTGCATAAATGAAACAAACAGTAAACTCTAGAGAAGGCAGAGCAAGAGATCAAGAATACTGAGAACAGCCAGGACTTGAGGTGTCAGAGTCTCTTTTTTAGCCATTATCTGACTCTCTTGGAAAATAGGTTTTTTCTGGTTTTGGTGGGGTTTTGTTTGTTTGTTTGTTTGTGGTTTTTTTTTAATAACAAAGTATCATAGAAACATAGAATAGTTTTGGTTGAAGGGAGCTTAAAGATAACACAGTTCCAACTCACTTGCCCTGGGGATGGACACCTTCCACTAGACCAAATGCTTAGAGCTCCATCCTACCTGGCCTTGAACTTCCAAAAATGGGGTGCCCACAGCTGCTCTGCACAATATATTCCAGTGCCTCTCCACCCTCATAGTAAGCCATTTCTTCCAAATACCTAACCTCTTTTGATCTGAAGCCATTCTCCCTTGTCCTGTCACTGCATGTCCTTGTAAGAAGACCCTCTCCAGCCTTCTTTTAGGACCCCTTTAGGCACTGGAAGGCTGCCATAAGGGCTCCCTAGAGCCTTCTCTTCTCAAGGCTCAACCATCCCAAGTCTCTCAGCCTTTCCTCATAGCCCTTTCTGCTCCAGCCCTCTGATCATTTTCGTGTCTCTCCTCTGGACTTGCTCCAACAGGTCCATGTCCTCCCTGTGCTGGGCTCCCAGAGCTGATGCAGCCCTGAAGGTGGGCTCTCAGCAGGGCAGAGCAGAGGGGCAGAATCCCCTCCCTGGCCCTGCTGCCCACGGGGCTTTGGATGCAGCCCAGGACACGTTTGGCTCTCTGGGCTGGGAGTGCCCATGGCTGGGTCATGTCCAGCCTCTCAGCCACCAGCAGCACCCCAAGCCCTTCTCTGCAGGGCTGCTCCCCATCTGTTCATCCCCAGCCTGTGCTGACACCAGATATTGCCCTGATCCAGGTTCAACACCTCGCACTTGGTGTATAATAATCTTGCATTTGGTTCTATGATATTCCTTCCTGTAATCTGACTGGGTTGCAATTAAGTTTTGATGAGAAGTAAAAACTATGGATAGTAATTACACTAGCCTGGTAGCCTCTACCTTCCAAGCATTTAATATTTGAGGGATATCTGTAGCTTGCATTACTCATATTGTCTTTTCTTCTGTATCAGATATGTAGAATTTATCAATATGTTTTACATATTCAAAACGATGAGTTCATAAGATACTTTGAAAAATTATAATGTCAGCTAGTGGTTACTTAGCTTTTGTCTCTCAGAATACTAATAAGGAAGTTGACTACCTCAATCTGGCTCCCAAAATCTGCAAGATGCTCAGAGTGGGGAGTAAAAACAAGACAAGCACATAGTGACAGAATAATTGCTCAGCTTGTAGCTTGCAAAGTGTATGCACTGTCTTTGTATCTAACAGTCCCCACAGAATTTCCATCAATACATTTTTTCATTCCTTTTTGAATTCCTGTAACATTTTAATATTCCAGTGCCACATGGTCAAAACTTGTACCTTGTGTGAAGAAGTATTTCCTTTTCTGTTTGTTTGGTTTTTTTTTCTTTTTTTTATCTGACCCTGATGACCTTTCTTTGGTACCCCTTGTTTTTTGTTTTTTTTTTTTTTTCCAAAAGATAGTCAGCAGTTGATTTACATCCATACACTTCCCCCTACTTATGTAGATTGCTTCCTCCTCTTTTTCAGACCTCCAAACCAGTGAAGAGCTGGTGGTAGAAGCACTGGCTATATAGCTCTGAAGGAGATGGAAGGGGGCAGAGGGAAATATGGCAAGAAGATACTATCACTGAAGTGGAGAAGATCTGATGGAGAATGAAAATGGATATCTTTTTATTTCAAAAAATACAGTTACAGAAAAATTGAGAGAATGCTTGAGTAAGCTTCTTAATTATCTCATAAGCAAATAGCTTTTTCTGGAAAGTAATATGGCAGAAATATATTTTTTAAATGAACAAGAGGAAATCAGACTGCTTGAGAACAGCAAAATGACGTACTGTTAAATCTCTTGATTAATTATAACATGCAAAAGATAACAAAAAGACTTAATAAGCTAGGTTTAGTAGTCAGAAGATGCCTCGGTGGAACAGATGAACAGTTAGACATAACAACTTTGGAGAAAACATGGTTAGATTAATTTGAAAAACTATCATGGCATCTCTATCATTAATGCCATCGTCACTACACAATCCCAAAATCAAAGGAAGTGAGATGCAACATCAACAGGAGATTTAAAATAAGGTTACTCCTACAGAATCAAATGTTTTATATTTGTCAGCTACTCAAGAAAAACATGAAAAATGCTGTTAAATATATTGATTTTCTAAAATTGGTGGCAGGGGGGGAAGGCATATTGTGACATTCTGTAAAATAGCCGTGACTTTTGATGAAAAATTAGGAATCTCAAAATACTTGAATGATAAAATTAGGTGCTGGAAGCTGAATAATGTACTATATAGATAAAGAAGGAAAACTCGTCAGTATATCAGTTTAGGAGTACTCTGGGATATACAGTAGCTTCTTTAAAATGACTACTGAAAAGATGATTTAATAAGAAGATAAAATTTTCAGAATATCACAACTAGTGAAGAGTTCCACCATCTTTTTAGATATGCTAATAATTTGGTTATGAAATTAGATACATAGGTTGTGGGGAAAAAAAAGTGTTATTGGATTTGGACAAAAGAATTTGAGATCAACAGCAACAAGAAGAAATTTATTATTGTAAGCTGACAAATTATATTAGCCACCTGCCTATAAACATAAATATTAGTAAGTTAAAGCAATTGAAATTACTACATGCATTAACTGAGAATTATTTGGAGACAGAGTAAATTAAGGCCTAGGGGCAAATACGGAATGTTTATAATTATTCTTCAGATAATTTCAGTACCAAAAATGAACTGTGAAATACTTTCCCTGAAAATTTTTCCAATTTGGGTTTTTAAAGGATCATCACCTCACAAGGACCACTAAAGATTCTATGTTCTTTTACAGAACTGTTTGAGACAGTCATACCAACAGAAAAAAGAAAGCTGAAGCGTGTAATGCATTGCTGTACAATACTGATGCCACTGTTTTTCTTAGTAAAGCAATCTGAGGCCTGATGAACATCAAAATACTGAGTTGTAAGTTATCCCTTTGATATTTTCATGGTTCATTGAAGCCAAAAGAAGCTGTGCACTTCAAAGAGTGAAGTGTCTGTGCAGTGTCTTTTTTTTCCAGCTTTGAGCATTTAACATGAGGATATATTTTACATATTTGCAGCCTGAAAGTTGTTAGTTTATCAACTAGTTTTTAGACATGACTTGTTGGAAGATGCATTGCTGTAACAAAGAAGGTAAAGGAACATAAGCAAACCAAGTCATTAGTATTGCTGTTTTATTCACAACTATTTGCTGACGATAACCTAAGTCTTTTTGTGTGCCTAAATTATAACAAATGGGCAATGGAATGAGCATTTCTGGGCATTTATTGAGCAGTCAGAGGAAGGGAAAGCCAAGACAGTGCTCAGAAGGAGTGATCCAGCTGGCAAGTGGCATCTGGCATGCCTCCTAGCCATCAAGTTTTCTCCCGCATTGAGGAAGAACTCTTTGCCCTGTACTCATTCAGTTATTCAGGCCAATGCATTTTTTAAAATAGATCTATAATTAGGCCCTAAATCCATACATTCAACTTAAGCAATCGAACTTTCTAAATTATCAGGCACCTGGAAATTTCCACATCAGCAAGCTGGGCTATATTAAGAAATCAAATGTACCAAGGACTGTTTACTGGCACTAAAGGCAATTGGCATGCAGCAGCCCTCACCCCCATAGCTATGTGACTAGGCTGTCCTGAACAGGGTGGCCTGACCTAAATTGCCTGTTGGGAAAGGTTCCTTACCCATGCTGTCAGCCAAATCATGCCTAGGAACTGTTAGAAAGCTATGCAAGGCCCAAACTTCTCCTAGGGACCATACTTGCAGTTTGATGATACAAAGCATTAAAGTGCCTGAGGATTCTCTCCAATATTTGGAAATTGCTAGCACAGTCATTGCTAGTAAGTACTCCTAGGTGCTCAGGATTTCTGAAAACAGAGCCTCTCATGTGGCTGGGTTCTTTACTATTTCACTGCTCCTATTTGCTAAAGATTAGCCTAATCCACTTTGTTAATTTATACTAATATCAGTGAGAAAAGACTTTCCCACTATATGCTTCCCACAATATCTTTCCCACCAGACTAGGATGTTCTTTCCAGCTTTTTGGCACCTCACTTTCTCAGATACGGTGTTAACACAATAACCTGTGAAAGTTAGACTTTGGTTGTGC
Organism: Nicator chloris; assembly: GCA_013400495.1. Lineage (NCBI taxonomy): Eukaryota > Metazoa > Chordata > Aves > Passeriformes > Pycnonotidae > Nicator > Nicator chloris. The sequence goes on from WAAE01021630.1 coordinate 10,840, forward strand.
AGTCCTTTGTGGATTCAGTCTTGTTCCTTGCACTGTGTTTTTTAGGCATGCAGACTACGATCCTCTTTCTTGTATTAAAAAGTATCTTACTCTGAGTAGTCCACTGGCATCAATGTGATTACCTCTGCTGGGAATAAATAACAATGGTAAAAAACACTGGTGTATGTAGTCTTTGGGAGTCAGTCCCCCCCTTATTTTCCATGAGTTTGTGATTTTTTTTCTTATCTCTGTCACACAGTAGTTGAAGCTTGGAGCTTTCACAAGATAGTAAATCAATAAAGAAAAGGAAAAATAGATTTTGATGCTGGTTTAAAAGTAAAAAATTGAAATGTTCATAGTAAGACCAAAGCTATTTAAAAAGGAAGAAAGATTTGACAAGGATTTGCATCTCTTCACCTTTGTCTAAGCTTTCTAGAAAAAAAAAAGTAGTTATTTGCTTTGAAAGGCAAAACATCATGAACTTTTCAAAGACAACTCTTACAAAGTTACCTTCATGACTTGCTCTGTTTCCCTGTTAAGCAGAAATATGTCCTTAGTTCCTCAAATACCTCCAGGCACTGCCCAGCAGGAGTTGGTGGCATGAGATATACTGATGGGGGCTGTGCCCTGGAAGGACAGAAGGACTCATCAGAAGGATTATATGAAAGGAAACTTTGACACAGGAAAATTCCATTATCCAATGAGCATTAAAGAGTTGTATCAGAGTCTAATCACATTTTTTAAGAAAAGAATATTCTTTCAGACCTCAGATTGCTTTGAGATTCCTTCGGTTTAATATTAGGAAGCCTGAGAAAGAGAATAGTGGTCTACCTTACCTAAGTCTACCATGGCCATAAAGTGGCAATGAGGACATGACTAATTATGTGATAGCTGACAATGACAATCTGAAAGTTGATTCAAACTGAATTCAATAATTTTGAAACCATTTAATTAAGGAGATGTCTTATCTTCTATTTGAATTAAAACTACACGGATTCATAAAAGGAGCTGCTAATCCTCCTGCTTTGCTATTTAAAAAAATGTATTTTGTCTAAAATGTTTGCTTCTGGTATTATTTTAGGAGAGAATTATCTACACATGAGATGTTGAAACTATGTTTTTGGGTTCTGTAAAAGAGAGGAGCTAAATAGTAACAAAAGCTGAAATTAAGGCATCAATTTCCTCCATAAGTAAGTAAAAAGGCACTGCTTCCTACTGAGAAAGCCCTAAGATCTCTCAGAGAAAGGAAAAAAAATTCTTAACAAAACTTTGAGGAGAAGCTTTTAGACATCTGGTACAATTATTAGAGTGGCTGCCTGTTGTGCTTCTCCAGTTGAGTTGCCTCAATGCATCAGCTGTACAAACACCAATAGAAAAGGACCTGGAAAATATTTACTATTTTTTTCTCCATTCATCAGAGAGCCTTTCCTTTCCTTTCCTTTCCTTTCCTTTCCTTTCCTTTCCTTTCCTTTCCTTTCCTTTCCTTTCCTTTCCTTTCCTTTCCTTTCCTTTCCTTTCCTTTCCTTTCCTTTCCTTTCCTTTCCTTTCCTTTCCTTTCCTTTCCTTTCCTTTCCTTTCCTTTCCTTTCCTTTCCTTTCCTTTCCTTTCCTTTCCTTTCCTTTCCTTTCCTTTCCTTTCCTTTCCTTTCCTTTCCTTTCCTTTCCTTTCCTTTCCTTTCCNTTTTTCTTTTTCTTTTTCTTTTTCTTTTTCTTTTTCTTTTTCTTTTTCTTTGCCCTGAGATGACATGCAGGCTAAAATTAATCCTTTCATGATGCCAGAGAAATAAGCAGAACTGAACCGGAGATTATTTTTTCCCAAAGCACATAAATATCTAATTTATATATGTTATATAATTTATATTTATTATATTGAAAACTTCCTTATAGGTTATACTGTGGTCAATCAGACTAATGAAGATATTTCATGTAATAAGAACTACAGAAATCTTGATTCTCATTTTTTCACCTTCATGTTCAGGCTGTGCAAAGGGCTGTACATGAACTTTGAGACTCCGTATTCCATTTGAAATATTATGTCATACTCAAAGTGCATATTACTGTTACTGACAGCAGTAACATAATTACAAAAAGAGTAACACCTAGCAAAGTAGAAAGGCATTAAAAATAGGGCATAAATAGTTACATATTCTCATACACCCATAATTTATATTTAGCATATTTAATATTTATAATATTAATTTATATTTATTTTTTATTTAGACTCATCAAAACACAAAATGGAACATTAAGCGGCAAACAGTCACTAGCATTCGTTTTTCTAAAAATGAAACAAGCAAGGATCTAGTATGGGTTTTTTTATTCTTCATGGACACACAAAAAATCTAGCTAATTACTCCAGTTTAATGTTAACAAGTCTAGCAAGTCAGAAATATGTTTCTAAAGATCTTTTCTCTCTGAAATAGTCACAGGTATTCAAGTGACAGTGACTTAATCAAGGGTCACTTTCTATTTTATCATAGCATATTTTTTTTACGTGTGAGGCATAGGCATAGTTGTTTGTATATTTGAGCAATAACTTCTTTAATAAATAGACATGAATATCAGTTTTAACAATAAGGCCTTTAATGAAAAACACAGAAGCCTTGTATGAAAGCACATTTTAATAGCAGTTATTTTAATTTCTGCCATTCAAGTAGGTGACTGTTCAGCATATATTCACAAAAAAGTACTGACTGGTTCAGTTTAATGGAAAGAGAAACTGCAGAGGTCCATATCTAGAGACTGCTCATAATAAATAATTGGACTGAGTTCAGTAAAAATCATGAATAAAGACAACAGAAGGCTGACCTTCTGTTTTAAGTAAAAAGTCAAGTAAGTCTTGACTTCTTTTTCTCCAAACGTCTACTGGAAATACATTCAGTTACTTAACCTACCACAGTTGTAAGAAAAATACAAAGGAGGAAAAGAAGTCTTTTAATCCTAAATGGATAATCATAACAACACCAGCATGAAAAAAGTAAAGCTAGGCCAGCAAGATCTGTCCTAGGCCACTCATGGTCAAGAGGCAATATTTGAAAGAAAAAATCTGGTGACATAATTAATTAATTTTACTGAGTGATAACTACAGTTCCTAGAGAGAAAATGTGACTCTTCTGCAGTAGCCTTCAGGCAAATAACTGAAGCATGTTAGCAAAGAAAAATTCTTGTGTACAGCAGATATTCCAATGAAGACCGTGAAACTGCATTAACGTTGTTAAGTAGCAGTAATAAAAAAGATTAGGTTAAGTTAGAGTTTTTTATAATAGACTAGTACAAAATAAATCTATCAATATGTGTGAAGTCTACAGTTTGCAATAATTATGGAAACAAAACATACATGTCTGTGAGTGAGATGCCAAAATAAAAGAATGCTAGCCAGTCCTTATTTCTGTGCTCAGGAATCCTGACTTGCACCCTGTTGTGAATTAGCAATGCAAGCAAACTTCAAAAGGAAGTACACATTCCCAAGGTTCAGTCACACATATGCCTCAGGGTGCTAATGTTTGAAGACAAAATATACCACCTAGAAGGAGGAGTTGTGTCAGGAAGATGTACATTTTAAATGCAGGATCACATTCTTGCTTTGAATTGCCACGACCAAAGATGATGCTGCTTGGATCACAAAGGAAAACGGTAATAACGTGTAAAGTGATAGAAGAAAAGCAACATAAAGTGCCTTGGTATAATGAATACACACGAAAAATCAAATGTCATAAAGCACAGAACACTAAGAAGGCATGAAAAACCATGGATATTATTAAGCTAAAGGCATGGTTTTGAGAAGCCTAGAAATCAGAGTGGTATTGACAGTCCATGGAATTATGGACCCTTTGTAATAAAAATAGGCAAGAATGGCAAAGGTACTTCTAACAAGCTTAACTTTGGGATGTTTTTCTCCTGTATAGTAGATCCATACATTGAAATGGATGGAAAATTACTGACCTTTTTCATACAAATAACTTGAATAGAGTTTTCAGAGGAAAATCAACAGTATTATCCCTACGATAGTTTATTGATGTACTTAATTGTATTGTTTATTGCCAACACATTATTAGTAACATAAATAAACATGCCACTGGTTTTTTATGCTTATATATAAAGCTACAAAATGTATTAAAGAGTTCATGCTGAGTTACTATTACACTGGTAAAAAGGACAAGATGCTGTGGTAGCATGAATGTTATTTCTTTAGCCCTTTGACAAAGCACATGAAGAAAGTTACTTTTAAATAATTCAATTTAAAAATCAGACTGTGTCCCCTTGCCATAAATCAAAGTCCCAGCAGAAGCACCTACATCAGCTATTTATAATTTTTCTGGTGCCAACAGAAGCTAGGTTTAGCAGCAGCCATACCATTCCCTAAGGAAAAGAGCTGGCCCTGTGGTTGGTTCAGGAAGAAAGCATGCATCCATGGAAGACAGGAGCAGAGAGCATAGCCTTGTGCACGGTATAAGTGCCCAGAGACAGAAAAGGGAAAAAAAATCAGACAGTGTTAACAGAGAGATAGAAAATTCCATGCTCTACACATTTCTTACTTTGGTATCAAAGAGCTCTTGGACCAAAATATAAGGATTTGAAGAATGCAGTTCAGATTTCAGATATCTTGCTTTTGGAGCAAGTGTTTTAACTGCTTTAATGCTGTACAGGAATAACCTCTTTCCTTCCGTCCCTGGAATCTAACTCCTTCAGGGAGCATACACATCCAGATGGGATCCACCTGACCTAGTTTTGCACACTTAACATCTTGATAATTAGATCTGAGTTAGCTGTCTGAACTGTCTTCATAGTGAAGAAACAGTTGTATAGCACCATTCCTCTCAGTTAAAATAAATATTCATAATAAATAGGTCCAAGTAATAATTTCCTAGAAATGTTGTTAATTATAAAGGGAGACCAAGGTGACTAACAGAGACAGAGATCATAAACACACAGCATAATTCAGGCTGCAAAGGAACTCAGTAAGTCTCCAGTCCAACCTCCTGCTCACTGAAGTCAGACGAGGTTGCTCAGTGTTGTGCCCACTCAAGTTTTGACCATCTTTAAGGCCAGAGATGGCGAAACCTCCCTGGACAGCCTGCTTCCCTGCCTGACTGTCCTTGTGCAGAAAAATTTCTTTCTTATGTCCGGTCTGTCACACTTTATGCTTGTCTCTTGTCATCTCACCATGCACCACTGGGAAGAACAAGGCTTCATTGCCTTGCTCACCTCCCCCACAGGCACTGTTAGGTAAGGGCTTCTGTTAGGTGTCCCCAAATCCATGTCTTCTCCAGGCTGAATGAGCATCTGCAGCATTTTCTCACAGGCCCCAACCACTCCGATGGTTTTCCACTGAGCTCACCTCAATGTCCTGTACCAGGGGGTCCAAAACTAAATGCAGTATTTTCACAACCATAGAATGTTTTGAGTTAGAATGGGCCTTTAAAGACAATCTGGATTAACTCTCCTTGCTGTGGGCAGGGACACCTTTCACTGATCATGTTGCTCAAAGCCCCATCAAGCCTGGCTTTGAACTCTTCTGAGGATGGGGCATCATAAATTTTCTGTGTAGCCCACCAATCAGTGTGTGCAGCAGGAAGGGGTTAAACATACAGAAAAACAAGGGATTTGAGAATTAAATGGTGGCATGAAAATCCTCAAAACAAAAGGTGTTTTTGCTTAGGATAAGATCTAAGCAGCTGTGTAAGTCTCTGTGTCTATGTCTAGCCTGACCTGCTGGGGTCATGCTGTGCAGCCTTGAATCCCAGACAGAACGGACATGGAGGCACTGTGGGTCTCTGGTTTTTGTCTAGTCTCAGTACCTCTTTCTTTCCCTCACAAACGAAAAATAAATTGATGCCACAATTTGCCTGTCTGGCTGTGCATATTCCCTGAGAAATATGAAAATATTCCTGGGTTTGATAATGCAAACATTATCGTTGTGGTCACACACTGCTCAAGTAGTGAAAATGGTTCAACCAGTTTGGTCAGAGAAGAGAAATCTCCAAGTACTGACTCCAGTCCTGTGTCATGGCCACTTCTAGCTAGGAATACACAACTGCTAGTCATAACCAGGGAACCTGGGCCACTTACCAGCCAAATGATGGACAGAAGACTTGTCTTGCACAGAAATTGTGAAACAGAGTTTAGGTCTTCTTGTATAACTTTGGCCAAATGCTCCTTCTCACTTGGAAAATGAGGTTAATATTGTTATTTTCTATTTAGCTTTGAAACTTTTCTACTACAATCTTTTGCTAAGCATTGACATTCTGACTTCTCAGCATCAGCTGCAATTTGTAGGTATTTCAAAAAATAGGAACAGTCAAGTAGAAAAACAGCAATGTAGCATTTCACCATATTGCTGGCAACAACAGTGTTCAATACTCGAGATGAAATGCTGACTGAAGCCAAAAAACCAACCACACAGTGTATCATTATTTTGAATGGTTCCAAGAATCCTTTTCTGATCCACTTGTCCATTACACCAGAACCATGACCTTGGATTTGCCTCACCACTACAGGCTTGCCCGGACTTCACTGGATGGTGGCTGACCTTGCTAGCTTGTCACAGACACAATCCCCACACACTGATCTGACTTCCCTTGACCCCAGACCTGCCTCAGCCCCATGGTCATGTCTTGCTGCCCGGATTGCTGGCTGACCTGGCTGCCATTACCCCCTGTCCTCTTTTCCCCTTGTTTGGGTGATGGCAATTGCTGTCTTGCCAGCCCCTCCATCCCTCCCAGGTGCCAGCCCCACTGGCCTTGTAGAGTATGCCAGGTTTGCTGCTTCCTGACAGAGCCCAGCTGTACAGCAGGCAGCAGACACAGCTGTATATTGAGCACCAGGAGATGCAGATGGGTAATTTTATTATAGGTTGTACTACTGATATTCATGGAAGGGCTTGCAATGTTATGAACCAAACAACCTTTCTGCCTCAACTCTCTCCTTATAACATTCTGTCTCTCTTCCCCCACAATGGCCTTGTGCTTTACTGCTTTGTGTATGCCTCAAAGTACCAGTAGCTAATGTTTTAGATAATGTTTAGGCATGAACACAGCTACTTTCTATGTATATGCACAAACACAAACGTGCATTTGAGGATTGATAAATAACAGAGAAATATGACCCCTACCATCTACATGCTGCCAGAATTACAGTGTAAAAAGGCCAAGTGTAGACAGTATATCTGGCCAACAACTTTTTTATTGTCTAACTATATGAAAGGTCTTTGTTTCTTCTTCCTCTTCATTATCCTGTGGTAGAACAATTATCCAATACACATTGGATTATTTTGTCTACATAGATATTGGCTACATATAGCCCAAATAATCTTGGGCTATAACCTTGAGAATATCAATAGAAAATGTCTGCAGTGTTTGTTTTTTTAATGCTAAGATGTTACTTCTTTAATTTCACTTGTTAAAATAGTTTTTGTGTGTGTGTATGCATGGGGAGATTAACTATATTCCACTTAATTTACAGTTTATTAACTTTATAACTTTCACCAAAGAAAAATTAGATTATCTCTTCCAAAGTAATTTCATGTGCTTAGTTGAAACTGCCCACTGACTCCATATAAAAATAGACTTTAATGGGGTCATACATGAATTAATTTTACCCATTTAAATCTGGCTGGACTTCAAAGCCAGCTGGTATTTTCCTCGCATGGCTTAGCTGAGACCTCCTCAGTCAGCAGAGCTAGGTCTTCCTCTTACTTTCTCCTAATTTGACATGGTATTTATCCACAGGCTTTCAACACCCTCTTGAATAAATAGTGAGAAGCACTGTTTTTTAAACCAGCAAGATTGTAATAAATGTTGACAGGAGTCAGATTCTGGAGCTGAAAGATATCCCTTTCTGTGTGTCTGTGTCTATGTTTCATCGCAAATAAATTTAAAGGAATTACTTCTGTAGAAGTCCCGTTGTAACCTGTGACTGCACTATTACCAATATTTTTAAAACTTCTGATATAATTTTATGTGTGAGTTTTGCCAAAGCTATTTGAACATTAAGGAAACTTCCCTGTCTGACCATCCAGGAGCCACTCTGGCTGTCACACTCGTGTCAGCCAAGACTGTCACTGCTGGGACCAAGGTCCCTTCAGAGAGGGAAGCTTCAGCGAGCTGACAGCTGCCTGTCTTGACACCCTGCACACCCCACTCTTACACAGTCAGACAAGGTTTCCATACTGGCTCAACCCTCAGATTTCCATAGCAGAATCTCAGACTTCTGGATCCCTAAAATAATTTAATCACAGAGTAACAGGCCAAGCTGGTGCCTCTGAGGACAGACCCTGAACAAAGGACTCCCTGGCCTTTCACACCCTCACAATCTGTGCATGGAAAAGTCTGGGGTCTCAGCTGAGTCCTTGGCTCCTGCCATGTCCCTGAGTGTCCTGTCACCTGGCTGGGCCACAGGTCCCTGTGCCCTTTGTTCTGCAAAGGGTCAGCAGTTCACGGCCTCTTGGCTGGGGCTTCAACACCCAGAGCTCAACCCACAGCTCAAACTGCAGCTGCACCCCGACCTACCGGCACTGAATGTATTCTTCACCATGAATATCAAAGTGATCTCTAACCATGGTTTCCTGATTACAGATCAACATGGAAACATAAAAAGGATATTAAAAAAATAAATAAATTATTCTTTATAAAATATTCTCATATCTCTATGGCCTAAATTTTAAAATGCCATCAGTTATTTTTTGGGAACCTCACCTGAATTATAAATGTGCCTGGTTTAGATAAAATGCCATATTTAGAAAACTAAGCAATCACTCTCTGAATATCTGTGCCCTTCCAAGTATCTCAAATGGAAAATTTAAATACTTGAAACCACAGGCTGATAATTGTAGATGTAAGATAAACATAGAAGAAATCCCATTACAGTTCAAATTCTTCCTAAAATTGATTATGTAGGGACAGTCATGTACAAGTTCTTAATGTAATAGTTGCTCAACAAACAAGAAACTTTTTTGTTGTTTTTTTGTTTGCAATCAAGGCATAATGTTAAGGAGTTTAACTAGCAGTTTCCCTTGAACTTCCTTTTCTTTTCATCCCACTTCCTCCATTCAAAGCTCTGTCCATTGGTTTGTTTACATATACTTCATTAGATTAAACTAATCCACATGTATCTTAGTATATTTATAGTATATATCATTCCCACATGGATACTCTTTGCTGGTGACAGTAATTTCTATCTTTAGTTGAACAACATATTAACTGAGTGCTGATGCAAGTGCTTGGCTTCAGATTTGTAACACAGTCAAGGTGCATTGAGCCAACAATTTTGTGGACATATTAATATGGCTGATAATGAAGACACAAATACTTGTGTACAAATTATGTTTATTCTTACATTTCCAAGAATTATATATCTAAAATTCTTTCAGCTTCTCCTCAGAATGTGCATACAATTGGTTTGGCCTTTTTTTTTTTTTAATTAAACCCCAGCAAACACATACCTACATAACAAAAAAAAAAAGCAACCAACCAACCAACCAACCACAACAACAAAACAAAACCACAAAAAAAGGAAGAAGAGTAAATACCAATATCCAGGTTTTTTTTTTCTTCTTTTTTTTTTTTTTCTCAAAACCTGACATAAATTTCATTTAACTACATTTCATTACATATCATTGCATTGCAGGGTAGTCCTTACCATCAGACGAAAGCATTCTTAAAAAGGTTTGTTTAGAGTAGGAGTCTCAGTCAGTGGAACGGTATCCCATGAGTATTTTGGGAGAGCCCTCCCTCTAGCGGGAAAAGAGGAGACCTTTTGAAAGAGGTGTTCTGCTGTCACCTCACAGGACAGATACACACGATGGCTCGATGCTGCAATATGGGAAAAGGTAAGGAAAATAAAAGGCATTTAGCTAAAAATCGGAAGTTAGATGCAGGAAAAAAAAATTGTGGAGCAGGTCGGAGTGTTTTATAGAACTGTATAAATAGTGGTTGTCATCTTCTGCCTTTCCTAAAGAGAAAAAAAACCCAAATAAAACCAACAAAAAACTCCATACAAAACTAGTGTTCCTCTATCAGAAGTGCTGCATCTTTTATATGAAAATATATCTGAAAATCCTTCAGAACTTTGCACAGACAGCAGAAAATCCTTTTATACTTACTGATTATTCAAGATGTAGTCTAGTTTCAGATTATCTTCTGAAAATCCTGTGTAACTGTTGTAGCAGCATTTAACGTAACTGTCTTCCATTCATCCACTGTGATTCATCAATTCTGACAAGCTTCATCCATTTTGATAAGCTTTACCTTCCTCCAAGGCTGCAGAAGAAAATGAAAACATACTCTGGAAAAGATGTTAAAAACAGCAAACTTTCATTTACATTGTATTGCTATATCCCCCATTCACTACAACACTTTGAGCCCTGTCATTCAACCAGTTCTTCACCCAGTGCACCATGTACTGCTCATCCCACAATCGCACAACTTGTCCAGAAGGATGCTGTGAGGGACACTACCCAAAGCATTACTAAAATCTAGAACTCTACATCCACTGCATTCTCTTCATCCGTGAGGTGGATGACCTTGTAATAGAACAATATAAAATTATAGTTAAATAGAAATTTCTCATTGTGAGCCCATGTAGATTGTGACTGATGTTTACATTATTCTTTAAATGCCTTTCAGTAGCATCCAGTACAATCTTCTACAGTGTTTTTTACAGAAACTGAGGGTAGAATAAAATGTCTCTAATTTCCAGGGTCTTCTGTTGCTCTTTTTGTAGATGGGAATAACACTGGTCAATTTCCAGTCAATAGGGTCCTCTCCAGACATCCAAGACCTTTGGCAGATGCTCAAGAGAGGTCCTGCCATAACATCCACCAGCACCTTCAAAACTCTGAGATTAATCCCATCAGGCCCCATGGATTTGTGAACACTCTGCTGATACAGCTGATCCCTTAAAATTCTAGTGTCCACCAATGGAGAACCAATGTTCCTGCAGCCCTGTAACTCAGTGACTTTGCACCCTAAGGCTTATCAGTAATACTAAAGACTGACTCAAAAAAAAGCATTCAACGCCTCTGCCTTTTCTTCATCACCCTTTTTCAGGTGACCAGCTTCATCCGATATTGGTTCAGTATTTTTCTTAAACCTCTTCTTGCTATGAACATACTGGAAAAAGCCATTTTGATTGTCTTGACACGACACTGACCAGTTTCAACTCTTTGCCTTTTGTGTTTTCTCCCTACACATGAGAACTACAGCTCTGTGATCTTCCTGCAAAGCCTGACCTTGCCTCCAGAGAACATACAATTTCTTCTTCCACCCAAGTGGCAAAAGGAGTTCCCAGTTCAGCTAAAATGGTCTACTGTCCCACCTGCTTGACTTACAATACCATGGCATTGCCTGCACCGAGGGTTGCAGAAGGTGGTTCTTCAAAATCGACCCGCCCTCACAGAAAGCCCTAAGTCCTCAAAAGTCAGGGCACTGCAAACTGGCTCCCTCAGCAACTTAAGGCTTGCTCTCTTCTAGTCCAGGGTAGTGACTTCACTGACCTTTTTTCTCATTACACTGCAACTTTTAAACTCCACCGTTTTGTGATCAGTGTGGCCAGGTGATTATCCTTTGCATTATTACACCTACCATCATTTCTCCTATGAGTCCTCTCTAACACATATAAGAGGTGATAAGGTCTTATCTGTTGAGTATATAAGAGGCCAAGGGGAGACACACAGAGCTACAAAGTGACCTGACATGTTGCCTCATGCAGTCTGAGTGAGAAGTCAGCCTCTTCTATCCCAACGTGGGATAGACAGTCTGTGGCCCTGAATGACAGAGCTGGCCATCAGGACAACTGGCAGCCTTCACTCAGGCATTGCCTGACCTGTAGGATGTCCTGCTTGTAATGCTGTCAAGGCTCCTTGGACACAGATCTCAAATGAAAGAGATGAGTGAGTATTTTGTCAGTACTACAAAGCCATCGCACAGATTATACACTTTTATTTTATTCAGGGAATTCTTATAAAAGCTTCACCCAAGACCTGCTATAGGAAGGAAATGCAACTCTCCTATATCAATTGATTAAGTAGTAGAAATTATTATCAGGGTGAAACAAGGCACTTTTGGATGGTTTTCTCTCTAAAGTCAGGAATATCTAAGTGGTACAAGAAATTATAACTGATAAATCAAGGGAATTATGATAAAAGTAAGATATGGGAAGTTCTAACAATTGCTATTAAAAAGTTGGACGGAATTTATGTACCTCTTGTGTCTTTAAAATAATGTTTTTAAATACCTGAAAATTATTGAGTAAACATATGATTTGAAGTTAGACTAACGAACACTATAAAACCACACTGAAAGACACTTACTAATATTAGACTACAAGTTTTTCTCCTATATTTGGATTCTGGTAAACTTCACCTTCCTCAGTGTCTGCAGAAGAAAATGCAAAAATACTCCTTAAAAGTTTCTAAAATGTTAAAAAACTATACCAGCCATTCATTAAATTGCAGGGTGTTTTAACTTGTGAGGTTTTTTGTTGTGGCTTTTTTTCTTTTTTTTTTTTTGCTTTATAGGATGAAAATATTCAGTTTTTAATTTCCCTAATCAATTTTCCCAATCAAAAACTTAGGGAAAAAAAAAAAAAAAGACCAGAAAAAGAGGATTCCACAATGCCTCTTTTTAAAACAAGTTTAGTGATTTTCCTCTGGAAATAATCCAAGTTGCCTATAAAAGCATGACCAAGAAGCGGCAATGTCTGTGCTCCCTCTCCTGGCTCTGCAGCAACAGTGACCTGGGCAAATCCTAACCAGGATAACATCAGGGCTGAAGCCTGTGAACAACAGAAAGAACAAAAATGTGAAGCACTGCACTGTTTCAGCTTCCTCACTGAGAAAAACTAGAAGTTGCTTCAAATAGAAATTAAAATTATTTTTAAAATATAATTTATAATACTTCAGATAATTTTTAGGAATAGTTAGTTACAGACATCTTGATCTCTACCGTGGGCAATCTGAAATCTTTAAAATAATAGTTTGTCTAATAAATTGTTCACAAAGAAGATTTAAATAACTTTTTTAATGCTAAAATTAGATCCTTTTTAATTGTGTAGTTGTGAACCCTGTAGCTCCCCAAAACCAAACAGTACCAGAAATAAAAAGCAGACAGCTTCACCCTCTCAGGAGCAATTTATTTGTATATTTATACAGGAAGAACTCATAGATTTTATTACATCACGATATATGATTATGTATAGCCTACTATGATGAAGAACAGGTGCTGTGAACAATACAACTTCCACCACAAATATGATAGAAGGTATCCTTTAAAATTCTTTCAGTGGTTCTACTACATTCAACACAGAGCTCTTGCATCTGTAGGATGAAGCCATCCTTGCTGGGTTAGTCACGTGGCTTCTCAGCATTCTTTAATAATGGCTGAGAAAAAATTAACTGAGAAAATATCTTTATAATTAAAAATAAATTAGTGGTTTCACAATAAATGGATAAAGTGCATTCTGGCACTTGAGATTACTTTTTCATTTATTACAATTTTATTATGATGTTAGATAGCTGGGCAATCTCAGAGGCAATGAGGTTCATACTGTGACTCAGGAATGCCTTCTCTCCAGCGTGGCGTACTTTACACAAAAACTTGGAAAAACAATTTTCCTCTACTCTTCTTCAATTTAATAGGAAGGTGAGCTGGGCAGGAGGGGTGGCAGGAAGGACAAAATAAAGATCCTGCTTGTTTCCTCCTACCTTTTTATTTTATTATTAACATCTGAAGTGGAAAGGATACCATACCTTTTTTATTTTTTTCCCGCCAAGATCTGCAAAGCAAAATACACTAGACAGCACTAAGCGAAAATCTGCCACTCCAGGAATCCACTGTCCTCATACTGTGTAGTGTGACTCAAAACTGGGGCAGAACACAAGGTCGTGTCTAAGACACTCTGTAGACAGGACTTTGAAAATAACATGTGGGATGGACCAAGTCAACTACTAGGGAGGCAGCCTCTCTTCCCCAGCAGTAAACCCCAACCACAGCATATGTTCTTCATGACATCACAGCTGAGACCGCAGCACCATCAGCAGTGTCACAGCTGCCTCCAGCCTCAACCCCTCCTTCACAGCAGTTTGTCCAAGGGAATTGGGGAATGTGGGCAGTGTCTTACCACACACACAGGCATAAATTCAGGTGTGGCTCTGCCCTGTAATCATTTGCTCGTGCAAACCAGAATGACACAGTAGCTTGAGACTCCATTAGGAAGATTTCTGGAAGAAGTTCTGCTGGTTGGTGTCATAGGGGCAGAGCTGTGAGCTATGTCTTTCCTTTCTTGCTATTCTGCAACTTGGGAAGAAAAGGAAGGAGGTATTAATTACACCCCAACCCCCTTTTCAGTCATCCTTCTCATAGGCACAAGCAGTAGCTAAGCTTAATTTTGCTGGCATTGGCCAAGTGGAGCAATCCTGCATCTGTGCTGGTACAAGTTAACGAGCAAGTCCACAACAAGCTATCCCTGCATTAGTACAAACTAATGAGGTTCTAAAATAGCATCTTGACTTACAAAACCAACACTTCCTACTTTTCAAAACACAAGGCCATTTAGAGATATACAATACACACTTAGCATAGTCTGACTTCAGAAGTGTGATGTATTCTGCTAAATATCAACTAAATATCCCACTTCTGGCCTCTGTATTTAAACAATAATTAAAACCACAGAATTTTAGGTTTGACTTCTGACAGGAGCAATTTGTTGCAACCTTGGCTTTCAAGAAAACCTGTTGAACAACTGTTAGGTCAGTTCAAAAAAGCAATGCTCTATTCTATGACTTGCAATCTCAAGCTAAATGCTACATGCACCAGGTACAAATAGTTCAACACTTGTGGCTTTGGGACACTCTACACAAAGCCTTTCATAGAATTGTAGGGTGGTTTAGGTCAGAAGGCACCTCTGGAGTCCCCCCCCTGCTCAGTAGGGCCATGTAGATCCCCTTTCTCCAGCTATGTCACCTATCTGCTTCCTGCAGCAAGAGAAAGCAAGAGAGAGATATAATCCCAAAGTTTAGGGCTGCTGTATAGAAAGACTATGAACAAGGAAATTGTCTAATGTCCAGAGCTTATTTAATAATTAAATTTTTGGTTTCAAAGTTAGAGGAAGACATTTACATCTTACAGACCATCTGTTCTGAGACCTTCTACAGGCTCTGCTTTTAAAGGCTCTATTTGGTTAAATTCACTATGCAGAAGTCAATAGTAAAAAAGCAAAGAAATAAACGTTCCTATAAACATTGATTTTTTTGACCAATCAAGTAAGAGTATTACAAAGCTGACCTGCTTTGTTATACCTGTGGAAGCACTAGTAGGTGTATTCATGGGGAAAGGCAAAAGTGCCTCAGCTTTCAGATGCTTAAGAACTGATAAACATTTGCTATTTGTGAAGGATGGAAGCGGGAGTCTTCAGGTCTGGATCAATTCTGTGATATGATTCTCAAAACTCATACTGACACCTCCTGAAATGAAACTCACTATAGACAAGGAGCATCAGGAGGAATATCATTTGACTCTTCTACACAGAGTAAAGGCAGTACATATACAGATACATGTCTAGATTGCAAGCAATGGCAAGCCTCAAAACTCGATGACAGTACAAACTCAAAATCTGAATGACACACAAAATAGTTTGGTTTCATCTACCCATCTAGATGCCACCCTGTTTCAGCAGCCCTGCTTTTTTAGCCTGTGTGTTGATGCTAGAGGTTGCAGTAACCTGCAGGGACATGGAACCCTTGACCTCTAGGTCATCCAGTCTGATACACCTGAGGTCTACAACACTGAAATGCTTTTTCTCGGAGACTCTAGGAGCCCCGAGACTGGTATGTTATACCTGCTATGCAAAACCAGAATCACATTTAATACTAGAAGAAAACCTCCAGTCCGAGATGAATGTTTAAATACAATTGCAAATGCAACTGCATTTTCCTAAATAAAAAGGTGAAGTGTTAGAAGCATAGATTGAAGATTTTTTAATGACATAGACCAGTCTGGCTTGTCTTCAAAAGAAAATCAAACTCAATTAAAAAACAAAAAACCCAAGCCAAGCCAAAACAACCAAACAAATAAAAAAGAAGAATTATTAACCTTTTTTTTTTCTTTTTTTTCCCTGTATGACAGAAACAGGGACTAATGAAGGTAGTATAGGTTTGGCAAAAAGTTGGATGATGTGCCTAAAAGTTATTCTTTTGTACAGCTGCTTTTTGTATTAAAAAAAGGGACAAATCTGAGTTAAAAAGACATCTGTGGACAGTTAAGGAAATGTCAGCTTTCAAAGAAAAATCTTTAACACTCAAAAACTGCAGCTTTACACATTGACAAAGATTGCTTATGAGCACAAGTTCAATGGCTTTGGAAAGGAGTCAGCAAAAATAAAATCTCAAGAAATGTCAGGAAGGATTGATCTCTCTTAACTTCACTGGCTGCATTCAGCTCTCACATTGGCAGGTGACCCAATAAAAATGTGAATAAATACAGCTCATTGTTTTTAGACATCAAAGGTCACTACATTGTGTTAGATAAGATTACTGCAAACTAAGTGCACATCAAACTTATGAACTTTGGGAGTAATTATACATGAAAACATCTATACTGCTCTGAAGAACTTAAGAAAGGTTTCATAAGCCAAAAGGGCTGTTAGGAGTCTATGATGCATGAATAAGTAAGAGACTTAGATTTGTATAACTTTATTCTCATAACAGTTTATTTATATTTTGAGTTTATTGATGTTAAAATGCAATATTTATATTAATCCACAGAATCTATATGTCAATTTCCAAAGTTTGAAATTATATTTTAGTTGCTTAGAATCTATTAAATGTTTGGTACCCATAGGTCACATACATGATACAGAATATCACTATCATGTATCAGCTGTAATGGATTTCTTAAATGAAAGTGTTAAATTGTTGAAACCTAAGGACAACTGTTCAGCTGTTCAGCTGTGTTCTTTTTTCCTTGTTATCCCCTTCAGGGTTTTTGTCCTTTAACAGTTTGTGAATTTTATATCAAAGAGCTACAGGAGAAAAAAAACCCTTATTTGTCTTACAGAATTATGACATTGGAGAAGTTAATTATTACTTTGACCCTTTGTACAGGTTATTATGTTGCTTTAAATGAAACATGATCTTTATGATTTTAGTTTTAGTTAAAATAGAGATTTCATATGGGCATGAACCTTAAGTAAAAACTATTCCTTTTTCGTGTATTTTAAAAATTGCTATTAAGATCCTAAAGGTATTGCATCTTAAATAGAAACCATCTTATATATAGAAGGCAATTTACATTTCAGAGGAAATTATTTCCTCAGATCTAATAAACAGTTTTATTTTGTACTCCTGTAATTCCAGCTGTGAAATGAAATGAACGTTGCCCAAAAGCTGCTACAAAACATTGCAGTCACTTCTGAAGATACGGGATGTAAATATTTATAAGGCTTTTAAGATTTCAAATCTGCAAACTCTAGAACTGGGAATGCCAGCATTTATTTATTTATTTATTTATTTATTTATTTATTTATTTATTTATTTATTTATTTAGGTTACTCTGAATATCACCACAGAAGTATAATAATAGCACACTTCTATAAACACAGAAATGTTCAAAAACTACCTCATGCAGACAAGTATTACCCAGTGCATAAAATGTAATTGTGAAAACCTTTTTGTGATCACTAATTTACTTACAGCATTGTGCTTCTAAATAGCTGCAAAAGCAGTTTAGAAAATGAAATATCAGAAAAGTTCCTACTGTGATTATATCCATTCATTTATGTTGGGAAGCCGTAGAGGCTGTGGTTTTTTGCTGGCTGTTGTATATCCAAGGATCAAAGGTAGTTGCAGTGCTTGTCTAAATTATTTTCACTAGGCACTAGTTTTTGCAAAGAATTGAGGGACAGATCTGAAACCAAACTAAGATTCTTACCACAATGCCTAACCTATATGTGCCTGTCCCTTCAGAGACCCATCAGAATCCCAAGGTTAGTGACCTTTTTTATGTGTTCACGGGAAGTTAACCTACAAGTTGGTGACTGTGAGTCAAGGACTTTTTATATGTTTATCGAACAGTCTCCAGAAAAATTCTGGCTCTGGTGATTTTTTGTCTACTGACAGGATGTGCTGTTCATTCTCCACTATGCAGGGAAACCAAGGTATATCTTGTAATTGGGAAGTCCTCACCGAAGTACCTACTAGGCTGGCAGCTTTTATGGTTGGCTTGCCACACTCTAGTCTTTAACAAACTTTCAAGAATGATAATCAAGTCACAAATAATTGTGTGCAGGCAGCCTTAGCCTCCTCCAGCTCTCATTTAGCTGTCTCGGTGACAGTGAATTACCTGCAGTTTCTCTGAGAATACCAACTCAGGAGTCACCCCGAGAAAGGTAGAGTGAATGATTTCCATGAAACACTCGCCTGTGTGCACTGCCTGTGCAGAACACATAGCTTGGGAGCTCAGGTGGGATGCAGATCTTTCGAAAGCGCAGATCAGTCTCACTGAGAGACATCAAGTGGGGACATTTTCATGCAGTGCTTGGCTACTGGGTACCAGAGAAAGCGGCAGGTACATAACTTCTCATAGGAAGGTGCCATACTGGTGGGCACAGGTGTGCAGGGGGCCGTCCCATGTGGATGTCCGAGCAGCATGGGCTGCGCTCCTCTGCGAAGTGCACCCTGAGGAGCTGGGACCCCCCGCGTCAGGAAGATACGGAACTTTGCTGCCAACTCCCATGTTTTCAAACACTTTTTTTTTGGTCCCACTTCTTCTTTAAAAAAAAAAGATATATATGTACTTTGACATTTTTCCTTTTCCTGTCAGTTGCAAACATTTATGGGAGTCTGTGTGTGGGGAGCCGAAGGAGTACTGGTTGTGCCTCCCTTCGTGCTTGTCCAGGGTGCGGTTTCTTATTGCAACAACTCCCAGCTGCCAGGGAGATTGGGGGCTGCTCTCCGCTGGTGGGAGGCTGGAGACAGGCAGCAACTATGGCCAGTGGTGAGCTTATTACAAGGAATAACCCCGAGCACCAGTACAGATTGAGGCTGACCTGCTGGAAAGCAGCCGTGCGGAGAAGGAGCTGGGGGTCCTGATGGACAACAAGTTGTCCATGAGCCAGCAGTGTGCTCTGGTGGCCAAGAAGCCCAATGGTATCCTGGGGTGCATGAGGAAAAGCCTTGCCAGTAGGTTGTGGGAGATGATTCTGCCCCTCTGCTCAGCCCTGGTGAGGCCACATCTGAAGTGCTGTGTCCAGTTCCAGACTCCCCAGTACAAGAGAGACATGGAGCTCCTGGAGCAGGTCCAGATGCTATGGAGATGATTAAGGGGCTGGAACATTTCTCTTACAAGGAAAGGCTAAGGGAGCTGGGCCTGTTCAATCTCAAGAAGAGACAATTGAGAGGGGATCTTATCAATAATTGTCTGAAGGGAGGGTGCCAAGAGCATGGAGCCAGGCTCTGTTCGGTGGTGATGAGCAATAGGACAAGAGGCAATGAGCAGAAACTGATGCACAGGAAGTTCCACCTGAATCTGAGGAAGAACTTGACTGTGTGATGATGCACAATAACAGATTGTCCAGAGAGGTTGTGTCCCTCAAAGGAGTTATTCAAGAACAATCTGGAAGCAACCCTGTTCAATGTGCTCTAGGATGACCCAACCAGAGCAGAGAGGCTGGGCCAGGTGGCCCAGTGTGATCCCTTCCAACCTCACCCCTTCTGTGATTCTGTGATCATATTAGGTAAGGCTGTCAGCGTTTCCAGGAAACAAGACAAGTACAAATGCGTATTTCAAACACTAGTCGAGAATACACAATGGTATTTGTTTTGCCCCTAGAGCACTGTTCCGTCTAGCCACAGCAGCACCGAACGTGTGGGCTCTGCACGGTTCCCGGGCCTCCTCACAGACCCCCCCGCCCCCGCACGGCCGCCGCCGCGCTCGGCCCGCCTCCCGGCAGCCCCCGCGCGCCGCCAGGTCTCGCGAGACTCTGGGCTCTCGCGACAGCGGGTCGCCGCCATCTTACCTGCTCGCTCGGGCGCTCGCTCCGTCGGGCGCTGCGGCTCAGGCGGCGGGGGGGCCGCCCGTCCCGGACCGCGCCGCCGCCACACTCGGCCGCGCCGCCCTCCGGCGGGGGGAACCCGCGCAGCGCCCCGGACGCGCTCCCCGGCAAAGGAGCGGCGAGAGCGGGGCCCGCGGGAAGCAGCCGGTGCTCTACTGGTTCCGCCCCCTCCGTGTCTCTGGGCCTCCAGCCCCTGCCGGGCGGCCTCTGCCGAACCGGGAGGCGGCGGAGGGTGCAGGGAGGCGCGGCGGGAGCCGGGGTGCCGGCCGGCGGGGCGGCGCGGACCCCGCCGCCGGGGCTGCTGCTGTTGCTGCTGGCGGGGAGGCGGGGGGCCCGGGCCGCTCTGGATGGTGGTTAAAATGATCATAGAAAACTTCGAGGCGCTGAAATCCTGGCTCAGCAAAACCTTGGAGCCCATGTGAGTAACTACGACCCTTCCTCGCCCCCTCGAAATAAACCTTCCCCTTGCAGCAGATGGGGATCCGCAGGGGCGGGAAACGCGGTGCCGGCGAGTCCCGGGAGGGCGTCCCGGGAGATGCCCTCTCAGCGCCCTTCTTCCCCGGCCGCCGTGTGTGTGGGGCTGCGTCGTCTTCGCGCTCTCCCGCTCTCCCGTCGCCGTCTTCGGCCGGGAAGGTAGGACCATCTCCCTCCGGAGGATGCAGCTTCCCCCCCTAGCGACCGCGTTCCTCTTTCCTTTGTAGCCCAGGGAGAGCGGGAGATGCTGCGTGTGCAGCTCGCTGTGCTCCGTGCTCAGCCCCCGGAGAGGCCACGTTAATGAGCACGGCCCGCTGTCCTGTGCAGGGATCTTCTCCGAGAGAGCTCAGGTGCCGCTGGGACGTCTTGCGGGATCCTGGGATCTTCCCAGTAGCGTTTTCTACAGACTCGTTGCACATCATTATTGGTTATTTTGAGTGTTTGGCGCTCTCTGGTTTCCCTTCCCCCAAATAAAAATTGCATTAGTGGAGGACTTGGGAGTAGGAGCCCCAGAGAATAATTTGCCCGTTTGTGAATACGTGCGTGGCCTCTAAGCATAGCATTCATGTGAGTAAGTGGGGCTCTTCTGCAAATGCGTGTACCTTCTCCGAATGGTATTTTAGTGGAACTGAAGTGTGAACTTAGTTTTAAAGGTTTGTCTTCTGGAAGTATGGTGTCTACAGATGAAAGCATACACTTTTCTTGTCATTCTGAACCACTATTTCAACATGTGTGAATTAAATTGCTGGACTTTGATTTGAGTTAAATGAACTCCTGAATTCAGTCTGGTGTTAACTTCTGTGCTGAAGTGTTTGCCCACTGTAGGTTTTACTCTTGAGGAGTTCAGATGGAGGGGGGGGCGGTCAAAATTTGCTTTATAGCTTCCATAGCTATTAGTTAAGTATATTTATGTACAGATACAGTCTGTAGGGCTTATGCTGAAATAACTTGAAAAAGGTGTAAAATGCTGGGATGTTTTTAGAAGAGCTTCACTTGAGTTGTTCTTTTTTTTGTTTGGGGCTTTTTTTGAGGCAGTGGGGAGGAGGTAGTGGTTTTCCTTTATTCCGTTAGGTCTAATCCAGACCACACTGAAATAGATGAACTGTGAATTTACTTTCAGTGGACTTTGAATTAGACCTGCAGCAAATTGCACTAAGTGTCTTCATTATAAAAGGTTTGATGTTTAAGTTTTTTGTTTTGGGGAGAAAACAGCATCATCTTGTAGAGCTTGGGGAAGGTGGATTACTTTTTCTCTTGGGTCAGTATAATGTTGTGTTTTGGGGTAATAGACTTCCCTAGTCCTCTGCTGCATAATGCTCACTATTAGTTTCTGTGCACTTTCTTGTATGAATATTTTGTTAATGGCAGTCTGCAGTTTGATGTCAGTATTTCAGAGTGTGCAGGTTTAAGAGGCTTGGAACAGGCTCAGGTTGGTCCATGTTTCTTTGTTTGAATATTAAACCATGAGCAATAGTCAGCAGTTAAAGGGTGAAATTGAGTTTTTCAGCTTTCGTGATCAGTGCAATTTTCTGCTTTTTTTTCACTAAGAAGACCAGCATGTATCTGTTAGGTTAAAAGTGGTATGTGAGCAGATCAAATGTGGTTGTCGTTTTGGAAAGTTGGAGAGCTAGGGAGATGCTGGTCTGGAGGATGATGAGTTCTGTGAATTTTTAGATTTAAGAGGATGCAAACCAGCAGTGACTGTCATTCATTTTTCTGCAGTGTCCTGTGTAACTGCATTGTTGAATAAACGTTAGAATTGGTGGAGATGTATTGTTCTTTCTTAGCAGTCAGATACTCTTGGAGGTGCTTTTGGTGTCAGCTAGCTGATGTGTGTGACTACAGCCGTAGCTTCTGGCTGTATGAAAATTACTTCTAAAGAAGTAACTGTTGCACTACTAGTACAGTGAGGCGCTAACTGCTGATCCTCTGGAGGTATTGCTGTAGCCCAAAAATGATTTTTGACTTGTCCTTTCTTGTTACTGAAACAAAAGTGCCAAGTGTTTTTGTCTAGTGGCTCTTTCAGAAACCTTTAGCTGCAAGATGCGTAGCTTAACCTCTTAACGACACTAAGAAAGACCCCACTGTATTAGGTGTAATGGAAGTGGTGTCTTGGTGATTTTAAGGGGAGAAGTGAATTTAAGAAGAAACACAAATAAATTTTATGCAAACTTGCCTAGATCTATATGTGCTAGTTACCTAGAGCTGAGTAGTAAGAACATGCTGCACTTTCCAAGTTGCATTTTCCAAGGAGGGGGCATTTTTTAATCAGGATGTATAACTTATTCCAAAGGCCATAATGCATGTACTTGCGAAACCTAATGTTTCAGAATTAAAATATAGCAATAGCCACAAAAAACTCTCATTTTATCTTTAACAGTTCTAAAAATACTGACTTCTTTATATAATGAAACAAGTGTGTAATGTAATTATATGGACTGCTTTCACATGGAGTCTCTGGGAAACACTGTTCATAGACAAGAATGTTTGAAGGAGAGGGATGGAGGATTTAAGAATTGAAATTTTTTGTTAGTGGTAGATTGTTGGGTTTGTTTGTTTGTTTTGGACTATTCTAATGCCTTTGGCAAAGCCTTGGTGGTCATCCATACAAAAAAGGCCTTATCTGACTTTTGTCTTGTTGCAATGAGGCAGAAACTGCAAATGCTGCCATGCTGGAGCATTTGCACAGTTCAGCTCCGTTTGAGGGGTAATAGGTCTCTAGGAGCTTTTTACAGCTCTTCAAGAAGAGGCTGCTTTTGTGGTTTTGGAAATAACACTTCGTGCAGCTCCATGTGGTGTACAGAGAATTGCTAAATATACACACAGAATCATTGCAGATCCAGCCATGTAAATGTAGCACCAGTACAAATAAAGTTGCAAGAGACTTTTTGTGCTGTGGCTCTTCTGTGTTTGACTAGAATTATCTTGTATGTCCAACTCCAGTCAGCTCTGTAAAGAAGGCATTTATTACCAGTCATCCTTGTTGCTTGCAGACAGCAATGAGCTAAATTTCTAGTGTTACACACTTTCTTGTCCATGGCGTGGTTTCTGTCAAGTGCTGGAAAATAATGTTAAACTTGGAATATAACTGTATGCCTGTGACTTCTGATTTCTGTACTAACAAGGCACTCACTGAGCCTGTCAATTGTGCTGGGTTTCTTTTCTGCAAGTCCATTCCAGATACTCTTATGAACTATGTGTATAGTCCTTGCTGGAATATCAGGATCTGGCTTGGCAAATTTCCAAGTAGGGATTTCTTTAATTTTTTTTTTCTTGAATTTGTTTGAATCTCTACTTGTGAAAAAAATTAGCTTTTTCTACTAATGCTACACTCACAGTTTTTCTTTTAAGGCATTGTAATGTTCTCCCTCTGGCACTAATTCTCTACACTGGAAAGTTTCCTTGATTTTAATTACTTTGTGGAAAATAAATTAAATTGAAATATTTCTGTGGCCTGCTGAATTTTACTTTCAATTTGATTAAGGCTCCCATATCTAATTTTTCCCCACTTCACTGTATTTACATTTTTGTGAAGGTTTGTTCCTGTACTAAACAAAACTTGAAAAAAAGATGAAATGCCTACAACAACATTTATGCAGTATTTAGGCATACCTCATTGACATGGAAAGGCATTTTGCATTGGCAGATTCTGTAAGTGAATGTGATGATGTAACAACTTAGATCAGATGGACTAAAATGAAAATTGTTTAAAGAATATTTTGAGTATATTTATCATTGGAATATTTTATGGCAAATGATCTGTGTCCTCTGGTGTTATGCCCTCACTATTCTTTGTTTGTCAACCTTTGCAGCTCTTTTTTTTTTTTGGCTTCACGGGTTACTGACAAAAGGTAGCGAAGAAAAAAAGTTTAACAGTGATGTAAGGAATATGGCAATAAGCCAGGACATTGAAAGCATAGAAATAAGTTAAAATGAAAAACCTTGTCATTCCTTTCATGTGGCACATCATCCTAGCCATAACACTCCTTGGGCCACCGTGAGATTTCTCTCATTTTCCATGAAACTTCCTAAGGCGTTCAGAAGCAATAAGCATTTCTCTTCATTTCACTTACTTTTACACTTCACATGAAACTGTTTGTAACTAAGATAAATAAAGCACAAATGCACATCAACGGTATGTCATTTTTCTACATCTGTTATGAAACTTGATAGTCTGTTCACCTGACTCACAGAGAAGTACTGCATTTGAGAAATCAAGGTTCCTGGCTTAGAGTGCTGATACTGCTAAGCTTCTGTGTAAAAATACTATGGTGATACTAAAAGGTTGGTATTATTAGGTGTAGTTGAAAGCAGCAAATAAAAAGGAGAACATTACTTCTGTTACAGGAAACCTTTTTTGTTCTTACTGCAAATATCAGCAGTGAAGTGAAACCCCTTTGACTGCATTGCAAGTCACAGAGACACTGATGAGTTTTGCTTTCTGCATTGAATGAGTGTTGGAGAGCCAGCAAGCTGACAGCTGTTCTGCCTCATGAGAGCTGTCTTGAATCTAGGGGTGGCATTGTAGGCAACCAATTACTGGTTGCAGCTGTATGAACTTGTCAGATCTGGGTATCATAATAATTTAGAACTGATTTAGTGGCATCATTAGCTTGAATAGCAGCTTTAGGGGCTGCAGTGTTCCTCAAAGTGTTTCTATTGCTTTAAGTACTGTTAGAGAGTTAATTAAAGTGAGTATCTTAAGGGTGGTCCTTCTCAGCCAGGATAGTGTCTCAAGTGCTGGATCTTGCTGAATGAGTTTGTCATTAATTTTCCTTACTGAACACCATAGCTTTTTATAGAATTTTTTTTTTTAGTAACAACAGAGTGGTGCAACTGCCTGGGTTAGGCTGGCTGCACTGCCCAGTATGCAGTGTACATCTTTCTGACACACTCAGCCCTGCAAGGGGTTACATAGCATTTACAAAGAATTTCTCTCAGTCTTCAAACACAGCCATGTCCACCTTAGTTAATATCAAGAACTGAGCAGTGTTTTAGCAATCAGTATTCAGGCAACAAAACTAGACTCTGAAATTTAGGTTATGCACTCTCATGATCAGAGCACGACAAATAGCATGCACCTGCATGTTATTTCTTTTTCAGCAGCACCATTTGTTGCCTGGAGGACTGCAGATGTGCTTTTGAGGTTTCAGTGTGTTGTGGTAGTTTAAGTTTGTCAAGGAACTAGTTTCAGGATTTGTAGCATCTTTTTGGTTTGTACATTAATTTTAAAACTGAAGAAAAAATCTCCTTGTGTAGTGTCTTTACATCTTAAAAAAGTAGTGTGTGCATACAACATAAGCTATGTGTTAATAAGGGCTTTTGAACATACAGCTACACCAAACACCTTTAATATCTATTCCACATATACTGCATTTATCAGTTAAGACTAATGTCTATAGTTGTCCAGTGATTAAAAAACTCAAAGTGGGTTCTCAGAACATATTTTATATTAAAAAGTTAATATTGGAAATGGATAGGTTAAAAAGTGTTTAATGAATTGCAAAGCATTCAAGTAAGAATAAAAGACTGTACTGAGAGGTGATTCAGCCAAATTACTTTTCCTTTTTCAGATATTATCTACAACAATAAAATTCAGGCTTAAATTTACCCTGACAGCTTCAGCTTTTCTTGTTTATCTTTTTTTGAAATAGTAATTTCAGATAATAACTGCAAAACCAGGTGAGGTCAGAAACATGGGTTTTCGAACTTCCCTGTGGGCTTTGCTGAACTGTTCCTTCTGTGATTGAGCAAAATATTTGATTGGGAATTGCTTTCCTTTTTGAAGCTTCTGTCTGTTGCATAGCAATTGGAAGTATCCGTATAATTCTCTGAAGAATGTGTAGAGATCCAGCAAGAGAATTCTTCCATCTATGCCAATATATTCAAAACTGTTTATTGAAGTAGGATTACACGAGCAGTCTCCCTTGTTTAATAGAGGAGTAGGCACTGCGTATTTTCTGACTTGGAGAGTACAGAGTGCAAAAAAGTATTACTAGAGGTAAAAACATTTAACGTTGCTAAGAACAATGATGTATATTCAGAAATTGGGTGCAAGAAAAACATGCTATTGTGTTTAATGGTAGCACACACTGGGATTTACTTGCTGAAGTGGAAATGAGTTCAGATTTCTTTAACAAACACCAGCTGGCACAAGTAAACACAAAAGCAAAAACAGGAGGAGAAATTTGTGATTACAGATGCGTATTAGTGCTTGCCGCACATGCCTACGGAATGTTGAGGGGATGGAGATAGGGAAATCAGAGTTGAGAAATGTTTTTCTGCATGCTTTCATGAATATGACCATTTTTCTAGTAGCCAGGTGTCATAAGAATCAAGTTACATATAACGTTCTGTGACACTTGCAATGTACAGACAGTGTTTATGGTGAGGACTGATGTACCATACTATATTCAAGTTTAGCTAAGGATTCAAACCTATATTTAGTAACTGAAAGTGTATCATTCAGTGAGCAGTAGAATCAGAATTTAAATTTTTTGTTCATTTTTAGAGCAACTTACTCTATTATCTTTCAGTCTGCAAAAATATAGCGCAAGACATATATTGCATGACAAATCCTTATGCTAGACAGTATATTTGCTGCCATCAGCATGAGTGCCTTTCCTGTTTTCTTTATTCTCACATTACTTGTTAACAAAACAAAGTCGATTATAAGAGCATAAAATGCAAGACAAAGAGGTTTAGAAAAACTGACAGAGCTAGCTCAAAATCAGTGAAAAATCCATGTATGCACAACAAAGACAGAGCAAGCATATTGCATATTATTCACACACAAAGGCTGCTATTCTCTAAGAAAATACTGTTAAACTAGAGAACATAAGATCTTGTTTATCAGAAAAACTCAAGGCCCCATAATCCAAACCAGCAGATTTTGACTAAACCAGTGGATGGAGAATTTATACAGAACATTTTAGAATTAAGTGTGAGTGAAAAAGTGGAAAGAAATTGCTTTCTTAAAAAGCTCCCCCCAGACAAAATGATTAAAAATCATGTCTAGAATGCTTGATAGCTATAAAGAAATTTTCAGGCAGACTTCCTTTATTCACAGTTTTGTAAACCTTAATTTATTTGCTACTTCGTGAGACCAGTTGGTCCTCTCTTCCAGCACTTGAGGTTGCTAGCAATTTAATTTTAGCATCATCTTAAAAAAAGCATTTTACAAGAGTTTGAAAAGCAATAAAAGATCAGATTATAAACTTTTAGATCTATTTAATATACTATGTACAGAAACAGTCTTTCACAGTAGTGTGGAGAAAATAGATTAATTGATTGTGGGTTTTTTCAAGCTTTGAAGAACAGATATAGAAGGGTAGACTTCTGTTTCAAGTCAGTATCTAAAAAAGGATGTCAGCCTCTGTCTATGCAAAGATCATTTGCAGTTTAATTTTAAAAAATTAAAAGAAAACACATAAAATCCTAATGTTGATTTACAAAAGCATCTGCATCTCACTCTGCTACAAAACTCACTGTATTCATTATTGCTTAATTAGTGTCAATTTGAAATAATTTACTTGTTAGTATTTTTTTAAAAATAGTATTTAAGTGGCCAAAATTGAAAGCATGTCAATTTTTATTGTTGTAGAAATTCCCCTGTACACACTGAATAATAATAATAGTAGAATTCAGTACAATTGTTCTGCATTGCTCATATTTGGCCCTACAGGGTGACAAATGTTGAAACGTGCATGAGTGCACAGCAGAAAGCGATCCTGTGTTTTGCAAATTAAAAGTACATTTTCACTGAGAGTATTTTCATAAGCATATCTTGGAGTTGAGTGGATGAGTTCAAGTCTTGAGGTCGATAGGATTGCTAAGATTTCCGAAGTCGTCGTGGCAGGGAGGATGAAAGTGTTAACGGTTCGTTATTTTTAAACATCTTCTGTTTGTTTGGGTTTTGGGGTTTCGTCTGTTGGTTTTGCGGGTTTTTTTTGGTTTGTTTTTGGGGGGATAATTTATGGTTTGTTTATTTTGTTACAATCTAGGTGGCTTTCCAGAGAAGATTTTCCGATTTTTATCCTGCTCATGAAAGGGGAATTTCTTTCAACTGAATATGAGGTTGTTGTGTAGTCAATGCTGTAGGAGCTGGAGAATTAAAACATTGTAGTAGTTAAGAGCAGTAGGTTTTTACCTTCTAGACTGACTAGGGATTCCACACCCCCCTCCCCTAAAGTTTGAGTGCACATGTCATTTAAGTAAGTTGTAGCAGATTTTGAACTATGACAGCTGACTGTTCGTATTATCAAATGAGAACCAAAGTTGTGGAAATGGAAATTGAGAAACTGAGGATAAAAAACACCTCTCATGATGAAAACAGCACATGAATTTTCCATGGCACAATCCACTGTGAAACTGGGAAAGTATTGAAAATCTGAAGTGCCGTTGAAGTTGCATGAAGAAACAGTAAAAAAAGTTAATAACTTTGCAAGTTCAAGGATTGATAGGTTATGAAATGCTGGTCTTACGGCCTGCTGAAGGCTGAGAGAGAACCTCCACTGCAGCCTGTGATGAATACTGTTGACACTGGGTTTTTAGATAATCTGCTTGGCTGATGTGCTCAGGTGCTTGCAGCGTTAGAGTCTTACTGCTCTCACTGTAGGAGGTTGTGTCAGGTTGTGCACTGACTTGGTGCTTGGACAGTATTTTCTTCTGCATAAAGAATTATTAGACCTGAATAGGGCAAACTGGATGTGAAAAATTTCTGATGAATTTTCAGTTAGCGTGCAGTCTGGTTTTTGATTTGCAGTATATATTTTCATTTTGTTCATTTAGTGTGCGTGGGTTCTTTTGGAATGTAGACTGATTATAAACTCCCGTTTCCTGTATCTATAAATAATGCAGACTAACGTGGAATACAGTGGTACATCCACTGGTAGCCCAAGTTGCTTTTTCAGCATGAAATTCTACTATTGCCTGCTTTCTAGAAGGTGCTGGGTTATGTTTGAAGCTCTGACCTTTAACTTCAGGGCTCTGTGTGCTGGGCCCAGGCTATCCGTAAGTGATGCTGACAGATTGGCTTCCTTTGCTTATTGGATATGTTTGCATGGGGGATGTTGCTTGCTGTGCAGGAGATAAGTTTCTCTGGTGAGAGGGATTAGGTGGTGTGATACGTTGGTGTAGGGATTTGGGTTCTTTCGCCCAGTGTCGAAATTAATGTCCTTTCAATCATCGACATTTAGATTAATAATTAAGCTTCAGCATTTGTATCTTACTCTATCTTACATTGTGGAAAGGATGTCAAATTTCTTATTCCTTTATTATGACTGTTGGACCACTATGTTAGAGTATTGTTTGTGTAATGTTCATATTCAGTGCAACGCCCTGACCACAGATTAATTTTTCTTATTGGTTATTTTTGCTAGAAAGCATGTACAGTTAGGGTGCATCGATGCAGTTTTTTTCTTCTTGTTGTTTAAAACATTAGTACAAACTTTGCTGATGACCCAAATAAGCTGTATCACATGACTGGTATGCATCCATAGAATCCTGCATTATTTTATGGGGCCTGAAGTCTTCCTTTGGTATATGCTAAATAAGGAGATTAAGTTGTTTAAGACCAGTGTCTCATCATTTCATCAGTTACTCTTTTTGAAACATGCATAGTTTCGTGCAGTAGTCCCAGTTGCTTTGGCAGGCTTTATAGCACCACCACAAAATTCATTGTAGATTCCTGTTTGTCAAACATTATAAAAAAAATGCCACTTGTATTAAATAATGTTCTACTGGATACATGGCTTTCTTAGTTTTAACTTCTTTTTTGATGTGCATAGGACCATCAGCTTCTGCATTGAGACGCTGTGTATGTAATTGTAGGTTGATTTCTGAATTCAGATGTCAACTGGATAATCTTCTCTATTTCGGTCCATTTTCAGTGTACCTCATATGGAAGTGTCTGTTACAATATATGAATTTAGGCTTTGAAACCAAGTCTGAAACTGAAAAAATCAGTTTCAGTTTCCATGGTGTTCATATGTAAGTAGTAATAAGAATGTTCAAAAGTGTACTTACGAGAATACTCAAGGGTCTGATTTTTGGAGGGAGTTTGATTTTTTTTTTTTTTTGGTAGCACAGATCACTTCTACTGTATGACTGTATTAATTTGTAATTGGATAGACTGACTTATCCCAGATAACAATTACTCAGTGTTACAGTCAGAATTATTGATTCCATGTTTGGGGAGTTAGGGGAAGTATTTGTTGTTTTTGTTATTAATACAAAACAGTTGGGCAGTTGAGGCTGTTTCTTACAAAATAGTTTGTTCTGGTTTTCTCTGATGTTCTCTGTGCAGTATTGTTAGGAAATATTCTAGGCAATTGTTCTCTTGGAAAGGAAAGTGATACTTAGAAATGTTATGTTTCTGGACTCTCTTTTGAAAAATACACCTCAATAGTTTTCAGTTGCATTGATAAGAAATGGTTTTGCCCTATATATGTATTGGTCATACCAGCTTCAGACATTAATTTCTGTAATTAAATTGCTCTTTTTTTTCCTAACTAATCTATTTGCAGATGTGATGCAGATCCATCTGCCCTAGCTAAATATGTTCTGGCTTTGGTAAAGAAGGATAAAAGTGAAAAGGAACTGAAGGCATTGTGTGTTGATCAGCTGGATGTGTTTCTTCAGAAAGGTATGGGCTTTGTCATAACAATTGAGTGAAAATTCTGTCTTGTTCAATTTATTCAAGCAATCATTTACCACAGAATCGGGCTTTGATCTCTTTATTAGCTTTCTAACTTTGTAGAATGTAATTCAGTTTCCATAAAGTAATTTTAAAAAGCCCAGGTCTATAGGTATATGTTTTGTTAGTAGTCACGGAGGCCCAGAATCACAGAATGGTTTGAGTTGAAAGGGACCGTAAAGATTGTCTAGTTCCAGCTGCCTGTCCTGGACAGGGACACCTTGCACTAGGCCAGATTTATCAGGGCCTTGTCTGACCTGGTCTTGAATGCTTCCAGGGCTGGGTCATCCACAGCTTCCTTGGGCAAGTATTGAACCTCTATATATATGCCAGAAATATTTTTCCAAATGCTTTATTAAGAGACATTAAATAATTCAAGAATTGAAAGCTTTTGTGAAACATTGTTGGTCATTGACATGTTTTTTGACTCTGTAAATGTCCTTTTAAAATATAAATGAAAAACACAGTATTTAAAGAAAATATTCTTTGTTGTTTTAACTTTCTGCTGAATGCTGGTTTTGGTTGCTTGTCTGGATTTTCTGGGTTTGTTTATTTATTTATTAATTTTTAAAGCAAATGTTAACCATGGTTTTGTATAATGGATATTTGTATGTTCTTTACTTTAGAAACCCAGATATTTGTGGAAAAACTGTTTGATGCTGTGAATACAAAAAGCTACCTACCTCCACCAGAACAGCCATCATCAGGAAGCCTGAAAGTAGAATTTTTTCAGCACCAAGAAAAAGAGACAAAAAAAGAAGAGGTGAGCATTGATTTTAATTAACATGTACTTCTTTTTCCTCATTCATGTAATTTGCTTGTGTATTTAACTTCATAGCATTTATTAGTAACAGTTATTAGTAATTTATTATAGTTTATATCAATAGTAATTAATGTTTATTAATATTATAATCACATGACAGTATTAAAATAAGATTTGTGCTTGGCATGTGAAGCACTGCTGCATGATTTTTCTAACACAAGTGGGTGTTTCAAAGGTAAACTAAAAGTGATTTTGCCAAGGCAAAGGTAAATGAAATCATTGAGTAGTGTAGGAGCTGCAGTACAACCTGCATTAGTTCTCTGGTCAAAATTGCTGTTGTAGTTGTGCTGCATTTTAATTCTCCATAAATCCAGGCTGCCGTTCTAAGTGTCAATTCTCATTCCTTCAGCTGCTTGATCCAGATCCTTTTTGTCGCAAGTGTTTATGTTGTTCATTGAGCCAGAAGAGTAAGTTTGTGCTTTTCAATAGCAGCCTAGGTTTGCCTGTGTGACAATGTTTTAAGTGTGAACTGAACTAGATAACCTGCTGATGAAAAAAAAATACTTTGGTGTTGTTTGTTGAATATCCATGCCTTCTCAAATCTTCCCAAAGCCTAAATATGTTCTTTTGTCTACCTACAGTAAAAGCACCTGTATTTTCAGTGCAGCACTATAAAGATTGATTATTTTATTTTCTCTCAAGCAAGGCTTTGAATATTCCTAGAAATAGAAACTAACATGTTATGAAGATTCGCTAATTATGTTAGAGACTGAAATATTTAATTTCAGTGTTACTGCTGATCACTCAGTTTTTATTTGGTTATGCAGAAAGTCTGCATTTTAGTGTACTCATGTTTTGATCTAATATATATGCTTTGAATTCAGATAGTTAAAGAGGAAGAGCGAGAGAAAAAGTTCTCTAGAAGATTAAATCACAGCCCTCCTCAGTCAAGTTCTCGCTACAGAGACACCAGGTAAAAAATTTTGCTTACCCCCTTGTATTATATCAGTAATCAGATGGATTTGGATTTTTTACTGAATTAAATACTGTGTTTCTGTTTTGTCTTCTTTTAAAAAGAAGACTTCCTTTGCTTTTACACATATGTAGTGAAGTGGCGAGTGTGTGTCAGTGTAACCTGTCTCTCGAGTTATGCACAGCTATCATCATTGGAGTTTTAGTAGTAATACTGGTGTTAGATTTGTGGTTTATATTGCAGTATTTATTCTGCTTGATACTAAGTTTGAATTTTGATTTAGAAGCGTCCCCTTCAATAAGTCTTAGTGTTTCCAACTTGGGAAATATGCAGTATTGGGCAGAAACAGTAATTTATAGATATTTTAAAATCTTAAGTATGGTAAAAATAAAATGAAAAAGCAAAATTAATTTTAAAATCCTTCTGAGAAGAAAGGATTAGCCATAAGTTACATACAATTTGTAGCTCTTCTCTAGTTTGACATTTCTTAGTTTTTAAGTAGTTAAGGTGTCAAATTACGGCTTCATAGTTGTTGAAATTACTCTCTGGTATTTCATTGTTAGAAGTCGTGATGAAAGGAAAAAAGATGAGCGTTCTCGGAAGAGGGATTATGACCGAAATCCTCCCAGAAGAGATTCCTATAGGGATCGATACAACAGACGGAGAGGGAGGAGTCGGAGCTACAGCAGGAGTCGAAGTAGGAGTTGGAGCAAAGAGAGGTTGCGGGACCGTGATCGAGACCGGAGCAGAAGCCGGAGCAGAACGCGAAGCAGAGGTACCAACAGTTGGTCTCTAAAATACGGTGAATGTTTTCTACAAAATTTAGAAACTGAACTTGAAAACTGTGTTCAAAATGTACTAGAGTTTCCTCTGTTGTTTTTCTTGTTCCTTTATTCAAATTTAGCTTTTTCTGTGTAAATGAGACTTCTGTGATGGTGTTCTCAGTGCTTATTTTCCTCTCTTACCCTCTGTTCTTCTTTAATACCTTTGTATTGAGGTGACCGTGGTGGCCACTTTTAAGCGTTGTTGCAAGAGAGGCAGAAAAATACAAGTTCGTTCCATTTCATTAAGTTTTAGGAAACTCAGCATCTGGTGTAGGGAGATACAGAAATTAATACTCATCTACAGAGGTGGAACTGGCAGAAATTGCGTGTTTGGCAGTAAATGACTTGTCAAGCAGAGCAGTACAGCTCAGTTCTTCTGGTCTTGTCCCCTCTTTAGTGTCACAGGTGAAGGGCTGAAATCGTTGCAGTAGATATTTGCATTTGTGCACATACCTGTAGGACTTAAAGCCTCAGTACAGTAGTTTGTAGAATTAAACGTCTTGAAAAAGGGGATTGCTTTTTCAGCTGAAAGCAGTGCTTTTCCCTTCAATAGTTTTTAATAGTAAATTGGAAAGAGCAGTGAAAGTAATTTTATGTCTTTGTCCTGTCTTAGACAATGTATGGGTAAAAACAGTCTGGTAGAACTCTGTATTATTTTTCTTTCTGTAAAACAGGCCTTGGTAACCCTTAAAACTAGGAATGCAGATTTCTGAAAATATGAGAGCAGATATTTTCTAAACAACTTGCTAACAAGCAAATTAAATAACATGCAGTGATTTAACTAAAAGATTACAACTTAATGATTAAGTCTTAATTTAAGGATTATTTACATAAGCTGAAATTGCAGTAGTGTATGGACAATATTTTATAGTGAAAGCTTTGTTTCTTTTTCTTAAAACATGAAGAAAAGCCTGTTTTACCCACACTGCTGAGCCATCTTTAAGCTATTTCATAATGTTCCTTTAATGGGGAGTTATTTAAGTCTATTAACTTAAGTTGTATGACGTAACTATTCGGTCTTAATTGGGGTACTTAGTATTTATTTGGTGGTAATGCTAGAAAATGAAGAGAATAGTTTGTATGTATTCAGAATAAAAGGTCATTTTACTTGCTGTATCTGCCCAGGAGTGTTGCACACCTGTCAGGCATTATTATTTCACCCATTATGGCAAAGCTTTGCATGCAATAAATACATGCATTCAAGTGAAACAGAAAATGAAGATCAATAAAATGAAGATACAACAATAACATTGTCTTGAAACATTAAAGATTTGTAACTTTCATAGTATTTTCAAGTGATGGTTACCCTTTTCTTGCCATTGCTTCCCTTTATTCAAAAAAACTTTCCATATGAAGTTCTTACAATACGTCCATCACCAAAGAAGATGTACTCTGCCTGAAGTTAAATAGGATATCTGCTCTACTGTGGATATAGCTGTTATTAAAATAGCCCAAGGTCTGACTATGTGCTTAACACATTATTACTTTTCTGGTTAAACCTTTGGAATGTAGATTGAAATAGTTGAGGTTAGAGGAGACTTCTGAAGGTGGTGTGGTTTAACACCCTTTATCAAAGCAAATAAACTTGAGCAGGTTGCTTAGGACCAGCTGGGTTATAAATAATTCCAAGGATGGAGACTTGGAAGGCACTTTGGGCAACCTGTAAAACATTTCAATTGTTGTGTATTTTTGTATTGAGTTGATGTGGAGTAAAGATCATTAGAGAGTAGTGGTGAAAAGGTAGATAAGGAATTATCCAATATAATTTCTATCTTAATTTTTTTGTTACAGAAAGGGATTTGGGAAAACCAAAATATGACATGGATAGAACAGATCCATTAGAGAACAATTATACTCCAGTTTCTTCTGTGACAAATATTTCATCTGGCCACTACCCTGTCCCTACACTGAGCAGTACTATTACTGTTATTGCTCCTGCTCATCATGGAAATAACACTACTGAAAGTTGGTCAGAGTTCCATGAAGAGCAGCTGGACCACAACTCCTATGGAAGACCTCCGCTGCCAAAGAAACGCTGTAGAGATTATGATGGTAAGTACATTTTAATTTTAATTGCTTCCTGCAGCTGTGATTGTTCCCTTTCTGAAAGGATTGAGGTAATTCACTCTTCTTTTTCTGATCTTCTCAAGTATAGTAGGGTTTTTCTATTGCACAGTTCTTGAATGCAAATTTTGTACCACTTCTTGCTGACTTCAGACAGCTTGCTCTTTTAGTGTATGCATATTTTTTTAAGTTGCTAGGACTGTTTTCTACAAATGAAAAATAGTATATTAAAAAGTTATTAAAAAAAGATCCAGTTTTACCCAGGTTTTCTGTCTTATGTCATGTTCCAACCAAACACTGTATTTGGTGGTTTTGAGAATGCTTAGAACCTTACTGATCTCATCCTATTTCATTCTATCCAATGTAAGAGATAATTTTTAGCTACAAAGAACTGGAGCTGAAACTTCCCAGGCTCATGTTAGACCACCATTTCTTTCTGTGTAGCTGTTTCTTAAAACTGGCTAGGTTTTAGCTTATCTCTGTATTAAGCTTTCATTTTAAATGTCTTGTGCCAAAATATGCACAAGAGGCTGCTGCAGCTGGCAGTGCCTTAACTAACTTCAGCCTGTCAACCTGTGAGCTCAGGAGAGTTGAAATCTCCCCATAAAGTTGCTTCTGAGGGATTTTGTTGTTGTTATTGTTGTGTACCACAATCAGGAGTTTAAGTTCTAGGCCAGATTACGTTCAGAACTCTGATTAGACTTTTTTTTAAGTAAAAAAAAGTGGGAAACTGAGCTTTCAAGTGTTGGCAGAGTTGTACTTAGAAATAATAGCTTTGCCAGTGTACATCACAGCAATGCTGTGGAGCAAGTGGAATTGTGAATGTGTCATTTTGTTTTGAAGTTTTCTCTCTTCAGTGGCTTCATGGTTCCATCATACTGCTCTTCCTATCATCACTTTTCAAATTTTCAACTGTACCCTCTGGTGAACTTCTGTTTTTGTTTAACATTTCAATTTAATGTGCTCTATAACCCTTCCTGAAGGTGAGGTAATACATACTGCTTCCCCACATCATGTTTTGCGGAAGTGGGCACTCCTCTTTCTTCCTATTTTACCAGAAGGTCTTTCAGCCTTTTCCCTGTATTGCATTGACTGGTATTTTGGTGGTGTTTGTTTTTGTGGGCACTGTTGCTAAACAGATAACAATGGAACAGTTTGGGCCAGAGGGACTCTATAAAAGTCATCTGGTCTAGCATCCCTACAGTGAGCATGGTCATCTTCAACAAGATCTTGTTGCTCAGAGCCCAGTTCAACATGACCTTGAATGTTTCCATGGATGGGGCATCCACTGTTTCACCAACCTTATTATAATAATTTCTTTTTCTTGTATTTACTTTGAATCTACGGTGTTTTAGTTTAAAACTATGACCCCTGGTCCTATCACTGCAGGTCCCACCAAAAAGTTCAAAGTACTTAAAGGCTGCAGTGAGTACTTAAATTCACTGCTCTGAGCCTTCTTTTCTGCCATCTGAACAGCCCCAACTCTCTCAGCCCTTCCTCATAAGAGAGGTGCTTCAGGCTTCTAGTATTTTTTGTGACCCTTCTCTGACTTGCTTCTATTTTTGACTTGTGTGTAAAAGAAAAGAAGTGAATGTATATTAATTTTTATTTATATGTATTGAATATTTACAAATGCATATGTTATATGTAAATAGCAAATTTTTATCTTATGTAATGACATTAAGGTATGACAAATGTTTATAATGCTTTCTGAAATAATTTCAGAAGTGGAAAAAAAAAGAGTGAATTTGCTCATGTTGGAATTTCAAAATACTAATATCTAACTTCTAATAGGGGTTTCTCAATCTTAGTGTCTGCACTTTCTGCTTAGAAACAAATTGATTTTTGTTAATGTGATGACATCTAGATTTCATTGCTTTTTCTTTGCTTTTTGTTACAATTTAGTGCAGAATTAGTTCTTCAAGAATTGAACACTTGTGCTAGCAAATATCTGCAGTGTCCGTGTGTGCTGACTGTTAACAATAAAGTTTAATGGTCAATTTCATTTTCTAATCTAAGCTTCTGCTGGTATGTGGAGCTCTTAATTTACAAACTGCCACATTGCACATTGAATGTCTTGTTTCTACCCTGAATCAAGCTCCAGCGGTTGAATACTAACATCAGTTCTTTTTGATGTTTCAGAGAAGGGTTTCTGTATGAGAGGAGACATGTGCCCTTTTGATCATGGAAGCGATCCAGTAGTGGTAGAAGATGTGAATCTTCCTGGCATTCTGCCTTTTCCAGCACAACCCCCTGTTGTCGAAGGACCACCTCCTCCTGGACTTCCTCCCCCTCCACCAATTCTGAGTCCTCCTCCTGTTAACCTTAGACCTCCAGTACCACCACCAGGCCCCTTACCACCTAGCCTTCCACCTGTAACAGGTAATTTAAAAAGATTAAATTTCATTTTTTAGTAGAAAAGCCTGGATCTCACTTGACTTGTACACAGTGCAAAAAGCTGTTTTGAAGAATCCCAGCTGTATTATAGAAAGTTGAACTGAGTTCTACTACGGCATAGCTTACCTCAAAATTATTCTTTCTGATAACGATTGGAGAGCTGGTTGTTGTAAAATGATGCATGCTAAATGTCACTCCTTTAATATGGATTAATATTTTCAAGTAAAAGCATGACATGGCAAAATTAAATTCTTTGAGTGTTACAGAGAAGTTGTCCAAAATTGACTACTGTTAAAGAAGGGAAAATCCTGGAAACAACAGATCCTCACTGTTTAATTTACATTAATAGAAGTAAAGATAATTCATGACCACATCAAGTTTATACCTGCAAATGTCATTTGGGATTAATTTTGAAACTAAAGTTGTAAAGTAACTAAGAAAAGTTCTCTGCTTGTTTACTGCTTCACTGGAAAGCACTTCAGTTGAAGCACTAAAAATGACATGAAAACTTATGTGCTTGGCTGTCATTTATAGTCAAAGTTTAGTGCTCTGTTGCCTTGTGTGTTGCCTTAAAAGCTGCTATGTTAGTTTTATGTATTATTCCTTTCTCTCTTTTTTTATTAACTTAGGTGTCCCACTTGGTAAAATAATTCAGGAGTGGTTGATATTTGATACTGCTTAGAAATTTCTTAAACTGATTTAGTTTCCTGTTGATGGTATATTTAAGAAAGATATGAATGAATGTATTTATTTCAGTTAATACAGAGTGTAACCTCCTCTGGGTTGGTCAGTTCTACCTTACATGCTGTTTTCAGATCTGCTTCACACATTCAGATATATCACTTTATACCTTCCAAAACCTGCTCTTCTCAATGATTAAACTGAAGATCAGGCTTAACTGCTTAGCGTTGGAGGTGTCACCTTACTGTTGTAGAAAACATCAAACCCCCTCAATTTTAAGAAGAGTTCCATTAGGGTTGAAGGTTTCTTCTTGGGTGTTTGGAAAAATAATTTCAGTCAAGTTAGTTATTGTCATCATAGAATATTTTTGTTATATTAAAAATAGGTTTTTATTTTAAAAAATAGCATTTGTTTCTTTGATCAGTTTTTATCGAGCTTTAAAATGCTTCTCTTGATAAAGCTGAATACTGGGCTAGCAATTAAATTTTGCTAGTAGAGAGAAGGTGTTCAGAGAAATGTTAAATGATTCAAATGCATTTCTCTCTAATCCAAGTTCTGAGTCATTTGCTGTTGGGGGTGGTTTCATGTGAATTTATGGTACAGCATCAAGTCTGCAGATGTGCCCTCTCAGCCCCGTTTTTCTTAAATAGCCTTAAAAGCATTTCAGATCAGTTTCATTTTTAGTGTAATGTAATGAAAGTGTTGTGGATAATAAATAAATGCAATGTTTTCCTTTGTTTTTGACAGGACCACCCCCTCCCCTTCCACCATTGCAGCCTGCTGGCATGGATGCCCCCCCAAACTCAGCAACCAGCTCAGTTCCTACTGTTGTTACCACGGGTATTCATCACCAGCCGCCTCCTGCTCCACCCTCTCTTTTTACAGCAGGTGTAGTACTGAGGCTTTGCCCACAAGGTTTGCTAAATAGAATAACATTGATTCATATTATACTGTATTTTATAGAGATTATAATGTCATAGTTTGGGAGAATAAGTTTGTATTGTATAGATTGTGACAGTAAATTAACATTCTTCTTTTCAGACTTAGTTCAAGATGGAAGTAAAATTTGTGTATAAAGTATGAATTTTGACTGGAGAGTAATATTTTCATTGTGTTTAAGCAGAAAACTTGGCACGACGGTTTTTTGTGATAGTGGTTATACAACTCTTTTATTGTAACTCTATCTTGTAATGAAATTAAATGTTATATTATATTTGAAACCTTAGGGATTTTAACTGCAATTTATTTTAATTAGACAATTTCTTTGTTACCAGAAACGTATGACACAGATGGCTATAATCCAGAAGCTCCAAGTATAACAAATACTTCAAGACCTATGTATAGACATAGAGTACATGCCCAAAGACCAAATTTGATAGGACTCACATCAGGTGATATGGATCTACCACCCAGAGGTATGCTCTCAAAGCTACACTTAGTTGAGCTGATTTTCTTACGTTAATGCAGGCTGAGGAACTTTTCAGAGAATACCTGGAAAACATTGCGTTTTTCTAAAATCTTCCGGAATTAAGAGGTGTTTAGTTGAATAGGGAACTATAATTGCTTTGTGTGTGCATTTTTAGAGGTAAAATGAAATCTCTTGCTATAGTATTGTACAGTTTACTCTTAGCTGTAGTAACTGGTCCCTTTGTATATCTTTTGTACAGAAAAATGTTAATATTTTTGTAGTAGAACCTCAGGATGATTTTTGCTGCAGAGAGGAGGGAGTAATTTTTATCTTGTAGCAATTTTACGTACAAGTAATCTTAACCTCACAGTTCCTGTGGCCCTGAGAAGAAGCAGCAGCACATAAAATGAGAATGGAAGAGGGATAAAACCATTTTTAATGTGGTTTTTATTTGCATTTGTATGTATTTATCTTTAATCTTACTATGTTTCTGTTGGTGTATTTTCAGTGAGGAGTCCCCCAGTGTGATTCCTGTTCTTCAGCAAAAGTGACTCCTTTCCCACTCCATCCATAAATCTTGCTCCTAGGTGTTAGTGCCCTGGAGTACTATGCATTTCTTATCATGACCATTTTTGTGTGTGCCATCTAATAGTAGAATGGAGGTGTTAGCTGGAGTGGTGTGAGCCTCAGAGTATTGCATGGGACATTGTGAATCATTGTGAGTCAGAGCACAGTCATCTCGAGGCAGATGCCTTCTGTCACACCTCTTTTGTTTTCTGTATGTGTGATGTTACTGTGACAAAATGAGTGCTATTAGCTATTTTGATCTGTCACAGCATCTGTTGATAGTTAAGAAGTCTGTGACCAAGGTTTGATTCAGTCAGAACAAGAATCATAGTAATTTCAAAATAAACAATTGTGCTTTTCAGTGTAAATTCAGTGTGAGCAGAATACTTTTTTACAATCAAATACACAGAAAATAAATTTTAAAAAAGTGAAATCTTCTCATCTATTTACAGAAAAACCTCCTAATAAAAGTAGTATGAGAATAGTGGTAGATGCTGAATCCAGAAAAAGAACAATTGGTGCAGGGGATGGTGGAGTTCCTACAAAGAAGACTTGGTTTGACAAGTGAGTGACTGTTAACACAGTGTTGACTTAAGAGTTGGAATTTCATGAACCGCTTTACTGTAATCTGAAATATATGTATGTCTATATATTGCAAGCAAGTGAAACTCTGAGTACACTGATGGTACTAAAGTAAATCATGCTATAGTGTGATCTGTATTTGACTGTCTTCTATCAAAGGTAGTATACAGATAGATGAAGTTGCTCTGGATGGTACTAAGATCTGTTCCTTGAAAGTTGGCATGATCTAAGAAACAGGGAAGCTGCAGTGTGGTGGTTGTTAGAGATGACTGATTTTAGTTGTGAAATGTGAATTTTATCACTGCTATCTTGGTATGAGTTGCCAGGTATGTTACTGACAAAAAAACAGAGGGTGCAAGGTTGGAAGGGATTTTAAGAGATTGCTGGGACCGAGGAGAGCCTTGAAGTAATTGTTATTTGAAACAGTGGAGAAATTTCATGGAATAGCTAAGAAACAGTTTTTGGAGAGAAGCAGTGTGGAAGTCAGGAATTACTGACACGAGAAAATAAATGTGAATTATCCCACAGATTTATGTGCTGGGGTATGCTGAGAATATCAGTGGGGAAGATGGCAGGTGTATGGGTGTGTGTCCTGTACTCTCCTTCACTTTTCTAAAATTGCATTATTTTTTAAGTCTGCAGATCTTTGTGTCTCATACACACGTGCTTCTGTGTAAGCATATACAATTTAACATTGTGTTTGCTAGTTTGCTATGGATTTCTGGCTTGATTTTTTATTTGTTGCAGGCAAAATTTTAACAGAACAAATAGTCCAGGTTTCCAGAAGAAGGTGCAGTTTGGAAATGAAAATACAAAACTTGAATTGAGAAAAGTTCCCCCAGAACTTAACAACATCAGCAAACTTAATGAGCACTTCAGTAAGTTTGGAAATTTAGTCAACTTGCAGGTAAGAATCTACAAAGAGAAAACAGTATGCTTTGCTGTAAAGGTAGTGGTAGTTGCTAAAAGCAGGATGCCAGGCTTTTCCTGGTTCCCTGAAACTCTGTTATTTTCCTAACTTATTTCTTAAACGAAATCTCATTGTTTTTAATGATACTGCCATTGAAGAAGCAGAAATGAAATGTTCTAGTCATCTTTTAGATTTTGAACAAATGTGTTCGTCAGAGATAAGACTTTTAAGAGACATTGTTTAAAACATTGCAAATTGATTGTACGTGGGTTTTTTCTCACCCATTTTCTCAAGTTTATATCTGCTATTATAAACGCTCTGTATATTCATAGATAAATTGTAAATACAGAAAAGCAGTACTTCTCATTCAGAGAGCAGTCCCTGTGACATAATTGCTTTCGAGTTCCACGGTTATGATGGTTTGTCCCTTAAAATTACTTTGTGGTTTATTGGAG
Source organism: Nicator chloris (assembly GCA_013400495.1). Taxonomy (NCBI): domain Eukaryota; kingdom Metazoa; phylum Chordata; class Aves; order Passeriformes; family Pycnonotidae; genus Nicator; species Nicator chloris. Next base: position 53,655 of record WAAE01021630.1, read on the forward strand.
TCACCCAATAAGCAATTAAAGAGAGAGGAAAGCAATGAAAGAACTAGGGCCTGACTTAGGCTGATGTTACAAGTTGCAGGCTGCACGTGTAATGTCAGTATTTCATGCCCAGTCTCTAAGGTACTCGGTGTGACCTTTCACCATGCTTCAGTAGCAACAAGTTTCAGATGCTACCTTGCATTTTTGTAAACCCTTTCTTGTTTGCACTGGGAGGGCTGGAATGCAACAATATTTTTGTACATACTGATAAAGTACAGAATTAACCTTCTGTGCCTGTCTGAACACTGGAGGGATTTTAAATCTCTCTTAATTGCTATTAAATATTTCTTAAGCAGTATTATTCATTAAGACAAGTAAAATATGGATGTGTATGGAGAGACAGCTATATATATGGAGATTATATATGTGCTCTTCTTGCAAAGAGTATAAACTTGGCTTTTGAAGCTGAAATAATGTGTTAATGCTCAAAAGAGTGAAATCAAAATGAACTTCACTGTCTAGCTCTGATATTAGATAGGACATTTACTATCTGACCCCTGCATTTTTTGTAGTAATTTTCTTTACTTTGCTGATGCTTCTTTTTGTCTTTCAAACAACTAATCATATTTGCAAATGGAAATACTGGTTGACTGGAGTTCTTACTTTACTTTGTTTTTTGAGGTTTTTTAACTATTCTTTAAATTTATTAGCATATACTCAAAGTTGATTTTGACACCAGGCCTTTCAAACAGGTTCAAGAATGGGAAGTATTTAGCTAATGACATATATTGGGTGTAAATTGTAATCTTCTAAGCCTGAAAGCTAATGGTTTAATGATCATTTGGACACAAATGAGAGTCCTCTGTGTGGTAAGTTTTGTTCTTCTGTTTTAAATCGTAGGTTGCATATCAAGGTGATCCGGAAGGTGCCCTTATTCAGTTTGCCACACATGAGGAAGCAAAGAAAGCTATATCAAGTACCGAAGCAGTATTAAATAATCGTTTTATTAAAGTTTATTGGCATCGAGAAGGCAGCACACCGCAAATCCAGACTACTGCCCAGAAGGTAGAGAGGATCTTAGTCTATTCTAGCATATTATGTAAAATAGAGTCTTCAAAACATTTTTAAGAGAATGTTTATATCAAATAAACTAAGTCCTTTTGAGATAATGACTACTTCATGTAATTAATTTCCAAAAGTCACTCTTCAGTTGTAAATTCTTTGACCTCATATACAGTTTAAGTAGTTGATTAGCAAGATGAGACCGAAGATATTTAAAGAAAGCCCTTCAGTGATTTTGGTGTATTGCACTCTGCTATCATCTCAAGCAAGATTTGATGCAGCTCTCTGGTGAATAACATCTATTTTGCTTTAATTAGTATAGTTTTTTTTTTTATTTCTTCTGGTGAGCATAAGAAAGGCAGCATAGTTACATTTCTTTTTGTGAAAGATAATTTCCATTTTCTTCCGAGAGGTTCTGGTTTTCCCTCTTTTCTATTAAGCACTTTTCCTTTCCTTTCCTGTTGAACATGCATGTTGTTGTACAAAGTAGCAGAAGAATTTGTTTCACACAGAGGCACCTATGTGTATACACAAGTATATAAGCACAGATCTAAGGACTTGCAAACAACAGTGGAAGAGGAGAACTGTATTAGAGGGACTAATTTTCTAGGAAGGGATTGGGGACATTTTTAAGTAGGGAGATAGTTGCTGATCTCTGTGATATCCTGGGACAGAATGTCTGGGAATGGATTGGAGGTGTGTCACAAGAGGTCCAGACTGCACATGAAGCATTTCTTTACCGCTAGAGTGGTCAGGCAGTGAAACAGGTTTTCTAGAGAGGTGGCTGATGGCCCCAGGCCTGTCACTGTTTAAGAGGTATTTGGACAGTGTCCTTAACAAGGTGCTTTAATTTTCGGTCAACCGCAAAGTGACCAGACAGCTGGATTAGATGATTGTTGCAGGTCCCTTACAACTGAAATACTCTCATCTACTTTTTTTTTAAATTGAATTGCAGAGGAACACCTTTTGGAAGTTGTCATGTTCGTAGCAGCATTGGCAACATTAAAAAAAATAAAACGGCAATTACTGTTGTGAAGGGTAGATTTGTAACCTGTGTCAAGCCAATCAAACTTGTCAGCAATACAGTAGTGGCTGTACTCAAGCAGAAGAGGAACCTTGGGTTATCCCTGGTTATGTGGGTTATTGAGTGGAATTTTCTCAGCGGCTGGTGTAGCAAGTCCTTCAGAATGTTTGTGTATCCTGTTCTATTGCATTTGCTGTCAGTGTGGAACAGCACATTCTGCACTTCAAAAATATGAGACAGGCTCTGTAGAAGAAATGGTCCCTTATTTATATATGGTGATATAATATGTGAATGACTTGTTAGAGGATTCTTTCAATTGCTGCTCTGAGTTGAGAATTCCTACTTTCTCTTGATGGTGTATTTAATTATCATTCAGAATCAGTGACCTGGTTTTCCATGGCAATCCTGCTCTACAGCATTTTAACAGTTTCCATTCTCTCCTTTTTTGTAAGAAATGTCCTGATTTTTATCTTCAAAAATTAGGTTCTAATGACATCTGTCTCACTATCTTCCCTGTTATTATCCTTTAGATTTTATCAATATCCTTAATGCTTTGTCTAAAGTAGTGCTGCTCAAAATGGTATTTATTTTCTAAGCTTGATTTTCATCTCAGCCAGAAGAGGGCAGTGGAGTACGTCATTTGCATTCCTACAGACATTACCGCTTACTCAAAGGATAGCTTGCACTATGCTATCAGCTTATTTGCTGACTATGCTATTCAGAGTATTATTGGAGTATTAACTCTATATTTCCAAACATTCAATCTATATATTTGTTATTTTTAGTAGTCCCATAATTTTTACTGGTGTTAACAACTTCCAATCACACCACCTTTAGCAAGTTAACTTTACTGGTTTGAGAATGAATTCCCCTTAGTCCTGGGGACAGTATTAACTGTTCCTGCCTCACCAAGAACAGCCATTCAGCACATGTCAGCAGACTGCATTTTGAAGTCTTTTATCAGCAACAGAAGGTACACAGTAACAAGAAAAACTTTTAACAGGAAATTAAAATTTTAAGTGCAATGCTTCTATGTTCTTCTACTACAAGATATAACATTTAACAAATTGTTGAGTCAGTAAACAGGTATTTTTATTCATAAGTCTTTCAGGAGCATGAATATTTACTTCTCTTTTCATTGAAATTAATACTTGGGTATCATATCTATGAGTAGTATGGAAACTTTATACTTCTTCATATACTATAAATATTTGTATTTTTGTCAACATTTATGTTAATTAATTATGGGTTAATCAATTTCACCTGTATTTGTAATAGCTTCCAATCAGATTTGGTCTATCAGGCACCAAAGACAGGCTTTTGAATTTTCTTCAGTGTAAAGTCAGTTAACTTTTAAATTGTCCCTTCAGTAGTATCTGGTCCAGCACAATTTCTTAACTGTTGCTATTTTATCAGCAGGATTACCTTGGAAAAGTTTTGCGTTAGAATTTCGGAGAGCGGTGGAAGTACTTAGGTCAAGATGGTGGGGATTAAGTTTAATAAATCATCAAATAAAAGGCGTCTGCTAGGAAGCAGAAAAAATAATAATATGCTCTCCACATCTGAGGTAGATAAAACAGGAAGTTCTGGGCTTAAAAGGCAGCACGGGGAGATTCAGGTTAAATATTAAAAAAACATTTTCTAATACTGAAGCCTACTGAAGCACTTTTGCCTGGAGAGGTGACAGGACCTGTTTCATAGGGAATCTCTAACAAAGAGAGAGATAGATACTGTCAGTAATGGCATAACTGACTTTGCCCTACAGTGGAGAAATGGATTAGGTGACCTTCTGAAAGCTATAAATATGGCAATAAGCTTGCTTGGAAGCATATTTTTTGGTCTTAACTGTTGAATGTTTTTGTCAAAGAATAAAAAGGAAAGGTGTTAGCTGTCAAGGTAGATCCATGGTAGATTCAAAGATTATCTGCTCTCTTTTCTTTTTCTTCAGTTCCATGACTGCATGTTTCTATATCTTTTTTTTTCTATTTGTCCAAGTTAAACACATAGGAGATGAAAGATGATGTATCACTGTAAAAAGTGAGAGTCTTTGTGATACAAGTTTGTATTCTGTCTTTTCATAACTAAATGGTTGATGGTGAAAGTTGTGAGAGGCATCCGAAGACTTCTTTATTATCTTTTATTTTGTTCCAACAGGTAGAATTTAAGATAGGCTGAGTAAATGTAATTAATAGAAATAAATCAGGGTTGTTCGGTCACTTCTGTAAGCTGTAAGTGCAAAATGGATGTTATTGCCACTCGCGCTACACAAATATTCAGTACAACATAATAAATCTCATGAGGTAGTTGTTTATCCCATCAGGTGAAAAAGCCATGGAATGGTAGAAGGGAAGAAAGTAAATTCCATTGTAATTTCATTGTTTACTAACTGATAACTTGTAGCAGCCTTTTGTTGTTAATCTTGCGCTGTGCCTTTTGGGGGCTGGGGCGGTGTTCCAGGTGATCCAGCCCTTAGTGCCGCAGCCCAGTTTGCCTCTAGTGAAGCAGTCGGTGAAGGAGCGGCTCGGCCCAGTACCTGCGAGTAATATTGAACCTGCAGAAGCACAGGGTACCAACACAGAAGTTGCTCAGGTTTGTATTGCAGTGAGAAATTCAGTTGCCTCTTCTTTCTGAAATAGTTCCATAGTATATGAATGTACCTGTTACTTCTGTAGTGCAAGTACACGTTTACTACTTCAAAGTGTAGCTACTTTTGTTGTTAGTAGTGTTTTCCTATTAAAGTTTTCCTCAGTACAATGATATTTGGCTTTTTTACCTGAGCATGGAACTTAATTTTTTAGTATCATAGCTTTTTATGTAGTTTAAAAAGAAAAACTGACAGGCTCTCAGACTGTTTCAGGATCGTTGTGTTATGTTGCTGGTGTCAGATTTCAAAATAAAGTGAGTCTCCATCCAAAGAACTAAAAGCTAATTTTTTTTAATGTATATATATTTTATCTGTTAAACAGCTAAAACCATTAGAGAATGAAGCTCTGTATCCAAAAGAATTTTTGGAATTTTTATATCACCCCTAATAAAAGGAAGAATGTAACCACAGTTCCAGTGTGAACAATGACAGAATCTGGTGTGATACTCCCATTAGAAATAGTCTTCAATGTTTTATTATATTTGCAACATTTCATTATTAGCATTACACCACCACTTTGGTTATACTTCTGGAAAGGAAGACCAGCACAAATCAGAACATATTTGTAGTTTAAATTTGAACAACTTCCTGCATTTAATTATAGAACACAAGAACTGTAGTGTATTTAAAAGGGCCTGTGCAGGTAATCCTCTGCCAGCTAGCATGTCTTGGACTTCTTGCAAAAAATATGCAGGATAATCTTTGATTCCAAATTTGGCTTCATATTTGTCCTACCCAATTATAGATGTATATTAACTGCAAAATCAAATACCTAAAATGAATTCTATCAACAGTTTGACTATTTTTCTGTTGCTGAAAAGGCTCTGGTTTTATCAGTTAAATGTTTTTTCTAAATTGCTAATTCTTGTAGTGTACATTTGAACTATAATTTTGGTTTGTTTTCTTAGAATGTGACTAAATTATCTGTGAAGGATAGACTGGGTTTTGTGACAAAGCCAGTTACTCCAACAACTGAAAAGGTAAGAAAATGTCTTACATTCTCTTCTCTCATATTTGTTTTCGGTAGAATTAATATTTTTATGAAACCCCTTGTGTCAATATTGTTTCATAACTATAAATAAAATAATTTGTGAAGGGTTAGTTTTAGAAAGTATAATGAATCAAAACTCAGCAGATGACTAAATGATTATAAGAAGGACAAAGGCTTCTATTTTGTGGATTTTGTTTAATCTATCAGGTTCCTTTTATTCAATCGTAAAAAGAACTTGACCTGTTCCGTAATCCTGAGTTATTTAGAAGTATACAAAAAAAAATTTTAAAATTAAGTATACTTTGATGTTATATATGACACTATAGAAAGTAGTTCTTTAAAAATGTTTCTGGACTTCTGTCCCCTTAAAAGGTGATGCTGTAAACATTTACCGTTTTATTTGATTTTACAATTTGCAGTACTTGTGAAAAGATAAAGGTGGAAATTAATCAGTGTAGAAAGGACAAAGAGAGGTAAGGTGGGAAAGGTGCATCTGAATTGTGGTTATGAGCTATGTATTTGGGCCAGTGGTTCCAATTTTCAGAATACACAGATGGGTTTACTATAGTAGCAAAGTTTGTAATGCATGTTTCCAGACCTATTTAGCACTTCAGGGGACAGGCTTCTCCAATGTTTTTAACATTCATTTGAGAAAACTTGTAGTAGAAAGACAGCAAGTTTGACCCGGTGACAGGATTCCTCTGTCTAGGTATTTATCTTTTCTGTTGGGAGTTAGCTTGAATAAATGCAGCAGCCACTGTATTTCCCCACACACATCCCCTCCCACCCCTTTTCAGTATGGTAGTTGATGGATTAAGTGGCATCTAACAGGTAAAATTCACTCTGGAGATACTTAGCATAGAAAGGTAACAATACTTGAAGTCGATAATATTAGTTGTAATATTAGAGAATGTGTCTTTGATTCATTTCAAGATGATCAGTTCACCTAAATGCATTGATCAAGGCTTCTTGCCTGTACTTTGTTATTAGTTTGATCGGTTCCATTCTTGGTACTCTAAATTAGTTGCAGATAATAACTTGCTGTGTATTCCTGAAATACATTTTAAATGCATAATACATGCTTACTTTAGAAATAGGAAGTCTGCTCTAGCTTCAATGGGAATACTTTTTTTTTCCTCATTGTGTAAGGGTTGAGTTATCCTGAAACATCATCCTACAAAGAGCAAATTTTATGCTAGAATGTTTTTCTGCTCTGTTGTGTTATAGTACAGATGTGTTTTTGCTGAGCAGCTAGGCTGTTCACTGGATTTGTTGTGGAACAGCAGTTTCCTTTGGCATTTTTAGTAGGATTCTGAAACTTGATTTGACTTACTTTTACCTACTACTGCCTCTTTACCAGGAAATACCTTGCTTAGTTTGCAGTCATTGTATTCTATGACCATTAGAAATAAAATGATTGATATCTGTCAAAAAACTGACAGTGTCATGTCCTAGATGGTTGTTTGTGCCTGATGGAGTGCATGGTTTGAGAAGAAGTTTGCAAGGAGAAAGGAGGTAGCTATTCTTCCCAAAGGGCAGGAGGAAAAGGTGATAAAACAGTCATTGTGAGACCTTTTAAGATCTGTATAGGGACTTAAAATTTGTGGACTTGCAAAGAGATTCATACTATTCACACTACTCCTTCTCTTGAATAGTATTAAGCAATTTAGAAGACCTTGGTGTTGCTTTTGACTTGTCTGCCTGTTGATACTGTGGTGTCTCTCCTTACATCTCCTACATAAAAGAGATTAGGTGGTGTGGTTCACTCTGCCCTGAAGACAGCTCAGGGCGAAAGGAGTGTGTTGATATTTTTGTCTTTGCTTGATCCTCTGTTTGTTTGTCATGTAGCCTGTCCTAAAGCTACTTTGTAATAGAAACTGTATGATTGGGATATGCATACTTCCATGTTCTTTAATGGATTTAGAAAAGATCCTTCATCTTTGTAATGGCCTACTTAGAGCATTTTGTACCACCTTCTATAGTACCCCATAACATGTGTTGATTTCTTTTTGCTGTTGTTTTCTATGCACTGTGTACTCTTGAAAACACTTTACTGTGGGAAGAAATAGTATAAATATCACACTGAAGTGCAAAGGGTTTATATGAACTGTTCCTGTTGTAAATTCTTCTAATCTCTTGGTCTTTTCTGTCTTTCTGTTTCTTGTCTGTCTCTTTTTTTTTTTTCCTCCTGTTGCTGGGCATTTTGTCTTTTATGGAGTGCATGGTGACCAATAGAATCTGCATGTATCTTTTACTTTTCTGCATAGATAGAACGTATTTCTAAACTCCTGGAAATCATACCAATTGCATAATTTCTTTTATTTGCTATCAAGGTGGACAAGATCATGCCTGTATTATCTCTAGGACTTAGCCATGGATTTTTCAGTATTAGCATGCCCAAAAAACTCCTTAAGGAACATGCTAAAAAACCAGAATAGCTCAAATCTTCAGGTGTTGTGGAGATGTGCATAGTATGTTTTAGAGAGATTGTAAAGCAGTCATCAGTGTTCTCAGTAAGTCATGGAGAAATTTCACACCTCATTACAAATGTAGGAAAGAGAACAGAGAGACATAGGAGTCTCTTCCCTTGCTGTGTAGTGTTGAAGACTTCCTTGCTACTTGAGTTACTTCTTGTTGATTGTGCAAGCTCTACTTTGCACCAACTGCATATGAAAAAATCTGTTGTCTCTACATTGGAGTTTTGTCTCTAAAATTATGTTGAACTTTTGCTTGGAAAATTCGTGCAGCCATGAAATACTGTATTTTAGACTTCAAAACACAAAAACCAACACTTGCAAAAATCTCAATCTTCTGTTTCCTTAGTTATGCTCAAATACGTAAATATTTATGTATTTGAAACTTGGAAGTACATACAAAATCTTAGTGGAGAGGATTTATAAGCTGATGTTGATAGCTTACATATCTGATGTGGTGCTGCCTCTTCAGAAATTGTTTAGCAACTCCAAATATAATTGCTACACCAAATTTTTATATTCCATATCATCAAAGGAGACAAAAGAAAAGACACATATTTTTAAGCACTCATGCGGGTTTTTTAAAAGACTGAAATTCACTGGCAAAAAAATAAAATGATTTCCTCCTATAGGTTTTATCTACTTCTACTGGCTTGACAAAAACTGTGTACAACCCTGCTGCTTTGAAGGCAGCACAGAAATCTTTGCCTGTTGTTTCCACTTCCGTGCTAGACTCTAATGAAGCACAGAAGAAAAAACAGGTAAATTAAATATGCTTCTTTTTTAAATGGACCTAGGTTGGGAACTTGTTACCTAGAGATAGAGCTCTATGTATATTCATCTCAAGAACATAGATGAAACTTATTAAAGATTAAGTTCACTATAATGTTTTTCCCCCCCCCCCACATATTACAAGAAGAATCAGCATTGTTTTGTTATTTTTCTGTATACCTTCTGGCAGTGTAAGCAGGTTTAAAACTGTAAAAATTCAAAATGTGAAACACGTCTTCCTGGAATCAAAATCTACATGTTGAGGTATGAATTGTCTATTGTGAGTGACAGGAAGTATAGTATGGTCACTGTTGTTCTCTCTTAAACTATTCTGGAGCTGGCCTCTTTTCTCAGTGTATTTTGTACGTGTGACCAAAATTGTTTCTTTGAGAGAACTGGGAATTTTACGACTCTGCATTTTGTTGTTTCCAAGCTATAGTTCTTTTGCACCCATTTTTATTTTTATGTAGTGCTAGGCTTTCTCTTTTTTATTTATGTTAGAAAGAAAGTGCAACAAAAATGTATTCGGCCTTAACAGGTCACTCAGTTGTAGTTTAGCTTGCTTAGAATTTTCAGGAGAGCATAGCAAAATCCCTTCAGGTTTATTCTTATAATTTAGAGAAACTAAATACAGGACATTTTTTGCCTTACTGTTTTTTATCCACAAATTACGAATTCAATACTAAGTTACGTCCAAACGTAAGTGTTGAAATTATTGTAATTGTTAAACAAAGATTTTGGTCAAATACTGCTAGATTTCCATAATTTATGTCTAGTGTAATTTGAACTAGCAGTTTGTAGCTGCATGTGAGTTTTGCCATTGGTCCAGAATTTAAAGAAAGTAGTTCTGATTTTGAAATTTCATTTCATGTTTGTCCCCTAACACGTTTGTAGAATTAGAACCTTTACCTTTCAAGTTAAGATGCTAAATGTCTGTAAAATGGCAAAAAACTTACAATGAAATTGTTGACTCATCATAGCAACTGTAGAGGTTTTTTTGACAGATGACACTGAAGTTGTGCCTAAAGTGATTGGCTCTTTTTTCATGTGATCTTGTGCTCCTTCCTGCCTTCAGAGATTTCTGTTACAATTTACTAGTACTTTTGGAAAAACATGATTTTGTGGGACTGACTCCCTTCTTTCCCTGCTGTCTCCCTAGCTTTATTTCACATTCATCCCCTTATCTTACCTCCCCTTTCCCTTCAGAAAAGTGATTGCACACTCTATTGAAAAACTAACATTACATGCAGCAGAGTTTTTCAGTATTTGGGAAGACATACAGAAACTTGACTACTATTTCTTTTTCTATGACTGTTGTGCATTTACAGTCTTTGTATACGACATTACACTTCCGTTGATCCCAGTTGATCATCTTCTGCCTCTCCTCTACTATTCCATTAAATATGTTGATATTAAAGCTCTTAGTTTTCTGCTAAGACTTCTATATTCTGTATTTGAGAACAAGAAGCAGGTGCTTTCTTACAAGCACCGTTAGTAGGCGCTGAGCACAGCAGGGGTGGCATCTCCTCCTGCTTCTCATTTGGAGTGCAATATTGTCACTTACTGGTCAGTTTCAGTTCATTTCGATTTGCCCATGCCTGGTCAAGGTTCTGTTGGTGGCAGATGGAGTAGCTGTACTTGTCGCTTCCCAGAGAGAGCGCTCAAACACAAAAGAGGTGCTTTTCTTTGGGTGACACTTCAAATATAGAAAATAGAATGTGTTTTCTTTTTACTTCTAACAGTTCTGGAGACTGTATTTTAATTGATGGGCTTGATTTATAGGTGCTTTCAAGATAATTGTGCTTGCACATTTAAACACTTGCATGCTGTACCTCTGGAGGTAGTGTAATATGTTGCTTTTCAGCTTTCAGTGGAGTTGTGTAAGGTGTTACTTTATATGTGAGCAGTAATAAAGTCTTCACACCACAGATCTAACTAAAAAAGATAAATAGATCTTTCTTTAATTTGGTGATGGATTGTATTCCAAACCATAGTTGGAAATATCAGTACCTTGCATTTCCTGTTGCTAATTTTTTCCCTGTAATTGTAAGTTACACTGTGTAGTTGCCAGGTATAGTATATTATTCTGACATTATATTTCAAAGTCTAGAAACTTTCTGTAATCTTTTTATGCTTCTAGGAAGCATTGCGACTTCAACAAGATGTGAGGAAAAAGAAGCAGGAAATCTTGGAGAAGCACATTGAAACACAGAAGGTAAAATATTAGCATTAAAGATAATCACCAAGTCAGTTATAAAATCTCAGTTTAGTGTAAAATATTTCAGAATTTGTAAGAATTAACAAAAAAATGGCCTGTAAAATAAGCATTCTCTTAGAATGGCCTCAACATACTATTTTGAGTTTATAGTTTTTATCTAACTTATCCCGTTAGTTTACTTAAAAGAAAACCCTACAAGCTTATGCAATTTTTTCCAATTTTAATTAATATCACCTAATTGAGTACAACATGCATGTGTTTGGGAGAAGGGAAAGCCTAAGTTCTGTTTGCCAAGAGCAGGAGAGAATGATGTAGAAAATTATGCTTGACTGCACTTAGGCTTAGGAAGAGGAAAAAAGCCAAAATGTCATTTAAGTTGAATAAAATTTTGAAAGTGTGTTAAACAGATCTGTCCAAATGAATTGGAAATATCCCATTAGGAATATCAGATATTAGGAAACAAATCAGAGATTCAGACAAAGATTTTAATTTAATACAATGTGTTAAAAGTCCTGTGTGTTGATTTGTAGGTCACAGCAAAAGAAATGCAGTATTTGTTTTTTTCCATTAGTTTTAATGACCACTGGAAAACAGATCTGTAGTAGTAGTTGCTGAGTAAAAAGACTTTTTTTTTTTTTTTCTGAACTGGACAGATGCTGATTTCAAAGCTGGAGAAGAATAAAGCCATGAAGTCAGAAGACAAAGCAGAAATCATGAAAACACTGGAAATTTTGACTAATAGCATTACCAAGTTAAAGGATGAATTAAAAGGTGTATCACCAGGAGGAGGGACTCCTCTAAAAAGCATGAAAACTAAAACTCAGGTACTCAAGTGTTGATCAGCTTTTTAATAGAAGAATTCACATGTTTGTTTCAGAAGAATAAAAAATAAGTAGTCCTATCAGCAGTATTTAAAACCCTAGCTGGTTTAGTTTTTAAGTCCTCTTTGAAGTGAGGTTTGTTTTGCCTTCTTACCAGTTTAAATTGGTAGTGCTGAGTTGGTTGGACTTGATCTTAAAGCGCCAGGCTTTTCCAGTCTCAGGATATGGGGTCGATGAAGGCAAGTCTTTCCAGTAAAGACTGAGGAGTAGGAGGTATTGAGTACCTCCACTTTTCTCATGTCCTTTGTTGCCAGGTCCTCTTTGATGTCCAGCAGTCAGACCACATTTTTCACAGAAGTGTTCTTGCTGCTGATTGATATGTTGAAGCCCTTCTTGTTTCTCACCCCCCTTGCTAGATTCAAAACCCTTGGTGGGCTTCAGCTTTCGAAACCAGTACCTGCGTGGTCAGACAATTTCGCTGTATTCCTTTCGTGCTCCACCTCTTTTACATCTTGGTTTTGGATATAAGTTTTGTTAGAATCATCATGTTCATCCAGGCAAGCATCCTGCCAACTTTATTTCCTGCATTTTTCTGGAACTTGGAAGATGGAATTCTTGGAAATATTCTCTCTGTTATAGCAATTACCCAGAGCCATGGTATTCAAACAGGAGGCTTTTTCCAGCTGTCTGAAGAAGGCCTCATCTACTTTTACATGACTAGATGGTGTGTAGTACACACCGACTGCAATATCACCTGCATAGGTCTGCCATCAGTGCTGACTCATTAACTTTCAGCTGGCTCATCATCTACCCCAGGCAGAGCTCTGTGTGGTCATACTGCACTGTCTAATGAAGAGCAACTCCTACCCCTTGCTGTCCTGGCTCTACCTTCCTTAAGAGACTGTCCTCTGTACTACTCCTCTGTCTCTTTCTCTGTGATGTTTCTGTAGTCCCAGGGAGATTATGACCTTGTAACTGCACACAGACATCCAGTGCCTTCTCTTAATTTTGCAAGTTTTGTGTAGTAGTGTATAGGCTCTCTAGAGAGGCACTGATTTCCCAGAAATGGAGGGAGATCTTGTCCCTGTGATACTGTTGTGTAGCCCCTCCCTCATTTGTATGATTGGTAAGTTTATGTTTGAGATGGTTCTTCAACCCGGTTTTGTTTGTCTGGAGATGTCTTCTGCCTACATCACCCTTTGCTTGGTAACCTGGTCCACCGCTTCCTTGTGTGATAGTTGTTTATACTAAGAAAAAGTGAGGCAATACACTAATGTTGAGGTTTTAATGAAGTTTTTGAGGTGCTTGTCCATTTCCTTTGTAATATGGAAAATAAAGAAACATTTTAAATAAACCTACTTCATAGTGGACAAAGTATCCATTATCTGTGTGCAGCTTTGTTAACATTTGAAATATCAAAAACAATCAGCCCCATTTGACTTCTGTAAAAGTAAGGATTTTACAGAGCCCTTGGTTAAAATTTACAACTTTGACGATTTTCTGACAGACTCTGATCTCGGTTTTCTTGCATTTTTTAAGTGTTTAAGACCTGGCCAGCTCTGAAAAGACCCTGAAGATACGGAAAATGAGGCCCACATGACTGTGCCATTATCTTAACCATTATCTTTTATCTTTATTTTTGCTTCTTCCAGTTCATTCAGATTACAAAAGCCTCTTCCCCCTTAAGTGAGAAAACTTTGCTGCCTCGTGATGTGTCCTGAAGGAGATACTTTCTTCTTCAGACTTGGCACAGCTCTGTAACAGAAGTCTTCATTAAGACCACTAATAATAAACCTTTAAAATCTTAATTATACCAGTGTCACTGGCTGCTCTGTGAGTGCTAACTGCTGGTCATCATTAAACTTCAGAAGTGGTTTTTTTGTCATGTCATTGATGTATTGCAACACAGTGGGATTTGAAAGAAACACTGGTTCCAATTTTGAAAATTTGGAAAACCATTATACAGGAGATAATGGATTTTTTTTTTCATCTGGTTGCAGTAGATAACCAGAAAATGGGGCTGAATAGACTTGAGGTTGAAGTTACCAGTTCAATAATCCAGTTTTTCTTTTTCTTTTAAAGATTCCAGGAAAAAAAAAATCACCTTTCTTTATGAGTGGTGATACTTGGTTTCCAACTGTCACAAGTGCAAAACCTTCATCTCTTGGCATCCAGCCTTTGTAAACATTCCATGCTGTTGTTTTGAATCAACGCGTGTAAATGTAAACTGTTTCACAATCCTCTCTAGTTTTCTTTATATTTAGCCTTCATTCATGTTGTTACTGAAATGTTTGAGTCCAGCTTCTTCCATTAAAAAAGGAAGACAGAGAAATTTCACTTTAGATCAGAACTTCAAATTAAGTTTTCATGGTCACATAAATCTTTCCCTGCACCTCAGTGGTTGCAGTGAACATGTTCTAATTGGGATTCAGAGATACCTTTCTGTTCATTATATGTTTTCTGAACTTTAATAATTTTTTTAAGATACTGTGTCCTGGAAGATAACTTTGAGTGCATCAGAGACCAGTCTTTTGTTAGCAAAGATCTGATTACTTCCTGTGATTCTTCACTGTGGTCTGAACAGAACTACCATTTGTGCTTTTGCATTATGACATTGTAATAAACTTAGATGCTTTTTCTCAGTATTGATCTTTTTTTTTTTTTTTATTTTAGTTCATCCCATCACCATAACTATATCATCTTGAATTTTTATTGTATATATCTTTAAAAAAATCCATTAGTTTTGGCATTGCTTGGTAGTCTAAAAGGTTTGACATTACAAAGCTCAGACGGAAGTTTTACCTTGCCACAAAGGCTCCTAAGCCTGTGCTTGGTTTGTTTTTGCAGGTGGAAATCCAGTGTAATAAGCAGTATACCTGCAAAGTTACAGCTTTTTATTGAACAGTTGTTTCCTTAGTAGAGAATGTGAACTGTGGAACTAATAATTTACCATAACAATTTCGTAGATGCAGAAGGAGTTACTAGATACTGAACTGGATTTGTACAAGAAGATGCAAGCTGGGGAAGAAGTTACTGAATTAAGACGAAAATATACAGAACTGCAGCTGGAAGTATGTTTCTTTTCTAGCTTTTAATGAAATGTTTTCCTTTATGTTTATTAGCTTGAGTATTATATAATGAACTTTTTTTATCCACAGTGCAGTATTAAGTTGCATGTAGATGGAGACATTTAGCAATAAGATTTAAAAAAACCTCTCTCTACTTCAGTGGAATTCAGAAATAGTATTGCCTTTAATTGCAATTGCTAGTCTGTTTAAATTCTGTAACTTTAGATGAATGATATTTTATAGATTTGTGGTTGTAATGCTTTCTTGAGAACATGGAGTGTTTTTAAGTTGTTGCCTGAAGGTCATTTTGTGTTTGACACAGAAAAGTTAAGAAACACTGCGTCATCTTTTGTTCTTAAGTGTCAGCATCCTTTTAATGAGATTAATCAAAAAAGCCTGAGATGCCAAAAGTAATATTATTACAGTGTTGGTTTCAAGAGGAGAACTAAACAAAAACAAATACAGTGTTTCAAGAAGTATTCAATGTGTAGAAACACAATTTTTTCTTCAAGTGCTTGCTTTGAAAAAAAAATTGAGATAGCTGTACAAAACTCTTCATATGTGTGTCTAATTTTGAGAAATGATGAATACTGTGGGTGTTATTCTGTGTTGTAGTGCACTTCTTGCCTATATGATTGTGTAATATCTACTTGAATTGCTTGACAATCTTATCTCTTTACTGTTAAGGAGGGCTGCTGTGTCACTTAAATAGCTCTTAATGAAGTTTGCTCTCGTCTTATGTATAACTGCAAATGAATACAGTGCACATATGTGTGCCAAAGTCGCATTAAAATCTTACTTTAAAACTTAAGTTGTTGTGCAGCTTTGGCAATTGTGAAAATAGTTTTGCTAGTAAACCAAGGCAATTGAATAGAGATGGCACAAAAGCTTATGTTAACAATGTATTTTCTGATGGTGAGTAATACTGTGTAAGTGTACTGAAAGCTTGTTTATAAATTCTACATCTCAAAAAACATGACATGTAAAACAGTAATAGAAAAGCAGGTTCACATTCAGGATAAAGTTACATCATAGCTGAGTGCACTAATCCTGCTCCATCTCTCATTAAGTCTGTTTGTATTTTGAGTTAGGTAAAAAAGAGCTCTTTCAGGACAATAATATTTAAATGAATTTTCTGAAGCCTTTAGCAAATACCAACAAAAGTAGATGGAGAAAAACAGGGTCACCAGTGATGCATGCTTACATGTTTCAGGGAACAGCATGAAATATAACCCTTGTACAAATTGCAAGAGGGATATGGGTTTTTTTTTCCCCTTGATGTTTGTTTGATTCTTCAGTATTCTTAAAAATTCTTTTAAAAACTTTTATTCATACACTGTGCTTGTGACTTAGATTCCCACAATATTTTATGTGTTGCTTCTTTGACTCATAACCTGTACTTCTGTTCCAGGTGATCCTGACTTTACTGAAACAAAATCCAAATAGTTTACAGCTTGTTCGTTGAGTCAGCATGCCCTGAGTTACTCATTTAAACATTTTAAAATGTTTAAAAAAACCCAAACAAAGAAAAAAACTAAAAATACCCAAACAACACAGGATTCTGTTTATAAAAAACTAAAAAGCAAACTAGATACTGCTATAAAATTATCTGAATAATTTAATGAATAAAGCCATAAGAAAATTACCTCCTCATGGGTGATATCACTGACATGCATTAAAGAAGTGCCATTGCTCTTTGAGTTTGTAAACACTGCAGGATTTGTTAAAAGCATGGTGATTTCATATAACATTTGATTCCTATGGCAGATCTGTTTGGGTTCGAAAAGATGTTTTCTCTTGCCATAAACATTGAAGTTAGATACCTGAAAGTGGTCTTTCAAAACTTAAAGTAACTTCTGGAAATTATTTTTTAAATGACAGTCACTGTCATCAGCCTTCTGATTGTTCTTGAGGAGCATATGCCAGTTCTTTAGAAAGGATACATGAGTACTGTGGGAATGGATGTTTTTGAGTACCTAGAGCCAAATGTTCAGCAAATATTTTGTTCTTGGAAGTGAAGCCTTTGCTTCACATCTCACAATTCTGTGCCCAAAAGCTCTTAAGCTGCAATAGTTCTGGTCAGAGTAAAAGTCTTGCGTAAACTTCAGAGACAAATGGATAAAGTAAAGAGACAAATTAAAGTAGGTAGCATATCAAGAAATTTTGATAATGAAACTTCAGTTGTACAGCAGTTGCTTTTTCTTATGAGGAGTTTATCTTCGCAGATAAGGGCTCTTGATACCCGGTTCTTGTTTCCTATTTCCATCTTATTATTGGTCTAGTAATAATTAAACTTTAGTTAATTAGCTTTTGAATGTTACTTAAATGTTCACCTTCTGTTAAGACCTGCAAGCTGCTCTTTCTGGGGCTTTCTTGGGAATGTTTTTAGGAAACATCAGAAGATATGTTTGTTAATTCTATCTAAATGTGTAGATTGTGACTTTTAATCTATCAATATGTTATGTGTGAACATCTCTAGGCTGCCAAGCGAGGGATTCTCTCTTCAGTTCGTGGTAGAGGGGTTCATGCCAGAGGCCGGGGTGCATCGCGTAGCAGAGGCAGAGGAATTCGGGGCCGGGGGAGAGGCAGAGGAGTTCCTGTGCACGCGGTGGTGGATCATCGGCCCAGGGCACTGGAAATCTCTGCCTTTACTGAAAGTGACAGAGAAGATCTTCTGCCTCATTTTGCGGTATGTCACAACTGCACGTTTTTTTTCCCCTTTGGATAACATCCTTCCATGGAATGACTTGTTTTCTCCTGATTCAGTTCATCTGGAAATACTATGTAGGACTGATATACAGAGGATGCATTAGGAAAAGGTAAAACAGGAAAAATAGACTATTGCTTCAACTAGTTCTAGCTGTAATCACATAGCATTTACAAGGCTTTTTCTTTTTTTTCTTACAAAGAAAAACAACTTGTAATATTTATTTGCTCAGGACATATGTAAATTTTTTACAGTTTTTTAGGCACAAAAAGATAAAATAGCTGAAGGGATGGTGAGAACAAAGATTGATTTATTGCCCAACTTTTAGTATCTGAAGTCTGTCTGTTGAAGTGTCTTAGGAAGTGCTTAATGAAAATTTCCTTCAAACATTTTCAGTGCTTTTGGCGAACTTTAAGAGTCAGATTGAAAATTGTGCAATAAAATGTAAATCTTGAAAAGACATCCAAACATTTCTGTCTGATCATGTACTTAAGCTTAAGAAGTCAGACCTTTTGTACTTTTTTCCTATTTTCAGTTTAAAAAATGATAAATTGGCATACGTAATTTTTAGCAAATTTTTCTTTGCAAATATAATAGTGAAAAATCAAGATAAATTTATAAGAACATGTATCATCCTTTAAAGAAAAGAGTATAATGAAAGGAAATTCGTTTATTTTGTGGCATAAATGATAAGAATATTATGTGACTCTCCATCTGTGCCACCCTCCCCTTTGTTTGTTTGGTTTTTTTCCCCAGCATTTAATTGCAGTGATTCTCTCTGAAGGGAGAAGTCCAGGAGCCAGTTAGTCCACTAAATTCTACTCCAGTCAGTGTACTTAATGTTTCCTGTCAGGCAGCCATGCAAGAAACTTCAAAAAAACAAACAAACAAGGACCTGTCTCTTTTAACAGGAAACTTACTATCTTTAACAAGCCAAAATGACAAGCAAAAAGAAACTTAGTAACATGAACAAATACACTTCCATTCACAGTGTTAGTAGGATAACACGAAGAAAAAAAATTATTTAATTTTGCAGGTTGCAAGTTTGCTGTTTTAAATTTGCTCCAAATTCCAGTGGAAGTGCTCTGAGCTGTATTTCTGTTTCTGTGGTATGATACTGCAACCTGTTCTTGTTGCTCTTGCACAGATGTGGCGTTTTGTTGGCCTTTGCAGCTTACAGTGATGGCAGCATCAAAGGTAGCAGTACCATCATGGCCATTACAGGAATAGAGAGGTCATGTTATTGAGATGCTGAAACACAGTTAAGTTTTCAAACTTTTTCTACAGTTCCTGACTCGAGGAAATATTTCTGTGGAAGAGTTTCATAATAGGCTGATGGAATAATTTCAAAATCCCGTCTTTCTAACCAGAAGAGAAATACTGAAGCAGAACAGCCTTTTTCTATCATAGTTTTACCTCATACCTATAATTACCTCTGGAATTGGGAAATCCAGAGACGAGAGCACTTTTGTGTTTTAGCAGTGCAAGTACAAGTAACTGTATTCTTGGCTAGGACAAGTACTCTGGCATTAAGACTGTGAAATATACACTGTTCTAATTTTCTACTCTTTTATTGAGGGCATTTGATTTAGGACTACATTTTTAGAGGTGGGAAAACTATTTTACTAAACTTTTTTTTTTGTTTATTTATCAAAAGCAATATGGTGAAATTGAAGATTGCCAGATAGATGACTCTTCTCTCCATGCGGTGATTACTTTTAAAACAAGAGCAGAAGCTGAAGCTGTGAGTATAGTCTTTCTTGAAAATACACTGCAGCATTCAAATACTTTGTTAGTTACACTTCTGTATTTGATTAAAAGTAATACTGCTAGCTCTTATAAAACTGTTGACAATTTTGTTTAATTTAAAGTTTAAATTAAACAAAAATGTCAGAACTATATAGTACTGAAATACTTAAAAAATTAAGTTTATAGCAAAGCAAAGTGCAGGACGTAAGAAGGATATGAAGAGAGACACTTAAGAATTGATATTTAGATGTCTTGGTTTATCTTCATTTAATGGCCAGGTTTTTTCACCTGAAGACTTGGTACCCTCATAGTCTACCTGGAATTTCACTGACATGCTGAGCAGCAGGTCTCCTGCCTTACTTGATCCCTGGTATAGCATATAATATAGGTATATTATGTCATCCTGAACAAATTAATGAACATAGTTGTTCTGCAAATGATTTTTTTTTCCTTTGAAATCCTTGTGTCACTGTTGGGATGGAGTATTCCTGAAAATAATAGGGACTAGAGAAAGAATGGATTCATATTTGCAGTATAGTTGTGTGGAAAGATTTCATTTTATGTTTATATTTTGCACAAATTTTATCTTGTAGAGTTTACCTGAACACAGTTTTCATACCTGGCCAGACTATTCTCTTTTTCATCTTGAGACACCAGAGAGGTGACTGACAGAAATAACTGCTATTTAGAGTGCAAATTAACGGCTGGGGACAATAAATTTGAACACTTAAAATATCATTTATAGTTAGATATTTTGATACCCATGTGCCAAATGTGTTTTACAAAAATACAGAATTCTGTTTTGTTTGTGAAACTCTTAGCTATAGCAATGATGAGCACTAACTGTATGGAGATAGTATCTATTCTGTAAAAAAGGAGGTACAATTAATGGTACATGGTGTATACTGACTGATAAGGGAAAAACAGTATTGTACAGTGATATTGAAGGAACATATTTCAACAGTGAACAAAAGTACTATTTGAAGATAAAAGCTGCTGAAATTAGTATATTCATAAATGAATTGAATTAAAGTTGGCATTTTAGTTTTGATGCTTCCTGGTATCGAGTACTTCTTTTTGCAGTTTTGTATTCTTTCACATTGTAGTTTACAGAAGAAATACTCTTAAGTGTGGAGAGAAAGTTCTGCTTCCCTGAAAAGAAAAATAGGCCACGTAGAACAATAATCTGTTTCGTGGACTATCCAAATAAAGTCTTTGCTTCTCCCAGATGGCGTATGATTCACTGCAAGGATCAGGATCAGGATTTATGATCAATGTTTGAGATGTCCATGTTCTAGTGAGCATTAAAACATTTAATTGTCAACTTTGTGTTTAATTAGACTTTGTGTCTGATTTCACCTTCCTTTTTAAATGAAGATTTTATGAAAACTGGGTTCAATCAAATCCAGGAAAATTTGTATTTTCTCTAAGATATTATTATATTTTAAATGTATTTCCATTGGAATGTCTGTATTTACAACTAAAGCATTAAGGCTAGCAATTTGAGAAGTCATAGCAGGTAATCATTAAAAACCTCTGCTGAGGCAAATTGTGAAGTAAATGCAGCTAATATTTTACCTTCTTAAATGAAAATAGGCCTAGGCTTTATGATTGTATATGTTCTAGCCTAGAAGGAAGAGGAAGATTCCCTATTGTAACATGTTGCATTTTTATGTAGTAGTAATTTCTTCCAAAGATTACAAGTTATTTCTGGACCTAAATGTCACATATGAGTACTTTTAAAAATTCTAGTTGTGTGACATTGTGATGAGACCATGGACAAAAAGCTCCTGAGCTGCATTTTAATAAGCATAGAATCTTTTAAATTTATCATAAATTTATATGTACAGATTTAAAATTTATACCTGGGGACTTTAATATCACACAATTCATGTTCAGATGTCATTGAACATGTAATTGTTTCTACATTTCACATTATGCTGTACTTTCAGATTGTACTATAAATCTTTTGTGACCATGACGGTTATTTCGGAATGTTGCTAACGCTGATTTATGCTCATTCATGTTACTTTAATTTGAACACACTATTTCCAAAGCAGCCACTTAATGCAGCTGGTACTTAGAAAGACATGAATATCCCATAAGTTAAAAATTTCTACATTTCAATTACAGCAGTTTTACAGGAAGTGGAACGTCTTCCAGTAGATTAAGTTGTAACCACAGAGCGGCTTTTTTTACAGTTGTTTGGTTGTTGGGTTTTTTAAAATATGTTAAATAATTTCTGGCATGTCTTACTTCCTCCAGTAAGTTATGCATTAGCAGTTTTGTGTCTGTCTTTGAAAGGTGAGGAACCCAGCAAAATAATACTAAAAACAGGAAGGTGTTGGTTCAGTATGTTAACAACATTACCAAGTGATTTATGGTTTTCCAAGCTTACTTTCTTCTGAATATATTTTCATCATTTTCCTCAAAGGATGTATGAATTCCACATGCCCTAGTAACAGTAGTTCAGGATGAACATACTACAACTTAGACTTTCTTCTGTAAAGCCATGTGTAACTAAGATAGTTAAACTTGTTTTAGGCTGCAATTCATGGATCTCGTTTCAAAGGACAAGAGCTAAAGTTGGCATGGAACAAGCCTGTTGCTAGTATGTCAGCTATTGAAACAGAAGAAGCGGAACCTGATGAAGAAGAAGTAAGCTTGCTTTTTCTTTATTTTTATTTTAAATTTTCTTTTTTAAGATGAAATAATACAGCTTTTTCAAGAAGAAAATTTATCTGTGGATTCATACTTGTACTTTTTAATTTAACTCCTATTTTGATATCAGAAAGTAGATTTCTGTATATTTCTTGGGGTTTAGGGTGTTGAAAGTCTAGATACTTCGCTTTTCCTTGCAGAAATACTTCATTTCTTACATAACAAAAAACTTTAGAGGATATATCTAGAAAATGGAGTGCACAGGTTTGAACTTGCATGAGAGAGATTGAAGATTTTATCCAAAACATGGGTTTGTGCCATCTGCTTTTGGCATTAATTTCTTAGAGGATTATATTTCAGACTCTAATTTTCCTTTATAGATGTGGCTCGGAGGATACAGGTGAAGGAATAATTCAAAGCATTTTCTTTCTTCATTCAGACATCTGAAGTACCCTTGCTGAGTGTTAGTCTTCACCATGGTACATGAGAGATACTAAAGCCTTGTCCAAATAATCCTAATTGGTTAATGTAGGAGTAGTGGGGCAATATGTATTGATGCAATCTAACTCATTACACTCAAGTACTTACGTTTGTGAATTCAGAAAAATAAATGTCACCTGGGGATAAAGTCAAGCAATCTTTTTCCAAGTTTGTTTACTGTCAGTTAACTGTATCCATATAATTGGCATAGAAAAGTTGAAGTGGAAGTGCACCTTGACTTACTTGATGACAATATTTCGTCTACATCTTCTTCCTGTGGCATTTTGGTGGATCTACCACAGAAGCAGCTTCACAAGTTTGCTTTGATACAACCAAATTTAGTTGGTTTTCTTACACTTGGTGGTGTTCACTTTCTGGTTTTTTTGTGAAGAAAGCCATCTTGTCTGTTGGCTTCCTGTCTCCAAAAATGCTAATTTGTTTCTTGTGTGCCAGTTGAAGATAGGTACCTCTTATATTAGGCATTTGTGCATCCAGTTTACTGAGTGCTACTTTCCTCATGTAGACAAACCTCAAGCATCAGATGGTCATGAGCTGTGAGTGTACAAGACTATATTATGGAACTTTCAGAGCATCTTAGGTATTTTGTCACACGTCCTTCAGGGAAGTATTGCATGGGAAGATCAACAGCCATGTGTTGATGCAAGGAGTCTGCATTATTGAGAGGTTTCCTTGAGTAACCACTTCACTGAGACTTTGTGTAAGGAAGGGCATGCTGGGATATGCAAACAATGCAGCAGAGTAAAGAAAGGAAAGTACAGATTTGTTAGTAGGTGAACTACAGAGATCTGCCTTTTAACTGCCTTAGCTAATTATTCCTGTGGAAAATACCTAGGAGGTGAATTGGATTGAAACCCTTAGCTGTTCATTGGTTTTGTGTGCTTGCTACTTTAATTTATTTTATAGCAGCTATTGTAAACATATGAAAAAGGTTTTCTTCATTATTCCATATCTTTACTGCCATGTTGGTTCGGTTGAATACTATGCTAGAGAGGGTAGCAGGCTTAAGACTTGAATGAAACTGAGAACTTGTCTCAAAAAAAAGAAAAAAAAAAAGGAGCTATATAATACAGCCAAGTGAGCTTCTTAATAACAGAACAGCGTTCTCAGTCCATTTATGAAAATAAGAGGAAGGTCTTTTGGACTTGAGTGCTTTAGAAAATCCTTGCTGAGTAGCCAGCTAATTATAAAAGCATCCGGTCTTCCCAGATGCCTTATGTTCTACCCCTGGGTGCCTGACAAAAGAGTTGACTGTGCTGAGTCAACAGCTGATCCCTAGGAAGAGTGTAAGGACCTCTTGAGTCAGAGATGTGGTGTCTTTGTAGTTGAAAGGACTTGATGTATGTTTATTGTATTAATTTATATGATTTCTTTGGAATCTGAATAACATCTATAATGTTCTGTAACAGGGAATGCTACTGTTCAACTCTGTCTACTCTAAATAAGTATTGTTCTATTGGATCTGCCACCTAAATATTCTCTCTTCACTTTCTTTAAGATACTTCATGTAAGGGGCACTGTCATACTTCCCGTCAGTTATTTTCTCTCCCCATAGTTGTTCCCCTGTATTTTAATAACCCCCTGGAGTTACTCCCGCTGGCTTTTTCATCATCCCTACTACCACTCAGTCTTGTGCTCTGTAGAGTTCTGCACTGTGCACTGCCCAGGACTCCTCCTCTTTGGCTATTGCACTGTTGTATTTTAGTTCTCTGAATATCAGGGAATACCAGGAAAGAATCTAAGTCCTCAGAAAGCTTCTGTGTTTTAGTCAGGGTCAGACTACGCAGGCATACATTGACAGATGGGTCAGGTGTCATCAGAGCTCCTTTTGAAACTGTGCTTTCTGTATGCATGAGTGGTGAACATAGTCATTTCTCCCTCTTGCAAAAGAGCCTACTGGAAAGAGAGATGGCTTAGTTCTAGGCTTTCTTCAGCCTAGAGCCTCCTCTCTCTCAGAAGACTTCATAATTTTGCAAATCAACCTTCACACCTCTTGCTGAATTTGGAAATACTGTAGCCAAAAACCTATAATTCCTTAGACACAAAGAAAAAGCAAGGAAGAACACAGCTGCTATCTAACAGCTGGGCAGTTTTTCTAGGGAAAGACATCCGTGTGTTTTAGTCCTTTCTTTAGCTATGGCACAGTTTGGTGTGTTAGGTGTTATTGTCAAAATTTCCAAGATAGGATAGTTTATATACACCCCTGTGTTTATATGTAGATAGAAATTAAAGCAACTTATATTCAAAGGCTTTGAAGTCTGTCAAGTTGCTATGTTGTTATGGAACGGAATTGAAAATACACTAACACAATTTGTCTGAATTCTCTAAATACCTGTCTCTCTGCCTCACTTGTTTTAATTTTTATATTGATTTCAGTCTTGATTAAGATGTCAAAATCAAAAAATCCCAGATTCAACCTTTTTGATACTGTGGAACAGGTGGATTGAGCTCTTGAATGAAAACAGACGTAGATACTGTGAACATGCAAAAAGCCATTAGTTTTCAGTATAGCATATTAAGTTTCGTAGGAACATAGCAACTTGGACATGAATTACATGCTGAAGAATCAGAAGAGCTGTTTAAGGATGAGGTGCATGTGTCATGGTCATCTTAAAGTCCATTGAAAAGAAAAAAGTTTCATTTGCCATTTAGTAATATATGTATTTAAGACATACACATCTGGTGTTGTTTCTCGAAAGCATTAATGTTTACCTGTTCACAACCAGATTTTTTTCTTTATTAAAGTGCAAGTGCCAGAGATTTGATTTTTAACATTTTCTGTTATAACAGTTATCACATTTTTCTCTTGAAGTTTCAGGAAGAATCTTTGGTGGATGACTCACTGCTTCAAGATGATGATGAAGAGGAAGAGGAGAATGAATCTCGTTCATGGAGAAGATGATTCAACTGATCAACGACAATGCTAGAACTGCACCTGTGTTGCATTAGTATTACCTAATGTACTTCAGCATCTTTGTATTAAAAGGGGTTTTGTGATGAAGTTGGATTCAGATATAGATTAAAAAGCAGCTGGTCAGTTATACATTTTGAGAGATTGATGTTTGAGTTACATTTCAGTAAATGATTGCTAAAGACATCATACTAGGAACATATGCAATGTTTTTATTACATAGTTCTACAGAAAGTTACAGAATTCTTTGGGTTCTTTGTAATTTACTGAATTGGTCAAACACAAATGACCAAAAGTTGTTATAACATAGATAATTTTTGTTCTATTCCAGATACGGAATGAAAATTTGCATTTAAAATCTTTGTGAATGTTTTCAGAAATGAATA
>WAAE01021634.1:0-23261 GCA_013400495.1 Nicator chloris
GACGTATACTTTTCTAGTAATTAATGCAAACATTGAGACCATAGCTGCTGTTGTTCTTCCTGTAACTGATCTAGATCTATACATAAATATTTGAAAAGATGAAAGATTAACTTCCCAGCAGTGAAACCTTTGGCAGATTTCCCTGATTGTTCACATATGTAATTATATTCCAAAGGACAGTTTCCATTACTGCTGTCTGAAAGAAATCGACTGTAAGCTATCATGCAATCTTCCTCCCAGTGAGCTTACTTTTTACAGCTAAAGAAAAAAAAAACTCAGTCAAATAACTGCTCAGTATTTGTGGGTCTTTTTTAATTAAGGTGTTGGTTTTCTTCCAATCAGGAATCATATTAATTATCAAAATATTAAGTTTCTTCTTCCTAACTTTAGGAAGCAATGACTCTCTGCGAATGCTCAAGGAATACCAGAAAGGACACAAAGCCATCATTTCACCCGCTAATATGCTTGCCACTATCAAAGAAGCAAAAATATAATGAGTGTGCAGGACTATGTGTACTTTTCCTTTCACACATAGTGGGTGGAAATTCCCCACTACAAAATTACTGAAATTACATCAGACTGTAACAGTTTGTTCCTTTCATGGTTTGTTTTATAAAATTCTCATTCCTACATGTGTGCTGCTTATAGAATATCAATCCTGTTTGTGGAAGAGTGCTGTTTATGTAATGAATACAGTTTCTGCTTGTATCATTTTGGTTTCGTGGAATAAATTGCTATGCAATAATGTTTTATAGATCCGTAATAGCTACTCAACCTCTAAAGGCTCTTAATGCTATGGCTGGAATCCACAATGCAGTGCCAACTTCAGATATACGATCTAGCACTAACTGATTCTCAAGAGCCAGTTTGCTAGCAAGCAAGAACATTAGAAAGCAGGTTTGCTTTCTGAGCACTCCACCACTGTGCAGCAGACACTGCAGGCCTACCCTGAACACCAGTGCAAGTGGTCTACAGCAACCCCTAGGATCACAGAGCCATTAGGCTGGAAAAGACCTGTGAGATCATTGAGTGCAGCCGTTAACCCAGCACTGCCAAGTCCACCACTAAACCAGATCCTTGAGACAGTACCTCTGAAATACTGTTAGCCACCAGATACCCACCTCTACATCCACAGTTTCATTGAAAATCCACACACATCCCAAGCCGGAACGATATAGAAAAATCTGGGCTCTGGGTGGAATCCAGATGGAGAAAGAGGTATAAAGGAAAGTGTCTTCAAAGCCAGATCTATTGCTCAGATTCTTTTTCCTTGAAGAAAGTCAATAATATTTGCAAAATCATTGTTCTTAAGAAAAAATGCAGAGCATGAGTTTTTATTAGCAGGAACATTTCCAATCTGTTCATGAAGTTATTCAAAACTGGGCTGGAAACTCCAAGTAATTAAGATATCTAATCAGAACTACAGCTTATACTTACAGATAATTTAAAAATTTTGTTATGATTCCACAGATTATAAAAGGTAAAATGGTTATCAACAATGTAAATTGAAGGATTAAGTGTGGAAATTATATTTCAGGTGAGGTAAATCCTTTAGATGTGTATAACCCACTGAAAACCAATCTTCCCTAATGGAAGAACAAAAAACCCTTTGTATTTTGTTTAAATTGCTTCAGACCTTATTTTAAGGATACAATCCAAGAAAAACTCTTCTGATTTTTCAATGTGTTTCACTACTTTTTTTTTTTTTTTTTGAAGACTTCACCCAAATTCGTTATTCAGGGCAGAGGGAGGGAAACAGAAACAAAACAGAAACATTTCAAGGCAGAGGCAGATGAAGATTCTATGGAAAAAAAGAGAAGCATCAACCCTTCTAATATGTACTTGGATTGTGTCAATCATCTTAATTTTCTGAGGTAAAAAAAAATTGAAACTGTAATCTAAGTGGATAAAAGTCATCCAGAAGAAAAAGGAGGTACCATTTATGAGTTAAAGTAAACTCCTGGTGTTATTGTCCTTGCAGCTGTCACATGTTGTGAAGGAACTCCATTTCCGGATGCCAGCCTGAGAATAATGGTGCTCAAGCTGTCATAAATGAGGTCAGTATTTTCATTTATTTGAATAGATATTTGATCACCAAGATTTAGCTGAGATTTTCCAGTATTCACCATAGTTCCTACATGGCTTCAGCTGTGGGAAGTGAACGAGTGGAGGCTCAGGATTGACATATGTTAACTATTTATTGGGATAGCTGTTTGCAAAA
This sequence comes from Nicator chloris, assembly GCA_013400495.1. Lineage (NCBI taxonomy): Eukaryota > Metazoa > Chordata > Aves > Passeriformes > Pycnonotidae > Nicator > Nicator chloris. Next base: position 2,222 of record WAAE01021634.1, read on the forward strand.
TCTCATCTGCTACTCCACTGATATTGTACCTTTGTCCTTTATATGTGTATACTACACTTTAGTAAGCACAGAACTGTCAGCAACAACAAAATCTAGAGCCATAAATGAAGCTATTCTTTCCAAGTGGCAGTTTGGATATGCCAAGATAAACCTTGAAGTTCTGCTTTCAACAGACTTTTCCTGAATAGATATATCTATTATGGAAAACCACTAGTCAGTTTCTCCTGCATCCCAAAAGAAATGTCAAGTACAGCTGTTTAGTCATTAATACTCTTTAAAAATATATAAACTCTATGGAAATAATTGACTTGAAAAATAAGTAGGCCTCCATCAAATCTCAAGTTCCTGAGAATATACCAAGAATTTGAGGGGCCAGTGAAAGCCATTGAGAGAATTCTGCAAGTCCGCTGTGATCAATGTGACTTCAAAAGCCTATTGAAAGCTTTTGATGAAGGACTAGACCAGCAGAGGAGGAGCTGGTGAAGAGGGATGTGGATTGTCTTAGCTCTTTCTTGCCCCTTCTTGGATTGTGATCATTACTGTTGCTTTCAGTCTTCGAATAATTATTCCAAAATAACTTTATTAATCTTTTTATTGCCTCCATTAAGAATATATTAATTGTGAGAGATTATAACACAGCATCTACCCTCTAACAAAAAACCCCAACAAACCAACCTAAACTCAGAAACATCACAGTTGTGAGGCCATTGCCTTCTAATCCACAGTGTCTCCATGCCAGGAGATATTTTCCACAGATACTGGTAACTGAACTGATTTCTGAACAGTGCAGCTCCACCTGTGAGCAGGACCTAGCAGCACATATGCCACAGGTGGCATACAGGCAAGCTGCTGAGTGGCTTGCAGCGAGGCAAAGATGGGAATTTGTGGGCAAGGCATCATGAAAACCTCACTGAGACAGCAGCTCCCAGGTCCTGTGTGAGAGAAGAGGAACTACCTTGTTTTCAGTGAGAATGCCAGGGAAAGCTCAAGGGGTTTACATGGNCCTAAACTCAGAAACATCACAGTTGTGAGGCCATTGCCTTCTAATCCACAGTGTCTCCATGCCAGGAGATATTTTCCACAGATACTGGTAACTGAACTGATTTCTGAACAGTGCAGCTCCACCTGTGAGCAGGACCTAGCAGCACATATGCCACAGGTGGCATACAGGCAAGCTGCTGAGTGGCTTGCAGCGAGGCAAAGATGGGAATTTGTGGGCAAGGCATCATGAAAACCTCACTGAGACAGCAGCTCCCAGGTCCTGTGTGAGAGAAGAGGAACTACCTTGTTTTCAGTGAGAATGCCAGGGAAAGCTCAAGGGGTTTACATGGTATATGCAAAGCCTGGCATGCTGTGGACCTCTGGTGTGAGAGAAATGTCTGACTTTTGATTTGCCATCTCAAGGTTCCCAGCCAGGTACTAAAACATGGTGCCGTTCCCAGCCACTTTACAAAGACAGAGGAACAGGACTTCTAAAAACATCCTGCCATTTCCATGATCAGCACCATGATGGATATCCACCCACACTGCACACAAGACTATTTCATTTTGGGGGTTTCAAGCACAGATGAGAAGTCAAATAGCCACATATACATAGGTGAAAACTATACACAAAGCCTCATGATGGGAAATGCACCTTAGAAAACACAAGCCCAAGATTATGCAGAGTACTCCTAAATGAGTTCTTGCAGTGTAAGCTGGGATAATTTGAGAGGTTATTGCTCTCAGCTGCCTGCCCATACAGCCAGGAGTTACTGCCCAAAGCTAAGCCTTATTGCAGTTTCAGTGAATACACCAGGCTATGATCTCTGTAGCTGGGAGAAGGGTATATCACCCTTTCTGCTGCCTCTGCTTCTGAGGTAATAATATCTGGCAGAAAAATGGAGCAGGTATTTTAAATCACTCCTACAGGAATAGCTAAAGTTTATCTTAAGGTACTTTCTGTAAGGCCAAACTAGAAGATCAATGTCCTTAGTTATTTGCTGCCCTAGACCTTTGTTTGTGGAGCTTTTGCAAAATTCAGAACATATCAATTCATCTAGTAAAGTCTTTAACACTAGATAGATAGTATTAACATGGGAGATAAAATTCATATCATCTGTAATTATCCAGGAAAGGAAAAGCAGGTAACAATAGATGAATCACTTATCAGGCATGAAAGGGAAATCTCATTTTCTAGAGAGCCTTCCAGCTTTCACATTCCTCTGGAACATTCAACATATCTCACTTTTCAACAGAGGGGTTTTAAATAAAGAAATGCTCTAAACTAGAGCCAGAACCTCAGGAGATCCATCAGGCTTAGCATAGGTCCCATTTACATGCCCCTGATTGTATCGAGTTCTTTAGTTCAGGCTTCTTATCTCTGTTAGTATAACTGCAAATTAGCACAATGTGTTCTTTAACCAACAATGTCAGCAGACCCCACATTGCTTGCCAAATAATTATCTTCAACTTCAAAGTCACTCTGGGAGGCTTTTATGTATAGCAATGTCTCTTTTAAAAATAAAATTTTATATATTCTGAATCTAAGCAATGATTAAACACCAGCTGATAGAGTTAAAGAATGTCCTCCTGTGAATGTATATATCAAAATAACTCGCTTTGCACAAGCAGGGCGATGCCTAGATGAAACTGAGATGTGAGAGCATTATTTTTCAGTCAAGATACTGTCAGAGAAAAGAAAGGGCCTTTTTCTGAGTTAGACTGTTAACAAACAGAAACCATCCCTCAAAACAAGTAACACACAAAACACAGGCAACACACAAGGCTGGTCAGAACTGAGGGAGAAATTATGTCTGATGTGACAAGAATGGAGGTAAAACCTAAAGAACAATTTAATTTAGCACAAAATGAGAATTATTTCTGATGTTTCCTATTGAAACAAAGGGGCACCTCAAAAAATTCATGAGATGTTGCACAGCACATTTCAGTTGACTCAATTCTCTCAGATTCTGTCAATAAATGCAAAGAAAATTATGAGTTGGAGTCACAACACTGACAGAAGTCTGCAGGGAGGGAGAATCCACAGTCATTAGGGCAGGTAGCAGGACAGATATTTAGATTCCAGCTATTCTACTGCCCAAATTCACAATGACTACAAGCAGGTTACAGAGTCAAAACTGCATTTTATTCAGAGATCATATCAAGAGGTCATCTGCATCATGGCAGGTAGTGCATTGTTTCTCTCTGGGTGATGTAGCTCGAGGTGACCTCAGTCCGAGAAGGGAAATCAATTTGAATCTACAAATTGGTTGAATCTACAATCAATTTGAATCTGGATCTGCACTTCCACTACAGTTGCCTCAAGAAAAATGAAACAACACATAAAACAACCAAGACTTTCCTGATTATCCTTCCTCATGCATCCCAGACTTCCTCCAAATTTTAACCTGTCTTGAGCAGCCACCCCAAGACAACTGAACCCACATGTCATAAATCAGGCATCTCCTCAGGAAAATAAAATGATTCCCCACTTCTCCCTGGAGACTGGAGATAAGGATTGCAGGGATGGGGACAGATAGGAGACATGTGATGAAGGAACAAGTGTGTAATTTGTTGCAGAAGCACCCACATGAGCCGGAGCACACAGGAATCTGATCGACTGCAGAAAAGAAGCACTGAAGGTGACAATTTGTGCCGAGGATGTGCTCCTGACATGAAGCCCAGGGAAAACTCTTTGCATGAGGTGTTGCTGGCAGGTACTCCCAACAGTAATTTCTCCATCCAGTTCCTTTCAAATTAATGGCAGTAATGATCTCGTAGCAGTTTGTCCTGTTACCAGAAATATCCTGAATAATGACTAACCCTTGGTGACAAGCAGGACAAAGTCTGCAGCATGAGTAAGATCTGTGCTCCCCAGGCCTATTACACAGAACTGGCTCACCAGTTGCATTTGCTGAGGTAAATGTCGGATGTGCTAAATAAAGGCTGTGACTAACTGATTTCTACTGGGAAGGAATGAGGAAAAACAATTGTTTTGTTGTTGTTTTTATTTTTAATATATCCAATTACTGTAGACTAGCAACAGTTGCCAGGACAAGCTGTTCCAGTTTCATTCCCAGTGCCAGGGAAACAGACCATTTTAAGGAGTGGTTCATACGGGCAAAGGCACAGAAATACACAAAAAGCTGAAGTGTCTATATACAGTAAAGAATGTTTAAGAAAGCTGGCAAGCTACTTGGGTTACAACTCCTGAGAGAGGCTGCTGAGGTGAATTATTACGGATTTATTGTAGTTCTAAAGTTGCGAGCAACATTTGAAAGCCTGGCAGAACATCAACAGGACTTATCTTGAGGGGGTCTCCACAGACATCTAACTTGTTCCATTCACAGTTAAATTGTGGAAGAGTTTTCAGATCTACCCTGAATTTTCTCTGGCCATGGCCTAAAAATTACTTTCTAAACCACAAGAAATAGGAGATTACTTCATGTGTAGGGTTCAGCTAGAAAGTTACAGAGCTTGGCCAGACCAGCTTCTTAACTCTGCAAAGTAACGACAAAATTCCTACAAAAGAAGGAGTTGTGATGCTACATCCTACTTTTCCACTGCCTTTAGGTCTTCTTTTGGAATTGTATTTCATACAGAACCTCTGTACAGGAACCAGGAACCACACAATGCTGTCCTTTTACTCTAGATGAAAAGAGGTGGTTTCTATTCCAGAGTAGTCTTAGCAGAAGCATTTTAACCACGGCTAGATATGTGTTTAGCATAATAATCATGAGTGCGTATTAATTATGAATAATATTAGATAATTCATCTAGGCAGGATTTCGTTGCTTCTTGAGTTCATAGCAGTCTCAGGCCAAGTTTCTCCTTCTCTTAGGTTTGAAAAATTATTCAGGCAAACTTATACTGCTAAAGTAGGCAACTGTATATTTATGTCATTAACCTTTTAGAGTCAGGAGAAGTTGAATGCATTTGCCAGATTCTGGTTCTTTGAAAAACAGCCACAGATGATTAGCAGTATTGTCAGCTTCAAGTATTTCAGAAACCAGTCTCTCTTCATCCTTTCAGCTACAAATCCCCAACCCTTCTGGCTCCTTGATGTCTGTTTGGCATGAAGACAAGGGCCCTTACACAAGGGAAAGACAGACAAAACCAATGAAATGAAATTGCCTCATGAAAATTTGTTGTGAATCTCTATTTGGTGAAATATTTCTATTTCACCGGGAATTAAAGTGTATTTGCTGTACATTCTTCTCTGTAAAGAATGTTTATTGTTCAGACTACATCTTCTGTGGGACACTACATGGTTCCCTATTAGCAAGAGACGAGACTGCATCAGTGGGACTGAAGTTCAGTTCACGAAGGGTAGTTACACACAAAGGAAGAAAACTCAGAACAGCCTAACTATAACTTTTACAGCAGAATATCTAAACTGAAACTTATGGTTAGTTCTTATCTAAAACCAAATCAGCTCAAATTAAGAATTTCTTGTGAAGTTTTTTTCTTGAAAGCCCAAGTTTCCATCTGTAGTAATTTTAAAAATGTACAACTAGTCATCCATCTGAACCTGTAAGTCTTTTTTTCTGCGTTAGATAAATTCTTTGTAGTCAAGATATATGTGTCCTAAATAGGACTGTGCAGATCTCAGAACATTAACAGCTCCCATAACAAACACTTTACCTTTTAGATGAACAAGTGTAAATATCTAGAATTCTGAGCAGAAAAACAGGGCAAGCCCTTCACCAAGACAGAACAATTCCTTCTTTCACATGTTGACATATGCCAGCTAATCAGCCACATGGGACACTGAACACTGCAGGCGACACAGATGGCAATTTGGGGCTGATAGTCCTACAGCAATGGAACAGCACATTGTTTGTTGGCAGAATATATTGCCATTTTTGTGCTGATGTCTGTGGAGTAATCATAGCAATTCTTGGTCTTGGTAGCTACAACTTCTCTCAGAACAAAGTCTTTGGAACTAATTTATTTTTACTTTCTTTAAAGTTCAGCTTCATGGTAACAAAAAATAAATACACTACACTTGCATAGGATGTGACAGAAAGATTTGAGTACAGTTCAATTTATGGAATTATGCAGGTACTTTGGCTACATCCTAACTATTTTGAAAAGAAGTGTATAATTTACTTTCCTTGCCCTTTTAGTGGAAGGACATGTGGGGTAGATATCCTACTGTCCAAACATGACACCAGATTAGATCATCAGCCCACCAGGCTGAAGGTTAGTCTATGACACACACCAATGCACACTACCTATTAATCTTCTGATAGTATAGCAAGATAATCATGAGAACTTACTTTAGTATTTGGGTACAAATCTCTAATCTCTCTCCTTCATGGATGAACTGCTCTCTAAGTATTCAGGGTCTCCACAGAAGGGGATATCCTACGATGAAACTGTCATTCCTACATCACTTTTTTAATTTGTTTAAAACCGATGTTTAAAATTACCACGATGCTGGCACCATCGTGAAGCTCTGTTGGTGACTTGGCACCCCTGCCAACTGGTCATCATCACTCTGATAGGGGAAATGGGGAGAAACCAGCTCTAAGTTCATTGTTGTGCATGTTTCAGATGCTGACCTCATTCATGTCAGGTACAGTGGGAAACAGGAAAACCTACATGGCCTGGAAACATCCCTTCAAGATTTCACATTCATTTTCAGAGCTAAAGAATGACTGAAAAAAATTCTCTTCAGCAAGACATCCTTCTCATGCTTGTTTTTGAACTTCAGGGCACTTTCACAGGTTATGACTTCCCTGGAAAACTAAGCTGGACTGTAGACCAACCACACTGTTGGTAGGTTTCCACTCCTAGTTTAGGTCCTCTCAGCCGACACTCAAGCATGATTCACAGGGGAATGTAGATGAAGGCCTGCTGCTAGAAGAGTCAATGGATAAAAACAGCTTATTTGATTGGGAGGAGAAAGTGAAATGTTGCCATTTCACTGACAGTTGCTCTGTGGGCCAGAGAACACACCTTACTCTTTTTTGTTTCAGTGGGATACATGTATCCTTCAATCCAGAACTGAAAAAAATCGATGAGAAGTAATGTCCTTACCCATTGTTCTAAGTGTACCAACAAGGTGTTGTATAATACTTTTAGGAAGATGGGCACACAGGTTGCCTATTAGCTTGCTCCCAAACATAATAATCCTTTTGTTTCCTGGTCCAGACTCCTAGAAAGAGAGTGCTCCTCCTGCAAGCCCCAAACTGCTCCTGTCCCCAGGCCAGAGCATGCATCACTCCCTTTAATATCACTTCATACTTCTCTGCCAGGCTTCTCCCTTCTGGAAATGCTTCTTCTCACAATCTCTTTCCATCACATCCCTGATATTCTTCCAGACCTTCTCTCATTTCCTGGCTATTTTCCCCAAGCCTCCATTCCTCCTTACCTCGTCTCACATCCTTGCAATCCTTTTATCTGGCTTCTCTTTTATTATTCTGGTAGACAGATTATTCCAAAACCCCACAATGCCAACAATCTCCCTCTGAGATTGTGTTGCCCAAAATTTCCTGTTATTAAATCCTCAATGAGAGGGCTCATAACTCCAGTTCTTAAGAGCTAGCACACTCAAATTTGATCACAATCTTAGATTGCATTGTCACTGTAAGACAGCAGATATACCCTAGAAAGGAAGAAACAGATCACTTTCTGCAGGACATTTTATGCTTAACAGCATATGACAGGAAACCAAGGCACCAAAGCCAGACCTAGCACAAATCTGTTGCAGTGCTCATAAAAAGAGGAAATGTTGGTAAAGGTGTTTGAATGAATTGTTTTTATGACATGTTTGTTCCTGCAGCATGGAAAGCAAACTAGTTTTCATGGATCTCTAAGCCATGAAAGGTTACCTGACTCCTCCCATCAGAACCCAAAGAGTCACATAAACAGGTTTTGAATAGGTATCCAAAGCCTTGGAAAATAGTGTGGTGAAATACATTGAACTGGATGAACAGAAACACTTTTAAATATGAGAGAAACAGGTGCAAACACCGCAAATGTTTTACCTGCTTGCACAGGTTTTGAATTAAACACTCCTTAAGGAACACCTCATAGGACAGCAGATAGGTCACTCAGGCAACAGATTAGATGGAAATCCATATCTGAAGACAGGAAGACAAGTCAAAAGGTATTTGCAAATTGTTTGTTGCTACTGAGAACTTGCAAGAGAGGACAATCCTGAAATGTTATTAGTAGAGGTTGAAATATTGTGGACATAATTTTTAGGCTTCATAAGCATATAGAGGGAAAAAAATACTTCCCAGGATCTGAAAAATCCTGTGTCTAGAGGAAAAACATCATTAATAATGAATTTTGTATTCTTACTGGTGCAGAGAAAAGAGATAAAAAGATGTGCTCCAGAGCTAACAGCCATTTAAAATTTCCAAGGGAAATGCAGGCACTCACAATAGTACATCACATGCCAGTTAAGCATGCAACTGCCTTTCAAATTCCAGAGGCCAAACATATTAGTGAAATGTCATATGCTTATGGATCCTGTTACCTTTATTCAGCACCTCACTCTCCCCACCTCCCTTCCTCCGTCACTACTTAGTTTGTACAGTACATCCAGCACACAGACCTCATTTCCCACTGGTGCTGAAAACAACTTGGAACACAATTAGCCTTGTCAAGTCCTTCACTGGTATGCCATATAGGGCTGCCAGCTTTCCAAGCAATTCAATAACCCCTAGAGCACTGCCACAGGGTCTGCGATTAACAGAGGTGTTTACATGTCTGAAAATGTACCAGGCTAAAAATAGAAGCAATTTTCTTAGCATCCTGTGATGCTGGGTTTGTTCTTTTCTCTTTCTTTTCATTTGTCAGATTGACAAATGAAGTGTGTTTGCTTAATTCCTTCAACTGATCTAGAAGATCAACAACAGCAAAAGAGCAACTTCCCAGTTCAGTGGTGGTAGAGGAAAACAAATCCCAAATGAAATATTTTCTGTTGCAGGCCAAAAATAAAAAAACCACTCAAGAGTGCTAGCAAACTGGTCTTCTCTGCAGCACCAAGCACAATTCCAGACTGTGTATCCCAAGGAAAGGATCAAAGACAGTGCACAGTATCTCCCCACAGATGTTTTCGGTTTGAAGGTAAGGGTCTGCAGTTGCACAGGAAGAGGTGAGAGGCATAAGCAAGTACCAGGACTGTTTCTGAGTTCCTGGTGCAATAAGTAGGTAGATTAATATTTATTTCTTTTTCAGTGGATCATGTGTGATAAAGGTCTCTGGAATAAAGCAGTATGAAGAAGTATTACTCTGGGATCTCCTGGATGGCTGGTATTGTTAGAAGAACACATTTTTGGTACTCTTTTCTGAAGGTTAGTTTGTAAAAGGCTAGGGACAGCGCCATTCCTCCACATACCTCTTCTAAAGCAACACATCTCTTGGAAGTCACAAACATAGGCCCTGCTGCTCAGCAAGAGGAGAAGCAAATGAGTTCAGCCCCTGGAGAGTTGATTATTCCCACTGCTTGGCTGCTGTTTCAAAGGGTTCCCATCTGCCCTTGCAATGGCAAATAACATCTAAAAGTGTTAGCCCTGGATTGGGTGGACAAAATCCAGCCACAGCACTAAGCCTTGGGCTGAGAATTTGTTACAGAATCTCTCTTCCTTTGCAGCAGAGACTTGGCTAGACCCTCTTCCCTGTGACTGTCTGTTTAATGGCTGAAAAAGGCTCTTCTAAAGATAAGGTCAGCTTTATTCTGTGTAGCCAGAGCTCTGAAACACCTTGAAAACTTGTGCCCACATCATTCCATAGATTGTGCAGGAAAAAATCTGTGCTCCTCATGAATTTAACGTGAGCAAAAAGAACAAATTTCTTTGAATTAAAGTGCATGCAGTACACATGTCAGAACCAATGCATGTACAAAAGCCACAGATCCCCAAAAAGAGCAAAAAGCCATGAGTAGTACTAGCATGAGACAGTACAGTCATACTAGGATGACAGAATTCTCCATTCAGCTGCATTCCAGAACAGGGTCTAGTATGATGCAGTTTGGGTCAGCTCTGAACTAGGTCTTGTTTAGAGCCTGGTGCTGGTAAACTTGAGTTTATGTCTTCTGGGTCATTATAGCCAAACCTTATTTGATCATAGAAACTGCTCATCCCAGAATATGTCCCAACATGGGCATTTTCAGGCTTGTCAACTTTGACACTTTGGGCTTATTTATACCAGGAAATTTAACTCCAAAGATTTCAAATAAGCTCATGCTTTTGCTGGTGTGCTTGTAAAATTTGCAAAAGGCTACTAAAAGACTATGGACCCAGATCCTTCTAATAAATGTTGCAGATTCACCTAATGTATTTATATGCTGAGTTTAGCATTTGACACTCATAGCTGACTGAGAAGTAAATATATTCACGTGTCAGTAGGTTACTATAGGTCATTTCACAGTTAGAGATATTGAAAATCACAGCTTGTTCCTGTCAGCACAAAAATAATATCTGTGTTTCAGGTGGTATGTGACCCCTCTACACTGAAACTTTAAAGAGGGACAGAGGTGGCAGGTACTCCTTTAATCATAGAAATAAAACAAAATTCAAGAAAGCAAAGTGAGCGACTGAATTTTCCCATATGAACTCATTGCTTGCAAACATCCAGGGCTCAAGACTCAGAGTGTTTTAAGTGATGTTACATGGGGCCAATTCCTAATGAAATCAGTGTCAATTTTATCCCTGTAGATTATTAATGGGAAGGGGACTTATTTTACCTCCAAATCATAGTCCACTCTTGATCTGTTAAAGTCATCACTTCATCTTTCCCTAAATCCCAGCACAATTGCTCACAGCATAATGTGATGTAAAAAAATACCTGAGGACTCTTTTACTCTGGGATATCATTAACAAAATGTCTGTCAGACATTTTGCTCCAGGTTTCAGCATGGACAGTCATTCTCTTTGACCCCAGGTGTTAATCAAACTTAACACAAACAGCCTAGTAAAAAAAAAGTTGTTCTGACTTCCAGGCTGAGGAAAACAAGCATGTGTAGTTTCTCTACATTTGACAGACTGGCCAAATGGGAAGCAAAGGTACATTTAGATACTCTATAAGCCTCCTGCATGGCAAGAGTAAAACAGCAATCCCTGCTGGGTTTGTTCCTGACTGAACTCCATCAAAGCACTTATCTTTCTAGCAGGTACCTGTGGACAGAAGACACCAACTTGACCAGCAAGACTGGAACATGGTAAGACTATAAAGTCTTTTAAATATGCTGCAGGGAGTTCTCACATTTTAACAGGCCCAGTTTGTAAAATGACCCATTCACTCTGGCATCTTAACCCCTGATTTCAGTCACTCAGCAGCTACTCCTTAACTGGGAGAATGCTTCAGCCAAAGGAGCGGCCTCTACATGAACACACAAGGTCTGATTTTTCATGATGATGTCTGATGTGACAAGTTTCCACCTCCAACATGAACACAAGTGCTCCTCTTCAGCTGACAGTATTATTTTAATTTTGTGCTTCTTCCCCTTTTACAAGAACACACATGGATCATACCTGCTAACAGTCACTTTGCCATGATTAAAATGTAGTGCAAGAGTTACACCCACGCTGTTGCTGTGTATGGTCAACAGCTGGGCTTCATACTGTGTAAGAAAAGAGCTGGGGACATTTGCAAACAAACTGAAGACGAAGAATATAATTTTCTGTTCCTTTTCTTTCATTTCTCTAATTTCTTCTCCTTCCAAATAGCTTCACAGATCTTTCTCATGACTGTAACATTGCCCTTATCTAAATATATTATCCTTATTTTGGGTGGATTGTTGAAAAGATCATAGAGACTTTTCATCTCTCTGTCTCCAAAATCGGAAACATATCTTCAATTTACTGGGTGCCAATCATAGGAATGATATCTTGCCACCAAAACTATTTGATCCCCAATCATAGTTGCTATATAAAAAAGTCACTAAAGGAGTCACTTTAATGGGAGGCCTATAAATGCTAGGCAGACTGCTCTGGAACAAAAATGTGACTGTACAGCCATTATGGCAAAGATCACTAGTTCACAACTGTGGAAATACTGAGGTAATTCAGCTTTCCTAGATGGAAGTGTAGCATAAAGGAATGGGAACTTAATCCCATATTTATAACCCTTGGCTGAAGCTGTAGACATATGTCCTCTTCCAAATCCATCCAGGTCAGCTGAAGATAATATCAGCTCCCCTTCCCTCCCAGCTCTTTTGGCACCACAGCACAGTCTACATTAGGGGTGTCTTCTCACACCTCCCTATCCAAGGCTGCCTTAGGAATTTAAAGATTTGATTATAATACTGGCTTTTGAATGTCTTTGCCTAGACTTTTACAGTTCTGTGTAGCTGAAAATCGCCCGTGTACCTTGTGACTCTATGTCATATCAGATTCAGTGCATCGTTGATATAAAACCATAGAAAGCAGGTACAAAAGAGCTGACACTTCCTGGAGTCCAGATGGAAATTTCTATATAAAATAATATTTACAAATAAACATGAAAAGCAAAAATCAGTACTGTGTTTATTTCAGTCTTGATTGATAGAACCAAGTTTAAATTATAAACCTAAGACTGTCTGTCCCAGGAGGGAATTGGACCCCAGAATTGTACCTCTCAGTCTGCTTTGGAACTTACCTTGAAAAATATATATACAGGATGTCCCAGTTTCTTTCTTCACAATTTGTTTTTCTCTAGTCACTCATACATTTAAGTACACTGAAGGCTGTGACAAATGATGCTGAACGTTTTGACCTATGAACCATAGTGGCTGGAGAAGCTCCTAGATGAATGTGCTTTAAACATGATATTGTGTGAGAAGTGGTATAACGACTCTGTGAGTTTCAATCCCCTTTAGATTTTATTTCTGCTAGGTCAGATTCCAATGTATGATGTGTACTTGTTTGAAGCTCAGTGACTTATAAATAGCAAATGCTTTCAAGGTTTACCTAACTGGTTTTGACCTTATTGAAATCACTGTTGTACACACTGAACATAAAGAGCAAGCCACTTGACTCACAATCCATCTCAGTGCTCAAAGAAGGTGTTTTACAAACAAATTGATATGAATGTAGTTCATTCTTGTCTAGTTTTTAGTTTTTATCATTAAACAATAACCAAGACTATAATGGTATAGATTTTAAAAGTATTTTGTGCTATGTACAGATCAAACAGTTGGTTCTCCACTTACTCTGAAATTGAAGTTATCCATAATGAACTGTATTACCTCTTCATATTACTGCATGAACAGAAACTGCTGAATATTTACAATATCATGGCTCTTTGAGATACACGTGAAATTATTTACAGCAGATAGTATAATACATTTGCTCTTCTTTTTAGGAATATAAGTAGAGCTAATTCTATGTGAGACCAGGTGCTGGAATATTTTTCAGGAGTGTTAACAGCATGGCACTCAAGATCATTCTGGTACAAAGTTAGCACTTCAAGACACTTGAAATCTGCTTGAAAGTAATAGATGATTTCTTTATTTAGTTAAACCATTAGAAGCCATTATTACCTGAAAAGCTAGCTGCTAATGTTACATTCAAAGGTAATCCGTGCTCACCTTGCCCTCCAAACTATGCATGCTGCCATGTTTTATTTAAAAAAAAATTTAAAAAGCCTGTGCAATTTATTTTGTAACCATAATCACATGATTCTATCATGCAAATAATGGATTGCCTAAGTGGCAGATTTCTGGGAGTCACTAAGCCTCAGACGGCAGGGCATCCCATGTGTGCAACTGTTTTCTATTAATATCTTACTCATAAGGATCTCAGAACATATGTCATATTTAAATGGTCCTTCTTCTATTTGTGGCCACTTTTCATAGAAAGTTCCTTGTCTCCTCAGAGGTTGCCTGTATTGCCTTCTCTGCCCCACCAACACTTTCTGCTGACTTCATTCTTTCTCGTGTCTACCTTGAATTCTTCCATCTCTTCTGGTTAAGTTGTTCCTGTGTTCCTACTTAGCAGTAAACATCTTCAAAATTTAACTATAAACATACTGGGGAGATTTTAAATTTAATTTCCATCTTGTTGAAAGATACCAAATAGTAACAGAAAAATACTGCATGACCTCATCCCTTGAAATATCTCTGATAAATTCTGTCTAACTGTGCAGGGCCTGGGGTTCCTGTAAGGGAATTTCCTAACCTTTCAATGCCTAGAGTATCATGTAAGCCCAAGGCTAAGAGTTCCTATTTATTATGAAGCCTGTTTCTTTCTCTCCACTGTCACCAGTTCAGCCTAATGTAAATTACTGGCAGAAGCTGGCACCTAGAAGCAGAGCACTTTCTCTCAGATATGAAGCTCTATGCAAACAAACTCAAAAGACATGCAGACAGCCATGTGAAATATCCTTAGGAGTAAGAAATATTTAGGCTGGACTCAGCTGTTGTCAGCTTCTCCACCAGCAAGTGAGTGGCAGTAATCCTGTATGTGTGTGTAATCTTGCAAATGTGAGGTAATTGGATTTAATTGAGCCTGCAGCAATAAAGAGTTAAGATAAGCTGAATTATCTTGCATTTACTGCAGACTAAGAGCATAGGAAGGCAGCCACCATGGCAGCTGATGAGTGGCAGCTTGTTAATCTCTGGAAATGAACTTTATGTTATGTTCAAGTCTGCTGTGGTAGCTCTCAAAAGCTGCAGATAGGATTACCTACTGTGGTATTAACTATACCAATGAACAATAAAGAAAAAACAAAACCAGCATAAAAAATCAACCTTGAAGCAGATTTGAGTGTGGGACTGACTACACCACTGCACTGTCCTGTGCAGGCTGGGGAGCAAGAGCTGAAGGCAGAGGGAAGGACAAGGGGACGAGAAGGGGATGAGGTCTGACTGAGCTGTCCAGTCAGCCAGGTGGGTCTGGACCAGTCAAGCAAGGCACAGATGCCCCAGCAGGCACCACAGGCCAGGGTCTGAGCAGAAAAATGGTCCCCAGGGCCCCCAAGGAGGCTTCTTACAGCCTTGTCACCAATAACAGGCCCTAAATTGCTTTACAAACACTTGTTAAAGCAGCCATGCTTCGGAAAGTTGCAAACTCTCAATGTACTCTGTCCATGTGACTTGAAAAGTAAATGGAAACTATGAAACAGAGCCTACATAGACAGCAAAGAAGCAGCATGGGATGACAGGCATGTATTTTTCTCATTTTACTCATTCATGCCTGGAGTTCTCATACAACATAATTTGGAAGGGGCTGCTAGATGTCACTGATTTGTTTGTCGCTCTTTTCCATGCCAAAGTGAAGAAACTGGGACTGTAGTCACAAAGAGATCAAATGTTTGGACTAAATTATCTCAAAGATCTTTTCATAACCTAAACAGTTTTATAATTCTAGGGAAGGGACATATATTTCCTTCCTCTGGCTATCTGCACGCTCAGGGATTCAGGGAGAAAATTGTAAACAGGTATACAAGCAGCATAAGAACATCTAAAGCACTGCAAATAATGAAAAATAAAATGGAAAAAATGTTTGAAGACTATGAGATCTCTCAAATATGTCAGAGGCAGAGAAATAGACTGTATTCTTCAAGGGTTACACAGCACATACCACAAATTACTTTTTCTCCCTCTTAGCCTCCTTTCTGTGAAAAAGAAACCTACAGATCTTTCATTACACTTATTTTCTTAATATCTCCCACTCATCTTAATTGCTCTTTTCCCAGTGGTAAACATTTTAATCACAAACATGTAAATAAGCACTTAGGTCCATATTCCTGTCTATGTCTATTTCCTATGCAAAATCAGAAAAAGAGAATGCAGTGCCAGTGAGACCTGGTTTCAGTCTTTGTGCTCTGACCCTTTTGGAAGACTGACCCCATCTCCAGCACAATCTGGGATGCTTGAACCTCAGTGTAATGCAAATCCATCCCTGCAGAGCAGAGATGTATCCTAAACCCAGAATAAGGTGTGTGAAACCGTGCTAGACAAGATCAGTGCCTTTGTCAGGGAGTCCTTAATACCCACTATTTTGAAGTTCCTGCTTGATTTTGCTTCTTTATTGCCTTGGACCAGCATGTAATATGCAAAGCAACTGCAGCTGAGACCAGATTCCTCCATCGCCCCATTCTTGTAAAGACCTGCACCTGGAGGTGCTGAAGGCTATTATTCTACCAGCTAACCTTGGGTTAGCCTCAACAGACAACACCTTCATGAGTGCAAGCAGGTGAGAAAGGAGACACCACTCTTCTGAAGTGACATGAAGAGGAGCTCTCTCTCTGATACGCTGAGCTTTCACCACAAACCAGCAGGTCTGAGCTGATAGAAAGGCTCTGGATAGCTCTTCACTTCTCAAGCCAGTCCAGGATGGTAAAATGGTTCCTCATTTCCTCTTGAAAAACAGCCACACCTCTCCTGTCCGCCAAGCCGCGTTTGGGACTTATTTTGGCACCTGGCACAGCCGGCGGCCGAGCGCACACGCCCTGGCCCGCGGCTGCCAGAGGGCTCCCAGCCCAGCTGCAGCCCAGCCAGGACAGCCCCACGCTCTGTCTGGACCTCTGCACAGCAAAGGGCGCTCAGAGCAACACAGGTTAACCATGTACAGTCCAGGAGAGCAACTCGGACTGTGACACACAGCTCTGCACCCTTTACAACTACCTGAGATGCAGCAAGATAGCTGAAATCCCAAACAGCATCTGCTTTTAAAGCTCTATATTCTCTTAGCAAATGGTCTATTAGTTATACTCCAGTGACTAGTTGTAGAAGCAGTACCCGGTCGCTCTAGCTAAAGTAATAAAAATAACCTAATCACTTCTCTGGTTTTCCCACTCAGAAAGCTGCTGTGCATTAACTCAATCCATCATACAAAAGATTTAATTTTGTTTCTGCATTTCAGCCCTAAAAGAAGGCTGTCAAGCTTTTATGATAAAAAAATAATTGCCTCCTTCAGCAGTGGTCTGATTTAAATGGGTCTTTTAAAGAAACATCTTGGGTGTATTTTTCCTTTCTTTCACCCTGACAAGAAGAAATAAAACATTCCTCAGCCCATTATTCTCTCCTTCTTCCAAATGCACATTTTAAAAAACAAGCTGGCCGTGTTTATTATCTCTCATCTTTTACAAGCAGTTTGTTCAGTCAGGACTTGATACAAAGTTAATGGAAGTCAATATGCTTTTTGAGCTGTCTTAATTAAGTCTTGGATGAGGCGACACAAAAACACAGTGTCAGTGTGACATATTTTACTATAATGTTCAGTAGTTGGTGTTCTAAATCAATAAATGATTGATTTTTTTTTTCTCTATACTTAGTGGGATTGGTAACAACTTCTGTTAGGAATTTAGCCTGGCATGTTAATGATAAGATAATGATATGATAAAACTCTTTATAAAACTGTCCATAATAGGAATTGCCAGCTTCCAACCACATGTATGAAAAGCTGCAGATTCAGTTGGACACTGAATGATGAATAGTTGGGGAAAATTTGATAAGGCAAGATCCAGCCACCCACAAGAGTGAGTGTGGGGAAAGAGTAGTGTTTTGTACGTTTTTTCAGACTTCTATAACCTGCTCCTAAATCTAGAGGTTCAGACAAGTCACCTGAAATCTAATGGGAGACGAGTGGCTCACATGTGAAAAACCTCCTGCCTTTTTCTACCCGACATGATCCAGTTATAAGCTTTACAGAAACAGTGATTTCGCCTGTTTAGGAATCAGTAACTGTCCAGAAACTGCACCCTTCCTGCACATGTTCCAGGTGGAAGGTGCAGAGGGAAGAGCAAGATTTCAGTTTCACCTGGGCACAGCAGAAAAGGCAAATGGAACTGGGAAAGGACTCCAGGGTGAGGGTGGGAAGGAGTGTGAGCAAGGGGAAGAGGCAGCAGAAGGAAAGACCTTGTGTGGTAGCACAGGAAGAACAAGCCTGTGAAGGACAATTTGGAGCTGACCAAAGGCAGGAGCAAGGGGAAGGGGAAGGGAGGCAGAAAGTAGGAAATGCATAGTTTGCAAAGTGATTCCTGAGAAGTAACAGGGAACAAGAATGGTTAGGGAAAGAAACAAAAGATGAGTAGTCTGAGGCTAAAAATGGTGAGATGAAGAGGACATGGGTTATCTTTTCCCATCAGACAATCAGTGTATTTTCCAGCAGTCATAGAATCATAGAATCATAGAATGCTTTGGGTTGCAAGGGACCTTAAAGATCATCTAGTTCCAGACTTCCTGCCACAGGTAGGGAGACATCTTCCAATGGATCAGATTGCTCAGACCACCATCCAAGCTGGCCTTGAAAACTTCCAGATATGAGACATTCATAACTTCTCTGAACAACCTGTTCCAGTGCCTCACCACCCTCCCAGGAAAGGGGTTTTTCCTAGTATCTAATCTACAGCTACAGGTTTCAGTTCGAAGCCACGTCCCATTTTCCCATCACTACATGCTCTTGTAGTCTCTTTTCACCTTTCCTGTAGGCTCCCCTCAGGTACTGGAAGGCTGCAATTAAATTATCCCAAGTACTGCCAGGAGAGCTTGTCCAGGTCACCCTGGACAGCAAGTATCTATTGACATCACCGAATTTAAGAGGAACACCCCTGAGTAAGTGGGATAGAAAAGTATGTTCTAATACGGGATTCAAACACAAGCTTCACATCACATGCAGGTTTTCAGGTCTTGTGTTTCTCTTCACCTTGCCATCACTGGGAGAAAAGACCCATCACTGCATATCCTGCAAAGCTCCAAAGCAAGTGCACTGAGGTTCTTTTTTCCTTACCCTTACCTAGTGCTTTCTTTTCTAGCATTAGAAAGACAGCAGAGGGGAGTGGTGAACACAGCTCATGGATAGTTCTGGGAAGGGTGCCCAGGGAACAGGAACATGAAGGGAAAGAGTCATTCTGGGCAAAAGTGGAGAGTGTGAGAGCACAGAAGTTGAGTGAGGCTTGAAAAAGGGTCATGAAGGTGTGATTTGGGCACTCAGAGTGCACATACCCACAACTGAGTTGCATTTCTTCCTGGGATTCCCCAAACACAAAAGTATGTGCAAATATTGCACAGTACAGTGCTTCTGGGAAGTGACTATCTGGTTAGAACTTGCATAGGAAATCTGGTTCTTTCCAGAAACATGTACCTCTTTGGGTTTTCCAGTTACATGGCAATGGTTGCTGTTTCTGTACAGGGACTATAAAACAGCAGAGCAATGTGCATTAATTAAAAAGAAAAGAGACAAAGTCTTCTTCAGCATTCCTGAGAGAGGTAAGAGTTTATACGTCAGCAGCAGCCTGTCTTCATGTGAAGTGTCTGACATACTCAAAAGGGCTTTGCTGTTAAGACTAATTTTCTTTTTTTAATAAGATATATTTGTGTCACCAAACAGCATAGAATATAGTATTAAGAAAGCCTCATTCCAGTGCTTCAATTATTTATCTGGCATTTTCCTACAAAGAACTACCTTCTTAAAATACTGGTTCAAAGGCATTGTTACTTGGCAGACAGTTAATTACAGTGCATTGCCAAGCAGCCAAAGCAATGTTCATATCAGCAGCTACAGGAACAACACAGCATGGCCATAAAAGGAAAATACTCTATAGGTTTGACATAACATGTCACCCATGTGACAGAATTCCCAGCATAGCTACATACTAGGAAGACAAGCAGAAATCCTATGTGATAGCTGTATTCCTCTCTGCTTTCAGTCTAGTGTTTGCCTGAATTTTATAATCTGCTTCCAGAGATGGTAGTGGAGACCATTTCAAGTAACTAACCAAATAGCTACAACATTGCTTTATTGGCAAGTGCCATTTGTATTGTTGCAAAACTAGAACAAGGAATCCAGGGAATAGTCACCAAGGGGAAGTCAGTTCACCCTGTGCAGCCTAGGAACCACCTGTAGGTCTGCTGTAATTAGTAGTAGAAGCACTTTTGCTTTAAATAACAATTCTTAATGTGCCACTACTCTAATAATGGACACTTCCACAGAGATACTTTTATATCTGATGAGCAAATGCAAATAAAGATAGCAACAACTCTACTGTAGAATATCACAGAATCACAGAATGCTTCAGGTTGGAAGGCAACTCTTCAGTTCATCTAGTCCATTCCCACTTCTCAAGCAGCATAAAGGCAGAGCTGGTTGCCCAGGACTCTAATCTGATTTTACATGATTCCATGGATGGAATCTTCACCACCTCTCTGAGCAACGCATTCCTGTGTTAGACCACTCTTGCAGTTTTTGGTGTTCAGACTGACTTTTTTTTTTTTAATTTGTGCCCATTGCCTCTTGTTCTGTCCCTAAGCACTGCTGAAAAGATCTCGTCTCCCTTTTGTTCATGGGCATTTGCACACACTGATAAAATCCCACTCAGCCTTCTCCAGTCTGAACAGTCTCAGCTCCCTCAGCTTTTCCTCATAGGAGAGATGCTCCACTCTTTTCATCACCTTTGTGAGAGATGCTCCACTCTTTTCATCATCTTTGACTGTTCGCTGGACATTTTCCAGTGTGTCTATGTCTCCTGTACTGGAAAACCCAGAACTGGACCCAGTACATTAGATATTGTGCTATCAATGCTGAGAGGGAGGACCATTTCTATCAACCTCAGGGCAATGTTACTGCTGTCCTCTTGGCCTTTGCCGCAAAGGCACATTTCTCACCCGTATTCAGCTTGCTGATCCTCACATACTTTTTTGCAGAGCTGCTATCCAGCTTGATGCCCCCAGTACACACTGAGACTCTGTCGCCCTGGTTTTTCCAGCCTTCTGATGTTTGCCTTTTGGAAATTCTTTTCTCAAGAACTTTTCTGTAAACAAGAGAGTGTTTACATTCTTTCTTGGAGGAGGAGTTCTCTTGATGGACACCTGTCTTGACCAATGTGATTGGAGAGGTGTTGACTTTGCCTGCCAATGACTGGGCTTGTTTGATAGACTATATAATGGAGTCAGTGATGTCATAAACGTAGTTCTCTTGGTTGAACCCTGGTCAGAATCTATGTAGTGCTTCTAGAGTGGCAAGTGCGACAGAGACGCAGTGCTACTTGTCTGCAGGTCTGGGACTTGGCATTTCCTTTGTTGCACTAAACAATTGAGCAAAAGAATTTTCCATATCAATCATATCATATCATATCATAATTATCATATCATAACATATAATAACATAATATATATAATATAA
>WAAE01021635.1:0-38037 GCA_013400495.1 Nicator chloris
ATACATATGGATACATATGGATATAGATATAGAGATGGATAGATAGATAGATAGATAGATAGATAGATAGATAGATAGATAGATAGATATAGATACAGATACAGATATAGATATAGATATAGGTATAGATATAGNTATAGATAGATATACACATAGATATAGATATAGATATAGAGATATAGATGTAGATATAGATGTAGATAGAGATAGAGATAGATGATATATAGATATACATTACCAGATTTTACTTATTGAGGGAAAAACAGGTACCATATCCACAGTATTTAAAAACAAACAAAACAAGCAGAACTTCACTCATTTAAGTGGGAAGATGAGGCTGTGACTTACCCTGTGCCTCCAAAAATAAATGCAAATCAAGACTTTTATTTATATGGTTTGGAATTTTTATTATGTGTGGTCTACTGTGTGTAGTTGTACTGTGGTAGGACATTTAACTCTTTTATAGAATGAAAAAAACCCTTTCTAATTAAATTCAGAAATTTGCATTCAGTTCCCAGAAGTGTTCTAACTTTGAGCTTTAGGAAATGAAGAAAGTGTTTGAACTTTAGAAATTACTTGCATCATTAGTTTTAGCAGATGCACAATACAGTAATCATCACAAGTGCTATAACACTCATGTTGCTGACATTTTATTAAAAAATGGAAATATACAGATGTGCTAATCCCTGCAAAGTGCACATGCATCACCACAGATGAATTTTTTATTCTTAGGCCATGGTGACCAAGGGAACAAATGTGTGGGCATTAATGATTTCCCCTGCAGTGTGCTCTACTAGGTCATCACGAGTGCACAGTGTTTATTCTGTTTGAATAAAATGCTCTGGGCAAGTAACATCAAGAATCTGCAAGGCTAGTAGTTTGGGCTTTTCTGTTGTTCTAAAATGCACCCAAAGGACCATTACTATCTGTACACATGGTAAAGAGAGACATGAGACAGCCTCTGACTGATAAAGTGTACAAGCATCGACTGATTTCTTACAGAACTGCTGTTGCAATTTTCAGGCATGCCTCCCAAGCCTTCATAAGATATACAGCAGGTATTAGCTATACTTAAGGATATCAGGTCTGTGAAAACTGGAAATATAAGTTAAACAGAGGTGCTGACATTTTGTCTGACATTGCGGATGATACATGCAGCCAGATCACTAAGTGAATAAACAGAGCTTTTTATTTTCCTTGCAGCTATATGAGCTCTGGTTATTTCTGACACACCTGCAAAGCCTCTGTGGAGCTTAAGATAAGTGTCTTCAGAGAAAGTTTGACTTAAACATACATTTTGTGTGTGGGATATTATTTTGGAAGAGGTGGGCCAACAGTACTATTAGAGAGCCATACCAAAGGAGTGCCAGCTTGTCTATGTACCAGTTAACATCAAACTCCTTGTTCATGAGGGAAAGGTTATGTGTGCATTCCTCATGAAAAAGGTACAGCTGCCTATTTAGGTAGATAAAACCTACATTAGGCTTCATATGCTCTCTGTCTTAGGACGTTTGGATTAAAAGAGAGAATCTCTGTTTTGCCTCATTGCCTATTCCACAAATAAAATCATCACCACTTTCAAGGTGATGGGGCCAAGTTATAAAGCAGCAGTTCCATTGCTTATAAAGAGCCTTTGGAAAGTACTGGTGCCATAATATATGGATAAGATGCTGCTTCTGCTCAGAATCCTCAGCCCATGTGATGCACTACTCTTTGCAGCATAATTCCTAGTCCAAGCAAGGGTGATGGGTTAAGCCCAGCTGGGAAACTTTCTTCTTCTTCTTCTTCTTCTTCTTCTTCTTCTTCTTCTTCTTCTTCCCTTCTTCACTAGAGGCTGAAAGTTCCTTCCTTCATTGAAAGAATAAACAAAGCCAAAAACAACTGAGGTATTTATGCTGCTTCTTTCTGAGTATGCCAGAGAATGTACAAGAAGAGCCTTCTTTCTCAGGAAAGATTATCATCCTAATATATCAAAAAATATTTGCTGTCAGACAGCTTTTTCAGCTCCCCAGTCATAAATTTAAAAAAACAATCCTTTATATTTGAATAGTACAAAAAATAGTACCAATTACTTTTGCTTGTAGTAGCAAGTGAAAGCACTTTCACAAATGTGTTACTTAGCTCCAGTTCCTTCACTACTCAGAGGGAAGCAGGCTGTTTAATGAGAAGACAGTTAACTAAACTTCATTTACCCAATAAAACCTGTGGGAAGCAGTTTGAGAGGCAAAGGTGCAAATGCTACTGATGTTAACCCTCCACTCATCAGAAAAAGACATCAGCCAGAAATGTCAAATAGGCAATTCCTCCATTTTCTGACTATTTCACTTGGGAATATATTATGGGTATGGTCAGGATCTGGAACAACAGGGAGAGGGGAAAGCCTAGAAATGGTGCTATTTGTTAAATCACAGCCCTGGGAAAGACAAGCTGCCGCTATTTGGTTTCCTCCTCACCCTTAAGGCTCTAATCTGGTTTGCAATAAATGTCAGGTCCCCAAGAGTTTCACCTAGTAACAGTGAAGCCAGTGAGAGCTGTGCTATCATCACAGCTCAACTATCACGCATAAGAGTATTTAGTGTCACTTATTAAGAAAAACAACAAAACAATCTGTCTCTTATCTTT
The DNA here is from genome assembly GCA_013400495.1 of Nicator chloris. NCBI lineage: Eukaryota > Metazoa > Chordata > Aves > Passeriformes > Pycnonotidae > Nicator > Nicator chloris. The sequence continues at coordinate 2,623 of WAAE01021635.1, forward strand.
CCTTTGAAGACAACATGGCAATGACCCTTCTCCATGGGAGGCAGGCAGTGCTGTCTGCAAGTCCAGGTTGTGACTGAAGATGAATAAAGAAAGGGAGGACTGGGCCAACTGCAATATTCATTCCCCAGCACTTCTACTGCTCTTCCAAAGTGTCTGTTATTAAGAACTTGGTATTTTTGTAACACTTAGATAATGGGCAGTGGGTGTTTCTATGGTGACATACTGAGAACTCAAAGATTAATGTGTCATTTTACTATTCCTGTTCTGGTATCTCTATGCTGATAAATGCTTGGCAATCTCACCATCCCATTAGTAATATTAAATACTGTGAACCTAGGGTTTAAGGAGATATAAACCATTTTAAAATTCAATGTGACCAATAAAATGCTCTCTGGGCAGTTTTCCAGTGCAAACACTCTCCAAGCTCACTACCAAAACATGGTGAAGAAAAGAGCTACGAGATATTTCTTTCATAATTGAGAGTAAGGGGTGTGATTTTTGCTTTTATGAACAATCAAGAATTCAAATATGCAGATAATTCTGGTTTCAAATAATATTGCAGCATGGATCAGAAATGTTTGGAGGAGCTTCATTTAAATTTTCCCATCAGTGTTGTATTAAATCTTTGGCAAATGGAAACTTCTCTGTTATATCACTCTGTTCTGACAAACTCCACTCCTCTCATCCATAAAAGATGGCATTGTTTTTGTATAAGAAAACTCAGAGTAAAGTCCAACAAGCATGAAAAGAGCTGAATTAAGGCCTTGGTGGAGGCTTTCCTTTCACACAGAAACCTTTCTTTTACCAGTACAAGGCTGAGATGAGTTAATCACCAGCCTGATGAAGTCAATCCCTGTTCCAGTACACTTTCTCCAAGGTCATCCAATGAATCAATGCATAAACTGGGCTAAGAACATAGGAATTGTGTCCTACAAGAGCAATAGTTCTACTATTTATCCAGGCTCTTGGGATTCCTAAAGCTTTTCTTTATTATGGGGAACATCAGCAGGCTGCTCAAACCAGGCAATTTTTGAGACCTCATACAAAATAAGGTATGTAGCAAGTCAGCATCAACAGACAGGTGTGAGTGCTTTGGAAACCTTTGGGGAGGGTTCAGAAATTCATCCAAGACTCATGATGAACTTTAACATTTAAACATTTTCTCAAGAGAGAAAAAAAAAAGAATTCAAACCCCAAATGAATGGGACTAGAATGTGACCCCAGGAAAGGTCATTAAAGCACAGAGGCACTTTTCCACTCTGTTTGGTTTAGACACTAGAATGCCGTCAGGATACCTGGCAGCTCTCCACTCCTACAAGCACCTTAGTAACATTACATTTAGATGTGTATATCCTACTGCCTTATGTCTCAGCCATAACAGGATCTTTTCTCTACCCTGAATAAACAAAGTCTGATCTTTTCCCATATCTCTTCTATTTCAGCAGAAATAAAGCAGTCTAGTTATTGGTCTTGACTCCAGTAAGCCGCTTTCCCCTATATATGGGCTGAGGCATACAAAATGATGAGCTCTTTCTGGACACCATTTGAACCTGGACTCAAGACAACACAAGCAGAAGCAGATTTGCTCAGACCTTCTGTTTCACCAGAATCTTGTGAAACACTGACCACCAGTAGTACCTGTAAGATCTGATGGGAAGGCTGAATATATTGGAGGTGAACTGGAGCTGGCCTAACAGCTCAGCTGTGCTTAAATTTAAATAGACAATACTTGACCTTTTCTTCTTACCTTCCCTTACAGTCACACAGGGCCTTCCCATGAGTGTACAGTAGAGTTTGTTGCATTCAGCCCTCAACAAATCTAACACCACTGATGAGCATCTGAGGACAAGGCACAACAAGAAATCTACACAGACTTTAAGGCCACATAAAGAAAACAGTAATTTGCAAATTGTCACGGTATATTAAAAGAAGGAGAAGGATCACAACAATGTCAGCTTTAACAAAGGTAAGCAAAGCTTCAATCCCAAAGTATCTTCACAATAGTTGCCAGTCTGGAAAACCATTAGAATAACACAAGGGACTATTGTGGGCTTTACACATAGGTCCCAACTCACCTCTTTCCTCAGATGACTGCCTAAATGTGAAGCTTTGAATAGATGGAAGATAGATAGATGATAGATACATAGATAGATAGATAGATAGATAGATAGAGAGAGAGAGAGAGAGAGAGAGAGAGAGAGAGAGAGAGGGAGAGAGAGAGAGAGTTAAATATCAGTAAGTAGGACTGATTCCTCAAATCCACATGATTCCTCTCAGGTGACCAGACATCCTCATGTCCAAATGCCACTCCATAGAAAGGTCTCTTTACAGAGGCTTATGGGAAAGGGTGAGGTAGAGAAGCAGAACTGCTCACCCTTCTCATCCACATATCTTTTCTCTAGGACACTCTAACACCCTCTGATGGTATCCACTGGATTTAACCTATTCAGACAGCAGAGTAACCTGACTTGGCATCTGCTGTTGCCATTCAATAACAGTTTCCTCTCCATGTCCATAAGTCATTGTTAAATGAGGACATGAACAAGGCAGCTTCCTATTTCTGTCCTTCTTGATGACCCATATACATGAATTACTTTGATGGCTTTCAGCCCTTTTCTAGAAATAGGTGTCCCTAGCACTGGCTTTTCCCAGTATCTTCCTGCCTTCTTTTAGAGCAGACCTATGGAGCCATGCTAGTGCTGTCCCTGTAGAGAGAAGAGATTGTGGGAGGTGAGACTTTCACTGCATACAGGAAGAGGACAAATCAAGAGGCTTCTTACCTTACTCTTCCCCTCTAAGAACAAGAGTGCCCAGAAGCCAGGTAAGCTTGGTCACAGGTAGACTCAGCTTGCTCTGCAAAATTATCTCATAGCAGAACATATTTGATTAAAAAACTGCACAGCACAGACACGCAGCTGTCCACAGGCTGGCTGGGACTCAGGAAGTCCCAAAGCTGCGTTTAAAAATCTGTTCTCACAGCTTGAAAATAATGCTCCTAAACCTAAGGACAGTGTCACACCGGGACTGATTAACAGAAGTTTGCCACTGAGTTTGGAATGTAATTACCTCGTATCAGTGAAGGTTAATTTCAGTTAAATAGATCATAGCAATATCCTTTGAGTCTGGGTAAGCTGATCTAAGATGAAGCTGCCAGTTCAGTGATTTAAAATTAGAGCAATGCTCTCCCTCCTTCAGGCACCCCAGCATCATTCTTGCTACCACATGCTAACCCCGCTGCAATCTGATGCTGTACCCGATCAAGAATTGCTATGCTCAAGTGGGAGGCAGTGAGAACACAAGCACCACTGCTACAAAAGTCAAATAGAATTTTCCTTATTGCAAAAAAGTATGAAGAAATATGAGGGTCTGCTTCAGCAGCACTGTGACGGCCCTGTGTGCAACTCCTTTGTACAACCATTTCTTTGCAGGACAGGTATGTGCCCTCTCTCAAGGAACTCCCCAAAGAGAGCATAATACAACAGTTGTGAGGGGTATCTGGAAAAGAGAAATAGGGAGACAGGCACCAAAGAGCTAATAGAGAATTAGATTAAAAGCAGATTGCTAAAGGAAGGGAAGAGAAACGCAAAGAGCACACTTACTTATGACCAATTATTAATAACCCATCAAAAGCAATTCCTTCTCAGACTTGTGGCAGTCTAGTTCTCAAGGAAGGACAGTCTAGTGCCCTTATCCAGTGCATCAAAGCCCTTAGCCTTTATCCATTAGGGTTTGCACATCACTGCCTGGCCATGCCAAGTCGGCTCACACACAGGCAAAATAGCAATGTCATGGCTGGTGATCTGGCCCTTAAATCACAGCAACTGAGTTTCAGCCAGAAGTATACAGGAGATTCTGTATCTTAGGCCATTTGGGTTATGCCTCATTGGAGAAAAATAATTTTCTTTTAAACATCAGTATTCAGCATCCTCTACTTATGTATGTGGAGAGAGTACAGCAGACCTGTATCCCAGTGTTTCCTAGTTATATTAGACAAATATACCAAATTCCACTGGCTTTTATGGCCCCTTTCCACTTTTTGTTACATGACACGTCTTAAATTCTCTGTGAGCTTTAAGCCAGAACAAACAGCTCCAGTGCACAAAAGGTGAAAAAGCAGTGACAGACGGTGTCACACACACCGCTAGGACTGGAATCAGTAAAATGTCACCCACATACCACTCATATGGAATCAATTTCCGGGATAACACACATATCCAAAAAGCCCATTCAGCCTTTAAAATGATCAATAATAGACCCTTTTAACGGTTACATCTAGTAACCCACTAGCAATCCTAGATAAAACCTTCCCTTTCCCCCTTTTACTACCTAGAATTTGTAAACCAAAAGCACTTTCTTTTTTACTCTGCGTAATTTTTAAGGGTGTAATTTTACATTTCTCTGTGCTGACTGAATTCTATATCTTCAAAACAACTATTAATTTTTCTCTGCCCTAACGCTTTCCTCTTTGCCTAAACTTTTTCCTTAATTCCCTTTAAAATGCTCATTTGAAGATGCTTTCCTGTCACCTGGAATCACTCAAAATTTTACAACGTTCATCTTCAGCTCTGTTGACTCAGTTCTACTCTCCTGGAGATCTGAGCAGGATGATATACGCATTGCAGTCAGTAGAACAATATAAAACTGTTCTGAGAGAAGAGCCAGATGGAGAAAGACATATGAGTCCTGGGCATATGAGGACACACTTGCAGTATTGACCCTGAGGGGTTTCAAAAAAGTTAATGCTGTCACTGGATTGAAAACTCTGTTTTATGCTAGTAGCACATAAAGCTTTTCACTCTTGACTGTGGTTGCCTGCAACTTATCAATAACTATTTACCATACATTTTTCACATACATGACCTTCATAGTCTGAGTTCAGCATGCCCATTACTGCATTGCACCGCAAAATGTATCTGTTGTTTAATAAAACTGTTGTTAGCAGCAACCTGAGAAATGTGTGACCACATCCTTTCTGTTTGGACAGTGTCCTTTACTTGCTTTGTGCTGTGGAGGCTGAAGGGGATACAGCTACAATGACTGGCAAGGTTTTCCACTACTTACCTCAGAAAACTTGAATATGTGATCTGAATTTTACCTCATAATACTTTGGTTTTACAACTGTCTTCACTCACAAATCAAAGTCCCTGCTCCCACCAAGAGGAAATGTGGCCCTCTCTTCCCTGTATTATTGTAATGCCAAATGGAAGAGTTTCACAAGAGGAAGCAGCCAAAGCTCTGTACATCATACCTAAAATAACATAATTCATAGTAGTGCTTGGCATTTCTCCTGTACCCCCAAAGTAGACAGGAGGAAAAGGTTTTGCTTTCACCAAACTATCAGCTGAAAATCGGGTTCTTCTGAAAGCATCTCTGATGGGAAAATACTTTCACGCTCAAAATGGAAGACAGGCTGGCCACAGGTATGGGCCATCAGCAGCACCAGAACGGTCAGCCAAACATAGGAAAGCCTTGGAGTGTAAATCCACTTTGTTGGGACAGCTTCCCCTATGACTAGTCCTCAGAGAAGCCATTTATCATTTCCAGAGCAGCCTCCAAGGCACTGCAGGGCAGAAACAAGTTCCTCCCGGGGAAAGCCTGCAGTGTGACACTCCTGCCTTGTGTGGCCTGCGGCAGCTCTGCTTCCTGATGCCAGGCACATATTCACCTAAGGTGAATCCTAGTCAAATTGCAGAGCTGTGTCAACCACCAAAGGATGTTTGTTGTGTAGTATCACCTCGCAGCAGGACGTCTGTGGTTGTGCAGCTGAACTGCTGTTCCTCTCTCCTAGCCATGGGCATGCAAGACATCAGGAGGGCAAGAGAGATTAGCCTTTAACCAAGGAGTGTTCTGGGAGACAGAAGGGGACACAACTCTCTGATCTCCCCTCTTGGTCCTCTTTCTGGGCACTGGAGAACACTAGCCACAGCTGAAATAATGGGGGGTCTTTAAACACAAAGCATTAATATTTCAGAGCCTGTCTTCCCCTGGTAACATCTGTGACAGCTCTTACCAAGTGTTGCACATCAGTGAACAACTAAACATGCCAAAAATCTATGAGGCAACAGATCACACATTCATGGGGTGTTCAAGGGGAAAATGCGATGTCAACTTGCCAAAGGTAGCCCAAGTACATGCACAAGAGATGGGATAAGGAACTTAAAGAGTCAATAGGACCAGTTAGGATACTATTTTTGGACTGCTCTGCTTGAGGAGACAGCAGATTTTCCCAGCATGTCAGTGACCTCCTCCTGCCTATACTTCTCTGTGGTTGCATATAAGACTCTGTTCATGAGAGTTATCACTGGAGCCTTTTAAAAGCCCATAAACCCAAACACTACATGGGAGATGGGACATTAAAAGGACAAGGTGAAGGATTTTCTTAACTGATTCATCACTAAGACCGTTTTGGTATGTTCTGGTGACATACAATAATAAAATCTGCACAGTTCTGTTTTATATCAGAGAAATTTATTGTTTGGGAAAGCTGCTGTGAGAACAGCTCTGATGAGACCTGCTCCTGAGAGCAGCGGCCACAGAAGTGACGCCGTGCCCAAGCTCACTGCAGGCAGGATGGTGATTGCCTCCTGCCTCTGTGGGGTGCAGGCAGCCTCCTGCCAGTAACAAGCCAGGTGCTGCTTTTGAGGAACCGTCTGGGATAAACTGATGGGGTAAAAATTAAGTAATTAAAGTAATCATCCAAGTACTTTCAGACGTGAATGATTTTAAGGCATTACCCAAATGTGATGGTTGAAGTTGGAAAGTCCTGGGTTGCACCACAGCAAAGAACAATGGCATACATCAGCTCTCCATGAAGGAAGGACAACAGATGGGAGTTTATCATAGTGTGACATTTTGAAACATGTCTATTCTATTTCAGAGACTAATGTAAGAAAAATATGGCCCCAATTACTCTGTATTTCCAGAGATCATCATTCAAGCTCAGTTGAGCAGTTTTTAAATTCTGTTTCTACAGGACTTAACCAGTATTAATCAGCAACCCTTTTGAACGGAAATAGCCCTTTAAAAGATTTGAAGCTTTGCCTGTTTATAGGGAAACAATTCTCCCATTGCAAAATTCTACATATTGAGTAAATCACGTTGTTTGGTGATTCATTTGGCAATTTGTCTGCAAAACAGATACAAAAGACTTCCAGCTGACAACACACCTGGAGCTTCTCCTCTGTAACCCACAGTGGGTGGCAGTAGAGGCCTGGCAGACAAGGCAGAAGCAACCTGAGTCACTGAGATGTTTATCTAGATGTCAGCAGATGTTTTGGGTGACTTCTCATATTGTTTTGTCCCGTTTAAAAGGGAAAAAGAAATAAAGTTTTCTTGTAACTAAAACAAAAGAGACAAAACTGGTTGAGAAATAAATGCTTGTTCAGCACCCTGTTCAAAAGTGTTCATGTAGATGTAGCAATACGTATAACAGGCTCCAATTTGTTTGATGCTAAGCATGAGTAGAGCTTGTAGAGGCTTGAAAGACATTGTATCTTCTATGTAATGGCAAATATTTGCCTTTAAGGTACTTGCTGTTGATGCAGCCTGCAAAGCATTCAGTCTTCATAAGAAATGTTAGAGATGTCTATGACAGAAATTGTCTCAATGTGGACAAATCAGCAGCAGAAGTCAGAGATCAGGTGGCTGCTACCAGATGTTGCAAAATTATACCTAGGTCCTTAAAGCATGGTATGGAGGTTTTATTGACAGCCATTCCCAAGACATCCCTAACTCGGAACACCTGTTAGAGGGAAGCCTTATTTGAAGTCTGCATCCATCAAAGACAAAGTCTTTAAAGTTCAACTTCGAGGAACTAGAAGCTAAGAGGTAACTGCAGTCTTATATGTCCTTTCATGCTTTAATGGGTTTGTTCATTCAAGCATTTTTGCTCCATCCCAAAAGGTACCTGGATTCCCTCACCTTGTTGGAAGCACAGTGGCAACCTTCTGAATTTTCACAAATTAGAAATCACAAAGCACAGTGATTTCCTCCTAATTCATCTTCCAACACAGGGACCCAACAGGCTGCTTTGCAAGCACTCAGAGTATTCAGATCACTGTACTAAAAACTGACCAAAAAAACAAGTAGGATGGAAGACTTGCCCAAACATCTCTCCTGTGCCCAAAAAGTGGTGGCTCACCCAGATCTAGGCTGGGACAAAGGAACACTGGTGGCTCAGTGACCCACAGGGAGGTCAGTCAGGCTGTAAACCAGCCTTTATAAGAAGCTGACTCAAGTTTATCAACATTTTAATACATATTTCAGTGAATCATTTCCATATAATTTGCATTCTCCTTTTTTCCAGAATTTCCCATGTCATTTTTTTGTGGTTTTCTGGATTAAAAGTGTCCTAAAATTACACAAAAAAGTAAAATTTTCCATCCCCCCCCCCAAAATCTCCTATTGTAACTCCTCTTTACTGGGGTGCACAATTAGAGCCAGCACTGCAGAACTCATACTAAAAAAAAAGAGAAGAAATATTAGTAGAAATCAAAAGAATTAACTTCCAAGCATTAACAGAAATCCAAAAAGGAATATTAGGTTTTCATAAAAAATATTTTTGTCAGTAAAAATCTGTGGGGGTTTTGGTTTTTTAGTTTTTTTTTAAGATTAGGACAAATAACATATGAGAAACATAGTCTTTGAGTTTTTAATTGGTTGTTTATTGTTTCTTATCTCTTTTTAGACTCACAAGGTGTGAGCCCTAACTAGCAAGCTAGGAAAATGTCTACTTTTTAACTTTTACTAAGGTTTTTTAAATGCTACTTATCTAATAACAAGATGACACCTATATTATTTATACTTTTAACTTAATGACCTATTACCTTTGATTGCACTGCGGACCTTTTCTACCTAATCACAGAAAACTACTCAAAATTATGAAGTAGGAAGAAGAAGGTGGAAAACACAACTGACTTATGCCTAAAAGTCTTCATTTTGGCTCTTGTATACTACTTAAGTTTATAATTTATAATAATATCTTAAATTTAAGTTTTTCACTTCGGGAGATCACACAATACTATTTAAACAACACACCTACAGCTTTTATGCTATCACTTAATGTTGGGAGCTTTCTCCAAGGCCTCAAGTCAAATGTGGTGCTTGCTTGAGGGTGAGCACCTCTCAGGTGAGAAAACTTAAAATTTTCAGCCTCCAGGGTTCCAACAAAAATCCATCTGAATATGTTGCAGCTTGCACAGATTTGGGTCAATTAAATCCACTAGAGTAAGAAAGGACAAAAGAAGTGCAATCCAATTTCACTAAATTCTGTCTTTTAATGTGGATGCCCAGTTCACACTAGTGGATTAATTCTTATCTCAGGACTGAGCACATCCTATTCTTCTAAGTGCATAAAAATAATTAACTTATCAGGAAAAAATAAAAGAAAAAAGGAACATAATTTCTTGAAATTATGTAGGGCAACTGTCAGTACCCATGTATCTGATGAAGACAGTTTTACTTCATTTGGAGGTGACTTTGTGGAAATCATGCTGTCACTGTGTCTGAAGGGAAAAGGATGTTTAAAATTATTTATATTCTGACTGTTCCTCTGGATTTTGGTATCACAAGTTACGATAGAAATTTAACTACTTTGTAAGGGTAAAAGCTTTGAAAATTGTGTTGGGGCATTTTGGTTTGTTTTTTTTTCCCCTCCCCTTTCTCCTCCTTAGACTCTCATATTAAAGGTTTTGTTGTGAAAGGAGTAAAAAGCAACTTGCAGTCTGTTGTTTGACTATTTAGGACAGATGTGCTGCCAAAGTCCAGCATACTTATTTAACTGCTTACACATGTACTCCAGATGAGTTTATTGGTGAAACCTCGGTTTTATTCTTGGTTATACGGCTATAAATTAAAAATAAAAAATAAAATAACAGCTTCTTCCTACTTTTGTTTGTTGAATTCATCTACTAACTAAACTATTTTTCTTTCTTGCCTCTCTGTTTAAATTTGCCAACATAAGCTAAAAGTCCAAGGCTGATGGAGATAAGGAATTATTAAGGAGGAGTTTCAGTTAAGACTCAGTGAAATTGGATTAGAGATCAACTGTTGATAAAGAAATTACAAATGGATTTTTTGAAAATGTATATATTATTAAGCTGTCTCACAACTGCAGGATCCTTATCATTTGACAATGTAAGAGATCTCAGGCTCTGCTCTTTCTGGAGCTGCTACAACCTTGCAAACTTAGTGCTCAGTAAAAGACAAGTAAAGTTTTTAAAAACTAACCAATGGATAAAATTTATTTCCAGTGCAGTTCCATTTACTTGTCTGAAGTCAGCATGGTAATGAATTGCAACCATATATTTCTCCCAGAGGATTTACTGAGTGAAACTGAACAGGTGGCTTCAAAATAGGTCATGTAAGACAGGAAAGACCACATGGTATTGGAAACTCAACCATGGTCTCTTTAGCCTACTGTTTGTACATACCTGGTAACACAGAAATATCTCCTTGAAATTAGCTCTGGGAGTTTAGTCAAAACAGCAGTTGTAATTAATCCTCTCAACAATGTGTGTAGGAATAGTGAATTTATTTTATTTGAAGAGTTTCACCAGTGTCCCTCAGACATAGACCTGAGTTGAAACATAAGTTGCATGCTTAAGACAAAAAGGGATTATTTAAATTCTTTGAGATGTGCTGGCAGGAATTAACATGTGGTCACCCTGAATTTATTAAAGAAGATCGATCCATGATGTCTGTGACTTTTTAAGACACGGTTTAGGAAAGCAGCTAGAGGCTGGTTTCATCTCTCCTATACTTTGTGCTCTGAATAGCTTCATCTAAATTTAGAAAAAATCCCATCCTTTTCATTGCCTTCAAGAACTCCCAAGTCACAAAAACAATGAAAAGAAACTCGGAAATTATTACATGGGATTTTCATGAGGGTAGCAAGAGAACAAGGCACAAACTCTTTGATCCTGAGACAACATCTAATTCCTGTGTTGGCCCAAGAACAATGGGTATGTGCAGAGTTCTGGAGAACTGGAAACAGAAGTTACACCACAAAAAAGTGTAGAGTGGCAGAATAAAATATTGGAGCTTTATTCTTCAGGAATAGTTACATGTGACTATTGAAATGTCATCTACTTTTCTGACTCTTAACCATCTATGACATTTAAGTTAAAATAAATTATATGGATGTCTTTATAATGAAGTCACGACTAAATTTAATGAATGGCTCAAAATCTACCAGCAGAATGTATTTTTTGAATGGGTCACCCACATCAAAGATGCCATATTCCATCACAGAGATAATATTTTAAAAATTATTTCCTGGATACACATACTTCTAACAGATGATTCAGGAGGGAAGAAAATTACAGAGTTCAGTCTTGACAAGGGCAGAGCACTCGTCTTTCTTGCACTAATACTGCTGTTTGAAGAACAAGTTAAATTGTGGAGGAGGACTGAGAAACAGGCTAGTCAGAAGAAAGAGAAAGCTTATTCCAAGAGAGTATATGTTTTAGATGTGTCAAAATCAAATGACTAATTAAGACAATAATTCAAATTAGAGCCAGCTGGTAGTTTAACATTCCTCAAACCCTTATTGAGCAAGAGTTTTCTGTGTTTGCCTGGTTTGAGTCCCACCAAAGTCAATTATCAGTCAAAGAACAGTTCAGAAAGTTTGAAACCTAAGAATAATTTTCCCAATTTTTTGAAGATTTCTGAGACTTTGGTCTGGTGTTAGCCAGGTCAGTCCTGTGCAAAAGTTTTGTCCAACAAGACCTAACTACAATTACATTTGGTATAGCCTATGTATAAGCACAGCAGCATAACACACAGGGTAAGGTTTTAATTCTGTGAATCATCGTGCTCAAATCTTGGTGACAAGGGCCACCATTCAGGTGCAAGAAATCCTTTCTGTGAAGACCCAATCACTGGAAAAGCTTCTGCCTTATCCCTTTACAGACTAGTATTTCCCTTTTTGAGACTTAGTTCCCTTCTAAAATTTCTATATAATCTCAGCTAATGCAATTGTTTCAGATTATGCAGTTTATTTTGTTTCTATGACAACCTGAGGACAAGAGTTTCAGTGATTAACTACACATCCTGGAACAGGATCCTAACCTTCTGGCATTGCCCAAGCTGGCCACATTTCCATCGGTTCAGAACTCTTTTTTCCACATCAGAACAACAACTTCTTCATTCCAGAGACTCCCTAAGAACAGGAAGAGGAGAAGGAAGCAGTTCTACAAAACTGCCCTCCAAAAGTCTTAGTGTTAGTGTGCAGTAGAAAGTCTCTAACAGAGCCCTTCATGAGAGCTTTCAACTAAGTCACGGATTCTTTTCCCTTAACAGTTGCCAAGGAAAAAATTCAAGACCGTCACAGAAGAACTAAAGTAGTTGCTGTCACTAGCAATAAACTCCAGAAACTTCAGCAGAAACTTAAAAGGTCTCATACTACCATTGAATAATAATTGGAATTCCCTTCTGCTCACAGACCGTATAAAGCCCATTGCTTTGATGACCTCTTCAGGTTTTATTTTGGGCTTCAGACCTCATGAAGAAGGATTTGTGGTGATTTTCTGACACTGCTAAGTTGTCAGAAATTTAGATATGTCCTCTGGTTATCTTAAGCAGTTTGGACACATCCTTAGGAATGTAGCCATTTATGTTCTGGAAAGGTTTTATTGCTGCTATTTTTGAGATATTTTGTAATAGATGTAAAGTTGTTTTCCTGTTATATTCATTCCCCTGCTGCACTCCAAATAAAAGGTTATTGATGAATCTTTTTGATGTACACGGGTTGCCATCATCTCATAGTATGAGATAGTGGATGTAACTTGTGGAATATTGTGTTACATATTTGGGAAATAAATCATACTCCAAGCTCCTTAATGTATATTTCACACTGATGAATATGTGTCTTATATCTTCTTTTACAAACTTAGTCAAGATCTGCAAAAATTCTTAGCAAAAGGGGAAAAACATTTGGGAGAGGTAAAAATCCTTGGCTTGTTTGTATGAGTTTTCTGAGTGACAATCTAAACCCCACCAAATCACTCACTTTTCTGTGAGACTGAGCTCCTTAGAAGCACAATCTATTCTGAGACCAGTGAGAAAGGAAGAAAATAGCCTTGCAGTATCCTTTAAGCCTTATCCAAACAAGAGTCAGGATTTTTTTAAGTGACTAATGACTGTAGGTGCCTTGAGACTCCATAAAGAGGTCCGATTTCCAGGGCTTAAGGTGTTGCCTGAAAATAGCAGCCTTGCTGGTGCCCTGTGTTAGCCAACCTAGTACAGAGGCACCACAACGCACTAGACTTTTCCTTTACATCAACTTCTACTGCAACCCCCTGATGATACTGTGTGAAACAACCTACAACCTTCTCACTTCAGGGACTCCTCCATATTTCCTCTCCTACACAGGACTGAAACATCTGTCCTGGTGGTTTGAATCAAAATTGAATAATTCAGTTTGTCAGACAGGGAAATTTTGGAGACTGTCATGACTGAGACGTTCTCTATTTCCAAACCCCAAATGGGAAGAGGAGAAAATGAAGTGCTTTGCCCCTTTAGATGTCAAAGATAACCTCAAAGTTGTAAAACAATCAACTCATGTGCTATAGAGACCTCAAGCAGACAGACTAAAGCAAAAACAACCAAGGTGCTAATTTCAGCAATTGATCTCCAAGCCAGAGTTCACTTCAAAGGATACTCGTGATCATTTGAGTGTTAACATTTCCAAACAACTAGTATAAAAAGAAATATCCTGTACTGGGTTAAATGACTTTTTTAAAGGAGTGTAATTCATTCCGACTGATATTCCAGGGAACATATGTTAAAAATCAGACTCTCTGCAGCATATAAACTGTTACAATTAAAATAATGAAAGTCTACCCTCTAGGGTAAAAATGAATATGCCTTTACCAATGATACAAAACAGCAGTGCAACATTTAGAAGGAGAAAACTCCACTGTATTTTGAAAGGCACCCCCAAACCACCTTCAAAAAAGAATCACTGCCCACTCTTTCATTCTCAGTTGGCTCATCCCCTTGTGCCTTAGAGTTCTGTTCCCAACCATTATGCTGTAGAAGGCCTAGGACAGCACTAGGCATGGATAGTTTCACTGAAGATATTTCCTGAGGAGGACAGGAGATGAGAGACATTGCAACTGGAAGCATTTAGAGCATAAAAATTCATGTACATTAGCCAACCTAGCATGGTCTCCTGCTTTCTCTCCAAATGTAGGATCAGGATACCATGTGTTGCAACTGAAATAAAGGGAAATACACCCATGTCTGCATCAGACCAGAGTTTATCTGTCCTGAGTGATATTGCAGGTTTAAAGACATCCATTATGTGTGAATTAACCACTCATATTTTGACTACCTATACAGTTTATTTTGCTTGTCACAGACGTGTGTACCTGGCAGGTCAGAGAAAGGAGCCTGGGAAGACAATAAGAATGTTATCCACTAGTAGGTCAGCATTTGTCCACCATTTTTAGCCTGTGGGCTCTTCGGCAGCTGAGCCTTCCTAGACAGTCTGTGCAGTCATACCAGGGAACAGACATTGGGCTGTATTCCTGTCAAACCCCACTGATTAGGGCATGTTCACACTGGCCTGGGAAGAGGCCAGTTCTGTGGCCTCAGACCCAGTGACTACTCATCACTCAAAACTCTTGCCTTGAGCCAGGTCGTATTTTCAGGCACCTTGGGAAGTTATCACCTCCCCAGGACTTCCAGGCCAGTGTGGAATATTTAAGCTCTCTGTTCAAGTGCAATGTTAATGGCAAGGTGCTCATGTGCAATGGCAAACCACAGGATCATTTGCAAGAATGCTTGGCTGCCTAAGTTATGTTCCAGCTGTCCATTGGGTTCCCAGCTAAGACAAAATAACTGCTATATGAGCACTCAGCTCACTTCAGAAGAAAGGGGAACAATTTCATATGAAGAGGCAACTGAACTGACCCTGTTCTGCTCAGCTGTGATTTTCTGATTGATAACGCAAATTCTACATGACAGGTCCACCATGTAAAATTACAGCTGTCTCTGTATTGTAAATATTGGTCAGCAAGAACTTCTTTAAGCTGCTAGTCCCAAACAATGGTAATGTTTGTGGTAATGTTCAGGTTGAGCTTTTTTTCCATCTTAGTCGGTATTTGTTCTGCTGATCACTATGCCAGGATTTCTGAATATTTCTTCTAAGGAATGTTAAGGCAGATAGGTAAGCCTTGGACTTCTGGACAAGAAATTTATTTCTTGGATATGTGTTAAATTGCATGCACAGCCTGTTATATATAATATATCATTGCTGACTGTCATTGTCAGGTGACTGTCAGTTCCAAAATGGCTGGTCATTGAAAGCTCTAATTTGCTCCACTCCCAGGGAGGATAAACAGACCACGAAACTAATGATCTGTGGGTTCCATCACAAACAGACACAGATGAAAACCCTTTGTGTGGTTCCAGTGGCCAAAAAAATGGTGCACATTTGGAGCTCTTGGAAGGAAGTTATGTCTGATTCCCACAAGAGGTTTTCCATGTGAACCTGGTTCCCATGGCAGTCTTAGATGCAATGCCACGTCTGCATGGAAGTGTCTTCCCTTGCAACTTCCTCTGGATTGAATGGCAATACAAACTGCCGTGTTTCCCCCTTACAACAACTCAAGGACTTCAGTTCCTAATGTAGATATAGTGATGGTATCTGTGTGAGTATCAGCTTGATGTTGGCAGTCAGAAGCCTACTTACCAACTTGTGAAGAACCCTGCCTCACATATTTGCTCTCATACGGCTTGTGCTCCATGAAATATTAAGAGAGGAGAAGGGAGTTTCTCTTGCCCACCTTTGAGCTGCATTGATCAATTATACACAAGAACTGTGCATTTTAAACTATGTTCAATCCTGCTGCTCTGTTGCCCAAAGAAGCAACTGTCCCTCACACACAGGCAAGGTGCACTTGGAACACAAGCTTTGCACACCACAGGAACAGAGCCTTGCTGGCAGAATGCTGGTGTCACCCAGAAGACAAGAGCTTAATGCCTTCCGACACAACCTTTCATTCACCAACAGCCAGCAAAAAGAATCACAGAATCACAAAATGTTCTGAGTTGGAAGGGACCCACAAGGATCATCCAATGAGCACCTTTGCTTCCTTTCCTAGGAGTCCCACAAGTCTGGGATCAACGCACAAGGAAGATGAATTAGTGCCATGATGATCGTGTAATGAAAAACACAGACATAAAGGTCAGAGTTGACTTGAGAAAAAATAGGTTCACCTAATAAGAGAGTCGATTAGGCTTTCCTTTTTTTGGCCATGCCCTCGCTATTTTAATGCCACAGAATCAAACCTGACTATGTTACAAATGCTCAGTTGAAAACTGCAAATGAATGTTACTGAACTCAAGGTCCTTGTACTTCTCCACTCTCATCTTCTTTTTCACTGTCATCTCTTCTGCCTTCCTTCCTCCCTTCCTAGTCAGCATTTTTGAAGTTTATACCATACTCAACTCTGGAATTTCAGTAATGTGCTTGGAAGTTGATCCTAGAGGCCAAACTTTACTCTTCCATGTAAGTTATTTTTTGTTTCACTCTTGAACAGGCATTTCTTGGAAGTGCAAGTACTCACAGAACTGTAGCACACAGCAATCATGTAAATATTAATATTCACACAGCACTGAAGATTACAAGATAATTAGAAGTTATATAATCATGTAACTCAGTTTATAAAGAGTATGACAGTTATAGGACCAAATTTTGTCTTTCTTCCAGGCCTGACTCCTTGGAATCTCTTTTTTCCTCTTTGTTTATGAGAAATTAATCATTTGGAACCTGATCCAAAAAGCTCTAGAGTCAATGCAACTCTCCCATTGACTGCAATGGATTTTGGTCATCGACTAAGTAAACTCCCTTGAGTTCTTGGCAGCTCAAGCACATTACCAGCCTGCTGGTACCCCATCCCTCAGCAGCATTGAAGAATTGTCAGAAGACTTCCACATGAGATTCACTCTTGGAACAGATAAGAAGGTCAGGCAAAGTCTTTCATTTGGAGAGAGGACATTCATGTCCTCAAGCACATTAGGTCATGTACTGCCAGAGCCTCATTAGACTAGAAGGTCTGAGGGTCCACTGCCTGGCTCTGCTCCCACCTGGTGGCAGCAGGCCAGGTCCTGGCAGACAGTGACACTCACATCTCCCCAGAGGAGCAGAGGGTCTGCGGGGCTATGCTGTAGGCAAGTCTCCACAAAAGGAACATGGAGTGGGAGTTGTGAAACAAGGCTTGGCAGGTCTAGCATTAGGAAAGAGTATTTCCAGCTTCCTCCTCTTCTCCCCAGCCACCACTTTTGATCAGACATTGCTTTTCTGATGGTTTTCTCTTCTTTCTAAGCATCTATTTCTCTTTCTGGCTTGCACACAGTTATGAAGTCAAATAAACAAATTAGCCATCTTAATACAGCCCTTGGTGGATGTAGAACCTATTGCTTTATGGGAGCCATTTACATACAATCTCTGTTCTTACAGATTTATTGCATTAACTGTTTTCCTTCTAGCTGCAGAGTGACACCAAACATCATGATAAAGAGATGCCAGTGTTTTCTCTCACATATTGTAGGAGCCCTTGACAGAACCCAACTGTCAACAGACTACATCCATTACTGAAAAAATGGATGTGTTTTAGACTAGAAGAAAACTGACTGGTATTTACCAGCAAACAACAAGTGTTTAATACAGGGCTTTTCTTTTTCTCTTAGAAACTGTATCAAGTCAGTCCTTAGTTAATTATATTCACAGGGTATTTCAGAGATGTTCACAGAGCAACTGCAACATTCTGCTTGAACAATGAGACCTAAAACAACATTTTATGGCATTCCCCTAAACCAAAGAATCTACTTGAATATCTTTTTACTGTACTTTCTGTGTGCACATGTTCAGTAAATCCCAGAAATGTTACAGTGATTCTTTTGGAGTGAAAGTGTTTCTCAGGTAAATACATGTATTTTAGGTGTTTACTATTACAGTATGTTCTGAAGTTGTCTCCATCCCATAGTTCTGGAAGACTGGATTGAAACAGATCTTTTTTAAAGCTAGTACGTCACCATCACAATATTGCATGGTATCCAAAAGAAAGTGATTAATAAGGTGAATTTTAAGTAGTCCACATTTCACAATTATTCAGTTATGTCTTATTTCTTCCTCTGCCCATAGAGACTGTGCCCTGGGGCTAAGGTTTCACAATACTACTATGCCTCAGCAGCTTATTCCCCACACCTTGTGTTGCTGCTCCCTGACTATTTGCACGGCCCCCAGAACAAGCTGGCTCATGTTCTGGGCAAAATTTCTTCAGTAATTAATGTTTGACCTCCAACTAGTTTGTGAAGTAGCTTGAATTACATGTGTAAAGAAATAATTTAAAAGCTTGTATTTAGTGCTAAAATACAAATAGTGAAGACTTTCTCCAAACCACTTAGACAACCTTGTATGTGTCCATTGAAGGATGAATTCCAAAACATTACTGCTGACTGGAATCTAGCATGTGCTTTGCAGTCATTTTAAAAGCCACTGTATCATTCATTTGCATTAGTTTTCAGAAAGAGCAGTCCCTCACTAATCCCTGAGTCTAAATACAGAAAGTAGGCTGAACTGAATTTTGGCTTTCATACTGAATGAAGTTGAAAAAATGGTTTGCTCTTATTAATTTCTACTGTTTATTGCCATTTTTATTTGTATGTAAAAGGCCAAGATTCAGTTTAATAATTACTGTTCAATGCTGAGGGAAAGAGTGATGTGAATTACCCCCATGCTCCCACTTATTTTGCCTGTGTCAGGAAGACACAGTGAGGGACCAGAGGTGGCCATGGAAGGCAAGCTCTCTGATGCTTTTGAGCAGTGCTGGAGCTGCAGAAACAGCAGTAGCCAGAGGTTTCAAGAAGCAGTAGCTGAACTTCACATACATAGATTCACTGTAGTGCATTTTCTCTGTAGTGTCTGGTAGTTGCATGTTCTTCTGAACAGCAATAGGTCTACAATGTACAAAAAAAATTGGAAAAGATTCTATTCTAAATCTAAAAATTAGGCTCCATCCTTTCAAATAGTTGCTCTACATTCTTCTAAAAATTGTGCTGCCATAGATATCCAGTGGGGCACAGCATGTCACCAGATCATTTCTAGAAACTTCTTTAAATGAGTAATTGAAGTCAGTCAATGCCAACAGCTGTAGAAAAAATAACTCTCTTACTTCAACTGAGAAGAGAGATATTTAATGTTCAAACCTTACAGAAGAGGACAAGAGGGATGCAGCCTTGCACTTGGAAAACAAGTCACAACTTTACACCACATAAGGTCACTCCCAGCTTCTGAGAGAGGCACCAGGAACATATAGCAAAGAATATCAGAATGAGATCTGAGCAACAAGGTATCAATGGACATTTTCACCAAATACTCAAAAAGTTGAAAAAATAATAAAATATCTCCTAGAATATACAATAAACCAATGAACAATCCAAGCTGTTTCTTTGATTTCTTACGTGTAGTAATATATATTAGGCATATTCAACTACCAGGAAAATTATTCTATTTCACTGTGGATTTGGAAAAGAGATTTTTAAAAAGTCATATAGACTCTTTCTGATGATTTTCATGATATTCAATGCAGCTGTCTCATGGCAGCAGACAGAATGATCCAATACCTTACCCCAACGATGTTGCAGTGAATTTTCCAGGATGCTTGCATGAGGACTCTGTCCCTCCATGTTCGTCTGTCACAGAAGCTCTTGATGGCACCTAGGCACAAAAAGAAAGCTTTCTGTTTATATCAGTGTCTTGGTTTGAAAGACAGGTATCTGCCAGAGCCACCCTTGGAATGGAGAATGCAAACCCCCTCCTTCCCTCTGAATTGCTATAATTTTGAAATCAAGAGGCTTTCAGGCAAAGATGTAGGAATATCAGTCCTTTACTAGGAATATTACAAAATACAAAGACAATAGTACAAGAAAAAAAAAAGACACAAGCAAACAACAATAACAAAAATAATCCTAGAAACACTGTCAGAGTCAGATTACGACATGACACCCTGTTGGCCAGGGTGTTGGAAGCAGTCCAAAATANCCCCCGAAAAGAGAGAGAAAAAACATCTCTTCAACAGATGACATAGCATACACATTTTTGGTTACATATTGCAACCCAAGACAATCAGCTTTCAAGCCAATACAATACTACCTTTTCTATTGCATCGTCCCTTATCTTACTCAGCCTTGTACTTTCAGATGTCCATCCATAAATTGATTGAAAAATAATTCTCTTCGCATGCAGCCTATCATTTATGAAAAACCACACCATGGAGCTTGTTTAACAGAAAAAGGTTCACTCCTAATTTGATTAAAAGTGAATGCTAGAGCATCTTTTGAGGGCTAAATTTGGTGTGGCTAAGTGTGTCATAACCTTTGTTTCTCCATGTGGTTGATTATCCCCATGCTTAGTCTCAGTCACGAGCTAGCCGTCATCGTCACTGACCTCATTCATTAATTCAGAACAAGTGCATCTATTACTGTAGAAGTTGGCAGGAAATTTGAAGGCACAGAAAGTGAAAACTGTGATCCACAGAAACATAGATACTGCCAGCTCTGACACCAAAGGAAAGCTCTAAGGCCTCAGCTCCCATCTGAGTGGTATCAGGCTCTCAGGGCCATGGAGGACATTAAGTTGGATCTGCCTGGAGGTGAAAGGAAGAATGACAGGTAAAAAAGTCATCAGGAGGGAGCTGATCCCTTCAATCAGGACTAAGCTAGTCCTGAAAGCTCTCTCCAAGCTGCAGATGCAAAAGACAGAAAAGACAGAAAAACCCTGCAAGGTTTTTGGGGCAATGACAAGTCAGCTGAAACCCAAAAGATTCTGTAAGATATGAGCTTGCTGTGATTAGATTAAGTGTTCTCTTTCTGTAATTTCTTCGTTTACCTCTTTTATAAACATTTGTAACTGTGTTGCCTATATTGGATGCTGTAAGTACTTCTCCTGGCATACTTCCCAAAACTCTCCTTTAATTTAAACCAGGCTAAGGTAGCTGGGTAAGATCAAAGTGTTTTTCATCAAGACTGGTGAATTTAAAAACATGACTATTAAGAAACTGTCTCGTGTATCCAGCTCCCCAACATACTTCATGAGAGTCAAAGGGTAAAGGTCCTGCCCTTACAGAAACTTCATGAGCTGACTGAAGACTTGGCCCTCCTAGGAAGGAGAAACAATCCTGTGAACCCAGCCTTTCCTAGCACGCAGCAAGGTGTTGGGTAGCAATCCTGTGCACAAGGAACTTCCAGGAGCTTTTTCTAAACAAAAAGCATTTTTATTTTCCATGATTGCATGTGGCAGACAGTATCAGACATTTTGGCAGGCCTGACACTGTCAGAAGTCACACAACTCTCTTTATTTGCAAAACCAACCCTGGAAAATCTAAGTGCAGCTGAAAAAAAACCTGGGAAGGTTCTGAATGTGCAAAACCTGTAGTTTCACAGTTCAGCCTCAAAATCAAGCCATTGTTGTGTAAGAGTGGCATTATACCCGTTTCAGTACATTTTTTTTCTCTTAAGGCTTTCAAATAGGGCTTTGAAGTTAAAAAAATAATTGGTTTCTACAGTTGTATTTAATCTGTATGTTGGATTCAGGTGGGCAGGTCCCCTCTTTTAGAAAGAGAAAAATTCTTTGACCACAGAGGTAGGTTTTGGGGTGTATTTAAGTAAGCATGCTCCATTTAAAGTAGGATTCACAAGACAATACCACAATGCTAACAAAGTTCACAGGTACTTGTAATATTTTTGCTTTAAGGACCAGCGGAGAATGAGCCAGCAGACTGGCTCCACAGAAGGAGCTTATTGAACAGAGATCTAGTGGTGGGAAACACACCAGCCCTTGGAAAGCACAATGAACATAAAACAGTGGCTTATACTCCTGGGTATTGGAGTGTGGGATTGGCCAGGGGGTTTAGGCAATGAAAGGAAGAAAGTTGCTGTAAAATAAGATAGGCAAAGAGGTAAGAGTGGAGTGACACAGAGCTGAAGAAGGTGAACAAAAGGGAATGGGAGGATGGACATGAACAGGCAGACAGCGTGGCTAGCTGCAGTCCAGGCAAAATTCCGTGGAGCCTCTGAATGCCAGAAGTCCTGGGTTGTGGCTGGCTACAGTCTCTGGCCAGTTCCTCTGCAGACGTCCCCATGGGCCACACAGTGGAGTGGGGAAGAGAAGGCACCTGGGTAGGGCTCTCCCCTGCACACCTCAGAGTTCAGAAGGTTGCTGGCAAGCTCCACTTCTCCCCTTCCCCTCCGTGCAGCAGGCCCAGATTTGGCTGCCTTCACAGCTGCAGCTGTTCCTACCAGCTGGAATCAACCGTCCTGGCCCTGTTCCAGCCCAAAAGCAATTACATTCTTGCAAGTGGATATTGCAACTTCCTGTCCTAAACAATCATGTACTGTTCCTCTGCACTTTTAACCAGCTGCTGCCTTGTACTCAGAGATGGCTTCAGGCACAGGGGTGGGGCCCTGTAAGAAAGGTGATGGTGTATCAAGAGGAGATCGGTCCTCTGTAGGTTCACCTGCAACTTAGAAAGGTCAGGGAGTGCTTCCTGACAGCTCTGAATGTCTGCATATTGTGCTCAGTGCTTCAGCAACATATAATAATATTAGCTGGACTAGACACTGCAGCAGGAGAGTGCTTTTTCTTGGCTCAAATCTTCCAGGAGAAATCTTCCTCTATGCCTGAACTTCATAAAACAAGGCATCTCCAAGAACTTTGACAAGAACTACCTTGCCTTTGCCAAGCATTTAAAACCATAGCCTGGTCCATAACACCTGGAAAGAAGTTTTGTAAAATATCTTAATGAAAAATTTGTTGAAGGCATCCAAATTATATGTGGATTACTGATTCCAGACTAGCATACCTACTTACATACAGCTGGTTTTCTAAAACTGTTCCCCCTCAACCTCCAGCTTCTCCAGGCATATTGTTCCATTCTAACTTTGCTACATGAGCAGCATGGGTCTGAAATGATCGTAAGGCTTTTTATTTCTGTAACATTTTCCACATCTGAGATTTTCAGAGGCATGGATTAGTCAAGGTATCCACTCCTTAGAGGAAGGATTCATTAACATAAGCACAAGCACAGAGTAGCACAGAGTGAAGCAAAGTACCTTGAAAGACAAAGTAAACACATGGGGAAGCTGGGAACCAGGCTCCCAAGTAAAAGGCTGTGAGCATGCTGTAAAAGGTCAGAAGGATTTTGGGGATAGAAATTCCCTCTCAGACAGGCACCATCTCTTGTAACAATCAGCAGATGCACACCAACTAGTCAGGACAGTTAAACCCCTCATTTCATCTAAGAATAATTGACTACACATTTGGGGAGTGAGGGCTTTTAAACATTGCTTATTTTTACCTCCTTAGTTCCTAGTGACTAAACCTTGATGTCTGTAGTTAGTGGTCTGTTGACGTGCCTGTGAATTACTTGTACCCCCATGTCAATGAGACAAAGCAAGACAGCCAAAATTGCACTGAAAAACCGCAGAGGTGTCCTACCATAGGTCCATCTCAGCCTGGGGAAATACCCCATCATCTTGTTATCATTCTTCTGTCAGGCTCTGCTTGCAAAATACTGCTGATCACTAGGACGTTTCATGGTCTCAAACAATGTGTTCAGTCCTGGTGGAAATACCAAATATTCTATTAAGAGAAAAGTCCCTTAACATGACTAAAAAAGCCTGATATTTTCTGAAATTCTGAAAGTACACTCAACATTTTTCCCCATGAACTGTAACAGACCAATATTAAGTGATGCACCGACAAAAAAAGCATCTTAAAAAAAATTCAACAGTCACATGGTCTTTCCACCTAGCGTTTTAGATTTGTGATAGGCTCTGTTTGGCTGACAGCCAGGCAGTCCTAAATATAGTGTAAAACCAAATATTTAGGTGTAAGTCTGAACAGACAGGGGGTTTTGGTTGGTTTTGGGTTTGGTTTTTCTTTTTTTTTTAACACATTTCTTTCAAGTGCTACAAAGGCGGCTGCAGATGCAGCAATTGATAAATTTCTCCTCCAAAGAAGTATTATATGTTCTGGGTTCCCAAGGTAATGCTACAAGAGACCAAGTACTAAAGCACTGTGATGCATGGATTTGAGTACCATCATTTATAAAAATGTCTCAAAGTGTTGTACAGTTCAGAAAAGCGTGCAGATAAATCATAGAAACATATACACTGGGTGTAGTATGTTTTCAGCATGTGCTGTCTGCCAGTGTGTAACATCTACACCTGCACAGGGGAGTATTAGAAAGCAGTACATTCAATATTATTTATTACTTATTGTATCACAAAGCTGTCTTTATCTGCATATATCACTTGAATACTCTACTTTGCACAACTGTACTCTGTTACCCACAGTTATGTCTCATGTGTGACATTACCTGAGCAAGGCCACTAGAGCGAGAATGAAACAGGGCCACTGAAAAAAAATTAACCAGAATGTCTTACTGAATTTCCACAACATCCCAATCTCACATGGGGTTCTGATTTTTTACCTTTTAATTTTGTCTCATATAATTGCCTTCTCCAGCTTTTCCACCTACTAGCTTTGTGCTGGATGATCTCCAGCCTCTCAGGAATGGGAACACCTCACTTGCCCCTTCAATAAGAAATTCTTTTTCCTCCTGCAGCTCTGTGCCCAGGCTCAGAACTGAGCCCTCTGGTACCAGAAGACAAACTTACCATATTAAAAAACCCTACTTTCTTGCTCTAGTGAGTGAAAAAGTGGATATCCAAGGGTCTGCAATAACCAAAGTTTAAAAATCTCCAATTCTAAGCTAGGGTTGAAGAAATACCAACATGCAAAGACTGCTTATGATGGATCCAAGAAATCCAGCATCAACTCCACAATCATCACTGAAATTCTTTGGTTTGTTGGGTTTTTTTTTCTTTTCCTTAATTAGAAAGCTTTGGGCTTTTTAAAACTTTAAGTATGGGGAAATTAAAATGAACCAAAAAGAATGTTCTTCAATTCTTTTTATCACTGGCTTCACACTCTAACGCCACTTCCAACACTTGATAATATTTCCACCCTGGTTTTGAATCTCCTCCCCATCCTCCTCCCAACCTTCTTTCTCACATAAATAATCCTGGTCTCTTTTCTATCACTCTAATAGCATATTTCCTATCTTCATCTCATGCACATCTTTTTCTTGCCTAATTAAAATTTTCTCAGAGCTTGGAGTGTGACTTAGTCTTTTTAGTTTTTGAAGTCCTGTTAATCAAATAAAAATAATTACCATGTTATCACAAAAAAAATAAGAAATAGCCATAGTCAGGAAAGAACTTCCTCCTTTTCTTACTATCTTTTATGCCTTCCCTCTCCCTTGCTCTCTATAGCAATGGCCACACTGACTGAAAAGCTTTGGATTTGTTTTTGCACTGGCACATCTCTTGCACTCAGTTATTGAATGGCCCATTCTCTTGGGAATTTAGATTGTCTTTATTAATTGCCCATTAGTAACAACAGATCATGTTGATTAACAGTTTAAAGAAAATAAACTGACAGCTCCCATTAGTTTTTAAAGTTTCTCTTTGAGTGTCATATTTAAGTAGTTCCTCAGGGACTGCTCTTCAAAGTCTGGCTCATTCTCTTGATAAGAGTCTGCTACAACATACCAAACATCCAGCTGAGCAGAAAAGGATTTAGTGGGCCTGTGGACCTGCCTAAAGAGGCAGATGCTCTCTTCCTGTCTACTTTTGCAGGACATTTTATTTTTTCCCCACAAAATCTGATGATCATAAAAGAAGTTTTAGGACATGACTCTTTCCAGGGTTATGCAGCTGTGTTTTATCTATTAAACAGCATCTAGGATCCCTATGCCTTACCATAAACCAGTAAATACTGTACAACAGGAAAGAGATTTTTATAGCCATAGCTATTACTTTGGACTGTGAGGGTACAGCTTTTCACGTTTGGAGAGAAGTTTTACTCCAGAGTATTTTTTTTTTTCTCTTATTTTATGTGTCAGATATAAATTCTGGATGGCCTATTCCTGTTCCAAGCCACCATTATGTGTAGGTTCTATATCACTGCAACTGAAAAGCAAGAATATTTTTTATTCACTACCACTTGGAGAGCGATGTTGAGCAAATACCACTTTTTGACCCAGTATCTTTGATCAGGTACAGGATAATGAAACTTTGCCATGCCCTGCTTTCTCTAGTAAAAATCCCTCTCTGCACTTCTTAATAGCCTTGTTCTCAGAGCTGAGACATTCCTTTTTAGCATTTCTAACCCTACTAGATGTACCTATGGACACATGTGCTACAGACACATGGTTTACACACATGCTGTAACTTTTCTCTCTTCACCTGCCCGATTTAGGATGGAAGAGGCTGATGGCCCCTGCAGTCCAAGATTAACACGTGGCCAAATGGAGGCTTTAAAGGATAATGTCCCTGAGCAGATCGAGGAACCTTCCACAGAATCAGAATAATTCAGGCTGGAAGGGACCTCTGGAGGTCACCTAGTCCATCCCGCTGCTCCAGGAGGGGCCAGTTTCAAACATAGATCATATTTCTCAAGCCATTCCAGTCTCAAAATGAGCTGGTCTCTGCCAGAAACCCTACAGTGACACTTCCCAGAAAAATTACTGTACATAGTGTCTTTCCAGTAAATCAGCTACAGAACAAACAGGTTTAATTACAGCCACTACATTTTCACAAGCGAGTAGTTCCACAACAGAGAGTAGCTCATGATATATGCATCTTCTACAGAAGAGGGACAAGCAGCTCAATTGGATAGAAGATATAGACAAAAAAAGGCTAAAAACTTTGTTGCCATAAAGTTACAGACTAGTCGTGTTACTCTCCCATGGTCAAGATGCTCAACTCATCTTTAGTCTGTTTCACCTCTGGGACATGCAATCAACCTTCTCTGCAGCCAAATAGTCAGCTTCAAAGCTTGTTAGGATCAACTAAATATACCCATGACATTGTCTATTGTAGCTTTTTTTGCATATATAAAATCAAAGAACAAGCCATTAGAAAGCAAAAGTATTTTGCCATATCTGCAGGACTGAAAGCCTCAGGTACAGGTGAGTGCTATATTGATACAGCTGTGGGTCCCTTGGGAATCCCTTGAGCCATTCTGGGGGCTTGCAGTAGCGTGTCCTCAACAAAATTTGGGAAGCTTCCACAACTTTACTCCACTTCCAGTCACCTTCCTACAAAAGAGAACTCAAACAGCTCCCAATTAAAATTAGATAAGAAACAATCCAGAAAGATGCAGGGAAAAAGAATTAATAAAATTGTCATAGTGGTAGGAAAGAGTAATGTTTAGAAAAGAGGTTCAAAGAGTTGTGGGTTTTTTCTCACAAAGTCATAGTCTCTTTGGGGACATGGGCTGGGGATTTTTCTATTATTGCTGTTGGACAGGAGAGAAGAAGATTTTGTGTCTTCCAAAGAGGAGGGAAACAGTAAAATAAAAGTTCACTTAGTTTGCAGGCTTCCAGCACTGGAGATTATCAAGATTTGTTCTTTAGTTTCAATCAGCAGATTTCATTGGAGAAAAAAAAGTTTTAAAAAGTGCAGGTGTTTTTATGTCCGGTCTTCATAAAACCATTGGAAGTTATTTTTGTATGTGTGAAAATAAACTTGGAAAAAACTTCAAAAAGGGTAATTACTTGAAAGAAGAGAAATGCCAGATCATATACCACTTACATTTTTAATGCAGAAATTAGGATTTGTTCCCTTTAAATTCCCCCACTAGCGTTATTATTCTTAGTATCACAATACAGAGAGTTTAAGACAAAACAGTACAGAGTGTTCACTAAATCCGTGCATAAAACTGAGACCATAGATACTTGCATCCTAATTCCACTTTTATTATTCTCAATAAAATGGAATCTTTGAAAACCATAGAGGATCAGTGATGCTAACAAATACATCTTCCAGCTGTTTTAATGAATGTATGACTAATGCCCAGGTAAAGCAGTTAGAAAACTGAAAGCAGTTTAATTATATACAGACTAGTGATTGACTACACCATTCCAAACTCCTACTTATACCAAAAAAGGCATCAAACACCACTGAGTCTCTGGGAGTAGCAAGGCAATCTGTGCAGCCTCCTGCAAGCAAGGCAGGAGCCTGTCCATTAATCTGTCCCTCTCCCCTGTAAGACCAAGACCTTTTAGGGAGATCACACAGTGACAGGGATGGCAGTATAAGAAGGTCTGATATTCCCCCTTGACCTCAAGGACATGCAATCACCTCAAGAAAACTTTTCCATTCCCTGGATACTCTGACCCCATAGATCTCCCCTTGCATAGCAGTTTTGCACTTGGGCTTGGCTGAGCAGAGGGCGGATCTCAAAGAGCGGAAGCTGGCAAGCAGGCAGGCAGGGAGGGCAGCTCAGGTGAGGCAGGGGACAGGAAGGGCAGAGGACAGCATAAAGCCAGGCTACACAGGGCAGCCTGAAGTAGAAGTCCAACAAGCATCCAGGGTAATATCAGCAGCTCATCAGTTTGATAACGTTGATTGTGCATGTTATTTGGATCACAGTACTCCAGTGGTATTGGTACATCAGCCACTGCAAAAAACTCCCCAAGCAGCATGGAGAATTTAGAACACAGCTCTCATGAACTTCAATGAGAATGATGCATCTGTCTCCTGCGGTAGCTTTGAAGCTCTCGGCCAAAAGTATTCTTAGCCCTACTGTCATGCATGTCCCCAAAGAGACAAAAAAAGAAGGTGCGAGCATGTGAGACCGGGAGCGGACGTGGTTGAGGAAGTGAGAGACCAAGTAGAGCCTGATCTGGGAACCCTGCAGAGACAGATCATGTCCCTCAGGCTTTATGTTATCAACACTTGTTTGGAGGTAAGGAACAGGGCTTTTTCTCCTAGCAGAGTGAGGGAGCCAGTCTGGACCACTGGGCACCTGACACTGAGCTGCTTTCAGTAGCACTCCCAGATCATTAAAGTCAGCTCTGGTATATCTACCTGACCCTGTGGACACAGAAAGCAGAACAAGCAAGGCAGAGAAATACAACAAAGAAACAAAGGAAAGACAGGTTTGTAAGAGCTGAATGTACAAATACTT
The DNA here is from genome assembly GCA_013400495.1 of Nicator chloris. NCBI lineage: Eukaryota > Metazoa > Chordata > Aves > Passeriformes > Pycnonotidae > Nicator > Nicator chloris. The sequence continues at coordinate 31,670 of WAAE01021635.1, forward strand.
CTCATCAAATTTCTCTGCATTTATAAATTGTTTGTGTTTTCTCGGCAAGTGCCTGGATGTGGAAAGGAAGAAAACCAGCTCCTAGACAGTTTAAAATATCCCCTTTTTGCAACAGTACAGTTCAGTATCAATGTACCTTTCTTCCCGTTGTACACACAGATTTTCACTCTGGCCTGCTGCAAAAGCTTCAATTTCCCTCCCCAACTGCACCTGCATTCTTTACTTGTGTGTGGTCTCTTGCATCACCACAATGCTGATGTCATCTCTTGGTTGTAGCTTAAGGTGGGAAAGCAATGGCTAGAGCACATTAATAACATGCAGTATGCACCAGATTCCTCTGGAGCTTGGGGGTTCAGGAGGTTAGAAAACACTTGTGTGGAACAAAATGTCTTACACTACTTGTGTGTGACCAATTTCCAATCCTTGTGAAGCTAAACCAAACAATCAGAGCTCCCTGTGATGAGTAAGTAACAGACAGGGAGCAGTTTCTGCACTTTGGAATAACCCTCTGTGCCTCATAAAGGCATTTCACGAAGAGGAGGCAAGAATTAAAGTATTTTAGATACAGTTTATGTGGTCCCTAGAAATAAGGAGATATCTGAAACTTTGATGAAAAGTCAAGATCAATAATCTTATATGTCAGGAATTAATTAACTAATAATTTTTTTTTCGTTCTCTACATTGTATCTGCAAGGGCAGAATGCCAGTTCAAAGCCTGAATTCAACTGAGCATAGATGTTGCTGTTGTGTATTCCTTATATGCTGCAACAACTTTTGGAGCCTGACAGTTTGAAATTACATTTTCATGTTGGAGCTGTATTTTCACAAATTCTGGAAGTTAAATAACTCTTAGAATAACAGAGAAGATATTATATTGCCAACTAGAGTTGATATTCTCTTTCATTATTTGTTTCTATAAATAGGTATGATTTTTTTTTCTGGAACATAGTCTCATGTAGAGCAATACCTTTTCCTCAGATGGCATCAAGAGGCACAAAGTAAGCTTAAAGTTATCCACTCTGCTAACTCCACCTCCCTTTAAAGCTTTCACAAGAGACAGGGCAGATTAAAGCACATATAATCATGTTGCTACACAGAAGTCCCAGCAATTCTGAACCTTGCAGGGATAAAACTGAAACAACAAAATATCCATTCTACCTGACAAGCCATTCTTTCATATTAGGTGTCCCTAATGTTTTGTCCCCTTTCTGCACTTTCTCAAAATAAACTGTAGGATTACTAGATCCACAAGGACTGAATGCACAGAGCAGGAGGATTTCCATGGCCCCCCTAATGCCCAAGAGACTGTCAGCTTCAACAGTTTGTTTAACAACAGAGGTAACACATATTGTTGTTGAGGAATACATGTCGTGTAGGTAGCTGAGTTTGCAAGCTGCAATTTGAAACGTAGATTGAGCTCTGGGTTGGCGTCTGAGGCAAGAGGCCATGGGCCACCAACAAAGGTATTTAACAAAGGGCACAAGAACCAGTGGCCAGCCAGGTGAAGGGACACTTGGAGACACAGCAGACCATAAGACTACGGGGAAGGAGCAAGACTGTGAGGGTACAAAAGCCCAGTGTTCCTTTGTTGGGGGTCCTTCCTCAGCAGCACCTCAGCTCGAGCTGTTTCTGTGTTACTGTGCTGTGAACAAATTTATACGAAATGAGACATCTGAGACTCTGCCACAGGAAGTGTAGGGTGGAGTCAATGAGGAAGCCTGGTCTGAGTGCGTGGGGTGTGCAGGAGCCAAGCAGGGACCGCACAGGGCACTGGAGCCGCCCACGGTGGAGGGGCTCCGGTACGGCAGTGTGTGGGCGTCAGCCTGGCAGAGGCAGGGACAGCCAGATCTCACCCCTGGCAAGCCAGACCTTGGCTTCAAGCCCTGGGAGGCATTTGTTTAACTTAAGGTGAGACATAGATCTCCTTCCAGGTGACTTTACCGCTTATCTGTTAATGAATCCAAGTTCTGCTCCCTTGTTGGCGACCCCTGTTCCATATTTGGTGATGTTTCTAGAACCCTCTACCACCAAGCCTATATTTTGCCAACCCCCATTTCTAGTCTTTGGTGTTTTGTCCTTATAGTGTGGAGTTTCTGGGCACTGTCCCTGTTTTATTTTCCTATTAAAGTGAGTTTTATATTTTGGACACACCATTGCACCTGCTCCTATTTCAGCGCCACATTTGCCCTGAATATCAGGGAACCTAAAAAGTTTGTCACAGCCACCCTCACTGCGACAGCAGTGAAAGTCTCTGACCTTGGGAGTGAGGCTGCTGGGACCCCAGGAATGGTCAGGATGGGAAGTTTTGCTAACACTGGAAAGAAACTAAATTACTATTAGGGATTTCTGTTTGATGGCATTTCGTTCTTTAGGTTTCTAACATAGCTCATTTTCAAGATGGCAGTTTGAACTTCCATTGCATAGTTCTGAAGCACTGCAAACATTAAACATTCAGAAATTACAAGTTATGTTTTAACATCACAGTTTGTGTTGATGGATCTTGGGTTCTTAGTTTTGACCTCAAGAATGCCATTTCCAATACTGTCTTCCTAACCACATGAAACAAAACCTGTTTTTGAAAGAAAAAAAAAGCACCTTACAATTCTTCTGCAGGCCTGACTGTGCAAAGTTTTCTTCTATGAAAAACATATGAGGCCTAGAACCAAATCTAGGTGAATGAGCTTATAGTAACCCTCTAAAAAAGAGTTAGAAATGTTTTTCATAGCACAATAAAATCTGAAACATAAACAATGGAAAATAAAGACTAAAGCTAGTTTGATAGAATTGTTTTATACATTTTTTAGAGCAGAGTATGTCTCTTGATTTTGTACATTTGCTAGGTCTCAGCCTGAACCATGACATGCTACAAGAATTTATGCACATTCAAATGTAGACCAAAGATAGTTGAATACAAGTTTTCTGCCACTGAACTGCAAAAAAACAAGTATCCATTTATGTACTAGGATTAAGGAAAGAAAAACATGGAAACTAAATGCTTTCCAGTCAGTTGATTCAAACTAAAATGTGGTTAAATAATTAAGTTAATTAAAATATAGTTTGCATTAAAAATCCTAAAGAAAATAGTCAATGTGGCAATATGCAATACAAAATAGAAGAGAATATTTTAAGAACTATTGTACAGGAATTTTGTGTTTATCAAAGTATTATATTTTCATGGAAAAAAAATAAAGTGTATAAAGATTAGACCTTACCTAATAGACAATAGTCCTGCACTTTCTCACACCTGATCTAAACCTTACTTTAGAAGTTACCATTAATATTTCAGTTGGATCTACACACTTCTGAATTATCACACATGTTTAAATAAGGCCTAGCTATTTCACGGTCTTTAAAACTTAGTGAAATGAACTTCCAATTGATTAATTTGGGGTATTGTGAAATTTCCTGTTTGTATTATCCTAGAAAAATACAAAGGCAGCTGTGTATAGTCATTATTTGCTCTGTGTCCTCCAGAAGCAGGCACAACCCACCAGCTCATTGGAAGGCTGGAAGAGCAGGATATGCTACCGCATATTTGAGGAGGAATGCACCAAAGCTGTGCCTGCAAACCTCTTGGGATCATTCCATTAAAAACAAACAAACAATCAAAAACTCAACAAATCCCAAAAACGGTAAAAACAAACAAACAAACCACACCCCCCCCCACACACACAAAGAAACAAACAAACAAAAACCACCCAAAACCCAACCCAACCAACAGCCAAACAAGAAAACAAACAAACATGAACAAACAAACTAACTAACTAACAAACTCCCCATATCACCCTGATTTAAACCCCTCAGTGGTTTAGGGCACCACAACTTCTGGAAGTGAGGAAGCGCATTTTCCATCTCACAAAAGTCATTGTCACTGTGTTAAAGGTAATTTTCAAATGCCAGCTGCCATTTCCTGGGCACAAGACCTGTACAAGAGGCTTGGCAGAGTCCAAACTACCCTGTCGCACCATGGTTTGGCCTCACAGGTGTTGCAGTTCAGTTGTCAGAACAATTGACCAGCAAGGTAGGTCTGTGAGCCAACCTAATCTGATTGTTACACTTATTTTCTCCAACAGCTTAGCCCACTCGCAGGTGTGACCAGTTGTATAGACATTTATGAAACCATGAAGATAATTTATTCATCTTCAGACATGTAACAGCAGTTTCTAAATTACCTCTGGTCTGCCCTGCACAGACAGCCTTTTAACTGTTTATGCAAGCTCCTTTAGCCAGCACAGGTACCCAGACATCTTTATAAACAAAGCTAACACTTTTTGGACCTCAGCAGATAAGCATGGATGAAGTAAACTTGATAATTTGGGGTAATTTCAGTACATACTTAAGGTTTTATTCACCCAAATGAGCTTGAAAATAACTCTTAAAAAATGGAGACGGTGTTAGTTATGAACAAAACTGTAACATTTGAAAACAGCTTGCACCTCTGAAGCATCCTGGCCTAGAAATAGGAAAGTGATTTGGTGATAGGATACATGTCCCAAAGGGGAACATGCATCTTCCTTAGAGAGATTTCCATTGTTCTATCAGTTGTGTTTTATTCATAAAATCTCTCTCAAGGGAAAATAAAATTTGACTTTGGGTATTTCAATGTTGCCTGGCTGCCAGACCTGTTTAAATCATCTATGTTGGCTGAGAAAACAAGCTCCAAATGTCCTGAGCAGTGAGCAGCCCTGTAAAAGCTGGAGCCAAGGACAACTACACTTCTCTGTGTTTGCAGTTTTTAAGCACTGCCATATCTCTCTTGCAGTCTGGAGCAGTGACCCGAGCTTGGCTGCAGGGAACAAAAATACCCAGGCTAGTAGAATGAGCACACACAGAAGTTAAACTACAGCAGGACAGGACTCATGTGACGTGAGTTTTGCTGATAGCTCAGAACAGACATGCAAGCCCACAAGCTTCTGGAAGGCAGCATATACAAATCTTACCAATTTTGCTGCAGCTGGAAAACAGCTGTACTCACTGTGGTTATTAATGTACTCACAGCCATTGTGTATGCCAGTTGAATACACTGACAACACATGGGAAATAATGACAATTCCAAGTTTTATGCTTAAGAGAGGCTTTTTAGTGGCGCTCATGCCCTGCCAGTCACCTGCTAGGGAGTACAGGGTCCAGAGCATCACCATGACCTGGGCATGCCTGGCATCAGCCAGATGCCACTGTTAAGGAAGCACACTAGCTGCAGAAGAGACATGTTTTAGACAGCCACAGAGACACCGATGGCGAGCGGACACTAAAAGAGAGATTTAAAGCAGCAGAACCAGGGAAGAGACTAACTTTTAGTTATGGTATCTGCACTGACAGGTTAAGTCTTCCTCAAAAGACCTGCCAGTGTTTAATGTATGCATTCATGCTGAAGGACAACTATTTAAACAACTGCCTGAGAGTGGTTTTAAGAAATCAGCCAGAACTGATGTCAGAGAAAGGAGAACAATCACTAAAGCATTCTCAAAGCTTCATAATATGTCTTAAAATAGCTTCCTTGCATATAGGAATGCCAGGAGATTAAGATTCAATATCTCATGATCTACTGTGTCTAGGAACAAGTACTTTAATACTATTGGAAATGTGCCCCCTTGAATTTTTGAGTGCATATTGTTTCCATCTCTACTTGTAATGAGTGTCAAAGTCCCCTATCCTAAAACATTATTGTTTGCCATACATGGGTATGATTTGGGCTTAGTAGGTCACATTTTGAGGAAAAACAGGTTATTGTTTTGGGTTTGTTGTTTTGTTTGGGTTTTTTTTTAGTTTTAAAATGATACCTTTTAAAAGTAATATAGACTTTGGATATTAGCACACAGCAAGCCACTTACAAAGTGCAAACTGTCACAGGAGTGTCCAACTCATGGGTGTGATGTACTCAGCTTTCCTAAAATGTGAAAGCATGCAGCAATAATGGTTTTGCCACTTATTTGGCAATCAGTACAACTCAAATGTAAGTCTGCTCTTTATGGTTAATGGCATCAGCCCAACGCATGCTAGCAAGAATTTGTAGCAAACAGCCCATTGCAGATTCTAATACTGTTTATCCTTTTACTCTCACTTCTTCCACATGAGTTAGTATGAATATGTCAGTATGTCTGCCATGATTTTTTACCAAACACTGGTTCAGAAGCACTGAGTTCAGTTCTGGGCTCCCCAACACAAGAAGGACATGGATCTTCTGGAGCAAGTTCAGAGGAGGCCATGAAGATGATCAGAGGCCTGGACCACACACTAAGAGAGTTGGGGCTATTCAGCTGGGAGAAAAGAATACTCCAGGGTGGCCTTGGAACACCTTCCAGGACCTGAAGGGAGCCTATAAAAAAGCTGGAGAGGGACCATTTTACAAGGGCAGGGAGTGATAGGAC
>WAAE01021637.1:0-42566 GCA_013400495.1 Nicator chloris
AAAGAAAAAAAAAGAAAAACTCTTTAGGGACTAAACCCCACAGCATGGTGGATTTTGTTAAATCTCAAAGTAAACAAAAATGCAAGGAAACTGTCAATCCAGAAGCTTCCCTTTTACACACATCAGATCCTGAGTGATCAGATTTTCCTTTTCCTTCAGCAGCTGGTTGTTATAAAATGGCCTTTTCAACCTGTGACAACGTTTCCTGCGTCCCCACATTTTGTGCCCACACGTCTTCTAACGAGCTTTTTGCTTTTAAGTTCTTAAGGTTTCTCCAGCTCCAGGCTCATCCCAGAACTGCATTTGGTTATATGCCTTTCTGTCTGAAACATGCTCTCAGAATTAAGGCAAAAGTTATTTCCTTGAGTCTTCCAGGTCTCTGATTTGGGAGCTGACACACAAAAGCCCTTTTGTGACACAAAGCAGAAAATAACACTCACTGCACTGCTTTATTTTGCCTTTGTGATTCCTGCCCATACCAGAGTGGCACTAGCACACACACCACACTTTAAGTTGGCCCTCAGCACAGCTCTTGCTGGCACACAGCTGCCTGTGTGTTTAAGTGCTTTTCTGAACAAATATACTGCAATTAGGCCAGCTCAAAGACCACTCACCCAAAATTGTCTGCACATATTGCACTCAAATAAACCACACTGGGGCCAGCAAGAGGGCTACGACCACCTGATATCTTAGTCAGAAATTTCTCTCTCTGGCAAGCTACTCACATCTAGAACACCATGATCACACCAACCTGTAGCATGGCAAAATACATTGGAATACATTGGAGTGTCATCCATTTTGAACACATCCCAGACTTTTGCTCACTGCCCGGAAGCCCCTTAGTCAGCAAGTCAGCAAATGTTTTTTTAAAACGATTTAGTCAGACCATCTCATACCTTGGATTTTGGCCCTGCAAGTAGTTTTGTATCTGTGCTGTCCCCAGTGAGTATGAAGGCAACTGCAGAACAGGTTATTGCTTACATCATACACACCTAAAATTATAACTCTGCGTGCCCACAGTCCATGTGCTTCAGCTGCAGACCCACTGTATCTGTGTGTTTGCTACAGGAACTAGAGAGGAAAAAAAAGAATTCTGGAGACAAGAAAACTGGGGAGGAACTTTTTAAAGGCCATGTATTGACAGGCCAAGGGTAAATGGCTTTAAACTGAAAGATGGTAGGTTTAAATTAGATATCAGGAAGAAATTTTTCACTGTGAGGGTGGTGAGACACTGGAACAGGTTGCCCACAGAGGCTGTGGATGCCCCATCCCTGGAAGTGTCCAAAGCCAAGCTGGATGGGCTTTAAGCAGCCTGGTCTAGTGGAAGATATCCCTATCCGTGGCAAGAAGGATGGGACTAGATGATCCTCAAGGTTCTTTCCGAACCAAACCATCCTGTGATTATGTGATAGGGGATGCAGGGCAATCCTCTTTCCTGCCTGGTGAGGGCTGGGACCCTGGGTATTTCTCCAGCCCCGAGTGGCGATGCTCAGTGGGGGCGATTCAATCTTTATGTGCAGCTCACAGCAAGGCTGGGTGCAAGTTCTCAGTATAGACACAGAGAGACCCCCACAGACCCCAAACCTTTCACATAACTCCCCTCAAGTGCCCTGTCCCTCACAGGGCTATCGGCAACTTTTGACCACTCAGATACTTATTAAGTCCATGAATTTTTCACGACACATTCAGCACTTTAACATGTTCAATTCAGCTACTTTCTGCTCAGGCCAGGGCACTGGCACTTGCACATACTTCAGGAGGAATGGTACAGATGAATAAACAGATTAAAAATATAGTCACAGGCAGTCAGATAATCCAAATTGATTTGTTTGAAGGGCAAAGTATCAACCACATCACAGTCCTGCACACTCTCCCATTTATCCTTCACCGTGTCGATGGCCTAGAAAGTACTCCTGAAAAAGCTGACACATCCCAATGGATATTCTCCCTTCTTAAGATGCAGGATGTCTTGAATTCACCACATTCATATCACACATGTTCCAGGAAGAGCCCTTTTTGGTTGTAGGTTTACTAATCAAACAGAAACTCCTCCAACCATCATCCTACAGACCCAGCCCAGGGTATAAACACTGAGTGGCAATGGAAAGCATAAAACAGCTATGAAAATCATGTGAACGTAGACTGAAAATCTGAAATTAATGCCTAGCTGACTTGATTCTGCAAACAAGAAATTATCATGGATTGTAAAAAAAACCAGTTCTGAACCAGATAAGTTCCAGACAGAGAGAAAATTCCCGGTAAGGATAGCCATTTCTACACCTCCATAGGCATTTTGATCTTAGACAAAAAAAAAAGAAAGAAAAAAGAATGAACGTGAATTAGAGAAATATATCCATAATATTTTGAATATAAGGTTTAGATTCATGATTCCACCAAAAACTAGAGGTTTATCTGAATCTGAGTTCAATTTTCAATTCTACAACCTCTATAGACTATTCTTTGGTGAAGGAATGTCCCATTCAAATATTAAATATGGAGGGATTCTACTTGTGCCCTAGAGAATACAGATATCAGTTATTTTATGAGTAATTCAAAGGATGGGGAAGTCTTCACTGCAGAAGTCAGGGTGTTTGAATACATGTGCTACAGTCAACGTATTCTGTTGAAGTGTTGCACTGAAATATATTGACAGAAACACTGTGACAAAGTTAGAAACCAAAATGGTCACCCATAAAAACTGCTTGTGTTCATGTTCAAGCTATTGGCAGGAGTTAAAGTATCTCAGTAAAAAAGCACTTTATGGCTTACTGAAAGTAATTAACATAAGGAATACAAAAGTTTCCTAATGACTGAAGACACAAATTTCAAAAGCATAAATTTTCTGGAGTGGTATTAAATTAGTGCTGTAGATGAGAAGAAAGAAATGCTAGTTATAGGCACAATCACTCCTTTTGGCAAGGATTTTCTGAGATCAGAGGAAGCAAAACAATCAATCTCTAGAATCCCTTGAGAAGTGTGATCATGTAAGGCCTCAAAATGTTCTCTGGTACAATTATCATTGAAAGGAAAGGGGAGCTATCAAACTGTGAAACACCTTATGTTGGTCTGGCAAAATTGCTCTAATAAATGTTAATCAGAAAATGTAATGAAATTCTGCACAGCACTGCCTAATTTTATTGCAAAGCATTGATGTAGGCATCAGTTCAGCTCCTGGCCAGTCAAAGACTATGAAATGATGACAATCCATGCTAATAATAACAGAGATTGTTAAAAGGCAGCGTGGTTTTAATACAAATGAGAGAAGAATATTATACTCGCCTATATCATGTTTTCCTGTAGATTCCCTCATGATGCATATGTTCTCCTCTCCTTCAGATGTCTCCCAACACCTGACCATAATGAATGTGCCCAACAGACAGTCTCTTTAAGCTACACAAAAACGAAACTTAGTTGGGGCTTAGATTGTAGTTTTGGTCCAAAATTATTTATGACCCGTTCAGATTAATTTATTCTTTTGGCATCATTATACTTTTTCCTTTTTTTCCTTCCCATCCCCTCCTATGTAATAGCCAGTTCTTCTGATGTGTTTTGGAAGAGCCTCCGTACCCAGTTACCAATCTAAACAAATGAACCCAGCTCAGCTACTCTCTGTTCTCTGTTTTGTGGGACATCATGTGTGGCAATATCACTTTGGTATTTTATCATGGAATTTGGTAGATAAAGTTTTCCCAGTTCCGCTGGGAATTCAGAATTTGGAGTGTCTGAATCCAGCATGTATTCCCAGCAAGACTGTGCACACACACTTACAGAGAGTACTTATGTACTGCATATGAGGCAGGACACACAGAGCAGCACAGACAGACACACAGCACACGCACAAACACAAATGGCACCAACAGCCTCATCCTGCCCCCACCCCTGGCTGCGCATGAGGAAGGTCTCAGTGGGCTAAAGACCAACTTTGTGTGATTGTATCCAAACTTTACAATTAGACTTTAACTTTTACTTTCCTCATTCATAGTTGCATCCTCATAACAAGATGGCTTGTCTCTGATGTCTGCTTTAGACAGAGTGAGGAGACAAGGGCTGTGGAGGGGCTTTTGTTTCTTTATGCACATGACATTGCAGAGATCAGATGGAGAGGTCAAAGCAGGTTTTAGTTCTCACTAAACAAAGGAGGAGGAAGAACAGTCTTTCCATGTTAAATCTGCATAAACAATGCTATCACTGGGAGCTAAGTAATGGCGTGGAGTAACGAGTGAATAAACTCTACAATAAACCTGTAATTTATAAAGCATTTTTAATATAGTGTATTTCCCATTATAAATTGAAGCATAAATGTCAGGTGAGATTTAGAAAGAATCTTCTAGCAGCTGGTTCATACATCAATTTTTCGATGTAATACTGGTCTGAAGTGACTTTTTTGTTAGCTTATTTTATTCTTTAGAACAGGGAGAAAAAATCACACAGTGTACTGTACAAAAAGTCTTCATATCAGATTATCTGACAATATCTCAGACTTTTTCCTTGCAGTATTTAATTTTCTCTGAGCAGCCTTGAATGCTCAGAACACTGGGTAGAAGAGATTTCCTTAGAACTTAGAAGCTACTAAAACCATAATAGTTAAATTCCTGCTTACAATCTGAATGAGACAGTAGGGACTGTCTTTTGGGAATGACAGGATGCAGTAGGAACTGACAGAGGATAAATAGCCTCATTCCAGTTCCTAAAATGCTGAAGGCAGAATATTCTGTTCCTGGTGGATAGTTGGCTTTATTGCAAAAATATATTGTTTAAATTTTGAGTCTAGCAGAGAGATTTTTTTTAAATGGAATGGGCTTCCAATTTCCACACAATCATTATAAAACCTTATTAAAGTCTGAATTCTAGACTACTTTCTGATGATAGGTGCAGCATCTAAAAGGCATTCACAGAGCTGAGACAAAATCCAGCATAAGCTACTCCTAACTGTAGCTTGTTACAGGAGAGTGAACACTATGAGAACAGCAACATCAAAGCATGTGGTCAAAGCACATAGGGCAAGAAAAAAAAGGCTGAAGGGAAAATGCAGTTTTCTGTCTTGCGTATGACCTGAATACTAATTTTTCACAGGAAAAATCATGTAGGCTATTTACAAACAACAGAATTGTTGTGAAGTGCCTAGTCATAAAGAACACTTCCTCTCCTGCACTTGTCCCACTCATCCTCCACTGTCAGCCACAGCCACCTCTTCCACCTTCCAGTTTCCATGAGGCCAGGATGCATTTGGGATATACCATGAGGCCATAAGTCAATGAAGGTTCCAGCCTGAAACTTGTTCATTTCTTGGTCTTGTTGTGCTCGGGGACCAGGAAGCATTTAGCGCAGTTCAACTCTCAATCATCCAGAATTTTTCAGTACGTCAGGACAAATGGACATTTAGTGACATCAAGTAAAAAGGGCAGATGACAGAACCCAGAAAACACCTACATTTGTGAAGCTATTTAACTGGTTGTGTTTCCAGACTGTACCCAACCATACTTTTTAAGCAAGCCAAGGTTAAAGAACAATTTTGCAGCTAGAAGGACAAACTGTGAGCTATTTCTGTAACCTTCCGCAAAAGAAAACAGTCTGAGAGCTTGAGCACTTAAGGAAAGGCAGTCAAAGCATTTGACATCTTGTTTATCCTACCAGATGATCTTTACTGCCAAAACCTACCCAATATAATTGTTGTAAAGAATTGACAGCAATACTGTTTCGTCCCACCTATTATTGTTTAAAACCAAAGCTCTATACAGAGGTTTACAGTATCTGGTTGGGGAAAAATTTTCCCTTAAGATGAATGCACTGAAGTTGGCACACATCAGTGTTACTTTGTATTCTTCCATGCTCTTAACCCAGAGCTCAAAACTGTTAACAGCACAAAAATGAACTGAACTGAAGAGGGCAGTCCAGTCTCAGTCTTCATAGACATCAATGTCATCAGTTCAGCAGTTCAGAATGCCAATAGAGAAAGGAAGAAGAGGGAATGTTATTCCTCTCTTTGCCTTTCATATTTTTTACAGTTGAAATAAAAATGTAGTAGCTCAGATAATAAAATGAGAAAAAAGTTTGTATGTGTGGCTAGTCCAGTGATCATTTCAGAGCATATATGGGCAACTGGCTTCTAGTCCTTGACCCAGTGGATGACTTCATATTTTTTTACAAAATATCTAGGTGGCTATGATGGGCTGTTGATGAGGACTTACAGAGCTCTGTCCCAAATTAAAAAAAAAAATAAAAGGAAATAAAAAAGGAATTAAAAAAAAAGGAAGCAAGCATCCAAAACTATATCTTCAGTAACCAAGCTAAGTTCTTTCAATAGCAGAGTATTGCAGACTGACAGCTACCACCCTCAGACTGGTTTTCACAAAGGTGGGAGGCTCATGCACTCTCTCTGAACCAATTGTCTTGTGTTGAGTCACCTGTATGAATTAACGGGATGAATCCCGAAGGGCAATTGGCATTCCTCCAGTACCGCACAGCCCACACACAAGTGATCCTGCACACGCCTGCCAACAAACCTATAGAGACAGTGAGGAAGATTCACTTGTTTTATTTGAATGCCTACTAAGGCAGGAAGGAATACAAATCCTCCTAGTGAAGGCATACTTCCTTTCACTTCCAGAAACATACACTTAAAACCTGTCATCTAGCACTTGTTTCATGAACTTGAGAGAAAGAGATTTCACTGACGTGATGCTAAGTATCTCTGATGGATTTGCTCCAAGGTAGCTTTATTTAAGAATAATTCACTGGAATAGGGCACTCACTCATGTCTTATATCTTCCTGATGTACTTTGCTCAAGTAGAGGCTTGTCTGTGTAAGCTATTTTAATTAACACTTTAAGATAAGCCTTCACCATCTGCTCTCCTTTATAATTACCAATGTAAAGGGAATCTCATTCTCAGTAGAATCATTAAAATGCAAGATAATAAAGAAAATACATAAATGCATGCCATTTTATTCATTCCAAGGGCACTCATTTGCTGTGTTCCTTTTTACTGGTTTTGTCTCATCTAGGACTCAAAGGACAGAGCAGCACTTAATGGTGCCCAAATATTTCCTTGACTGAGCCCTCGGGACTGCCTTTGAAATAATGTATGACTCACATGAGCTTCTGAATCACAGAAGAGAAAACTGTATTGTACCAACATCATTCTGGACCAATGAAATTTTGCTTTAAAGAAATTGCATGGAATTTTTCTTTATTAAACTTCCCAGCTTTATCTGTTATGAGGAGAAAGGGTGTTATCAAGAACACAAAAGCCAAACCAGGAATCATACCAGCAAAAGATGCAAAAAATTAATGAGAGAGGTGAAAAAGTTTCTTGAAGCGTTGTAGCACCTAAAGTTGTAATTTCCATTCTCCAGGTACTTGGAACCCCCTTCAGTTATGGTTTCATGTGTCCTGCAATGACCTCGCAATGTGCAGAGCAATCTAACCATCCTTTTTCATCAGCATGGCCAGCAGAGAGAATGCTCAGAAGTGTCCCACTGCCTCCTGCCAGCCATAAACACTTGCTACCAGCTGTACACCAAGGACAAAGCTGAGACAACAGCCAACTAACCACTGGAACTGAGGGGAAAGAGCAGCAACACTGACCAAGAAGATTTTGTTTTGTAAACAAGAAAACTCTTAGCAGTTAGTTCCCAGTATATTCAAGAAAAGTTTATCTTTTGAACTGTCTTTATTAAAAAAGACAAGTGCATGAAAGAAGGGATCCAACCATCAGTTTCTTTCCCTAGTGGAAGGGAGACCAAGCACAGGACTCTGTGTATGTTGGTCTCCTGGCTCCCCAAAGGCCCTGTGGAAGACTCCCTTTCCCTGACTCCTACATGCAAAGAAACCATCTATATAGTTTTTCTATTGTTCAAGTACAGAGACAGATAAGGTTCCTTTGCAGAAAGGGCATCAGTGATATTTTGAATGAAAATAGTTATACTTGCTATTAAATTACTAGTACTATTTTTAGATGTAAACAAAGAGGATGTCATTCTATAAATTATTCAACAGCTGTCAGATAGAAACATTAGGACTCACAGAGATTTTAACTTGCCCAGAACTGAAGTCTGGTTTGTTCCCAACTGCAGATTTTTCCCAAAGAAAAAACAATGATTTTGAAATTAATTCAGATACAAAATTATTCAAATAATATATTAATCTTAGATTTATAGCTCATAATTCCATCAGTTTCTTCATTACTTCAGCATTTCATTTTTAACTTTACTTTTTTTCTGCAGTTCTTGATAGTTAATACTAAAGAGTCTTAATTCATAAATGTCTCTAATACCTGGACTTATGGAAAAATTTCAGCTTCTTTCCATATTTCTGTCAGAGTTGATAGTTCCTGATATAAGCACATTCCATTAATCAAACTAAAAATGAGACCTATCAAATGTCAGTAATAAGTTAGATATGATCTGTTATCTCTTTAGTCACAGCAAGTGATTTCTAGTCTGTTGCTCAATATTTATTTGTATTTTTTCATTTCAGTGTGCTAAGGTAAGTACCAAAGTATGTGAAGTCATTCTAAATTTCCTCGCAACCCTGAAAGATAAGAGATGAATATCACTTCTGATTTTCTTTTAACTTGAGGATCTCTTTCATATCAAACATGTTGAAGTTACATGAAACTTAACTTTTAATTTCTTCCGCTCACAGAAGGGCTTGGGACAAGATGATATTGAGGTGCCCTGCAATCCAATGTGATGCTCAGGGCCATGCTGATAAAACACACCAACACCAGCAGGAGCAGACAGGCCTCAGATCTTGCTCCTGCCCACAGAGCTGCCTTGACAGAAACTAGTTCCCATCCAGGAGTGGTGTCTTCATATAGCTTAAAATTATCTAAAAATACCTCAGAACTACCACCTTGCTCTCACTGCTACAAAGTCTCTCTTATTGCTCTGCTGCTCCACCACATGGTTACACTAATTTGGAAATTCATAAAACAATACATGTTGGAAGGGATGTCTGGAGGTTATCTATTCCCCCACTACCAGCCTCCCCAAGTTAGGTCAGCTTAGATCAGGTTGTCCAGGATCTTCTCCAGCTATGTTTTGAGTATTTTTAAAGTGGAAACTCCACATCACCTTTGAGCAACCTGTTCCAATTGTGTATCCGAGTTTGACAGGCTCAGCTGAGGTACCCCTATCAGTGCTTTGCACTGAAGGTGGTCCTTTGGTACAACTCCAGTGTGTTGTAAAACACTTGTACAGGGCTAGACACGAATGCCAGTTTCATAAATGTGAGGCCCAATCTTTCAGACTTTGTCATATATATCATGCTTATTCCTTCAAGCCAAGGCAGGAACAGCACTATCTAAATAAGAGCAACAGAAAGCACATGTTTACTCAACATCTCCACACAGCCACTGCTTTAGTTCCTGTCCACAAATCTAAACCGTGGTGATATGTCAGAGACTATTCTTAATCAAGGCTCCAGGACTGCATGGAGAAGGTAAAATACAGATTTTCATTTTTTGGAGTCAGTGAAACTGTGTTATTGAAAGGATTGTACTTGAACATGATGAAACTAAAACAGGATCTGAAGAATTTCTAAAAACCTTCCTCATTGTGAGTCAGCACAGAGAATTTGCTGGCATCTTTTTGTTTTTCAGTTTTTATACCAGCTCTTACAGGATGCCATTTTAGAAGCAATTGGACATTTTTGCTGTGTGGGTTTTTCCCCTACAGTTTTTTTGGTAAAACTTCTTGTGTGCCTGAGAGTACACAAACTATTTTGAAGATAACACAGGGGTGCTGTATACTCAGATCTTTAATGCTACTAAATAATGCATTCCATACTTTGAAGTTTACAAAAGGGAAGCTGGGATTTAAATGCCCACCCTAGAAATATAAGATACCATAGCTACATACTTGTGATTTCTGTGCATTGCACAAGGATGATCAGACACTTTACAAAACAGCCTCAAATCCAGTATGTTTACCAAGAAACTAATGTCAGTAACAGAATGAACAGCCTGTCTTTCTCCATGAATAGCATAAGGAACCAGAGTGGTTGCAGAAGAGCAATGCATTTTTTCTTTTTATTCCAGAGGGTTTGCTGAAAGTGCCAGCACTGCTCCCGAACACGGCTTCTGTAGCTGCAGACAGAGAATCAGTTCAGTGGTTCTGAAACAAGCAAGGCTGAAGGCCTAAAACTTCCTGCCCTGAGTTGTTTGCCCAGTAATGAGACATTTGGATTCAGATCTCTGCTAGAGCAGAAATACAATTATCTTAGACATCCACAGACTCTGGTCTATTCTTACTTCTTATCCTCTTGGCTCCACAAGTGTGGCATTATCATCTGGTAATACATTTGCACCTATGGAATTCACCTTCCCCCTGCAGCTCTAAGACTTGGCTACTTTTGTGGGTGAAGCACAGGTTCATGACAGAAGGATGGACACCAACACCACTGTCCAAGGGAAAACCGGGCATAGTTTGGGACTTCACTGCTGTTCTTTCCAGTTTCAGCCAAGAGACAGTTTAGCAGATGCAGAACTTCAGTTGTAGGATATATAGAACCTTGAAACTTCTCTGGGAGAGGACTAGTCAATTTCAAGTGTTTTCAACTTCAGCTAGCAACTGAACAGATGTTTTCTCATCTGTATTTTTGAACCTTGACACCCTGAGATTTATCTATATATTCTGTCTGGCACTGAGGGTCTCTCCTGTATGTTTTCCTTATTGAAATTACCACTGAAGCTGATGATAGCTGCCCCTTTTATATCACCCAATTCAATTCCTGCTAGCAGTGTTTTAATTAACTCTGATGTTCAGTAGACCAGTTGTCAGAGAAAGGCAAAAGGGGATCATAAAATTTCATTTTGCCCATGCTTACTCCTACTGAAAATTATGACTCAGTGGGAGGAGGCCGATATGTAGCACTGAATGATTCATTACAAATATTTCAGAACTCTGACAGAACTTATCATTAGAGTTTTTATAAATGTGTTTCCTGGAGGGATCTGGTCCAGATCTTTCAGTGCAGGCAAGCTCAGTTTCACCCAAAACAAAGGTGGGCAACAGCAGCTTCAAGCAAGCCTTTCAAATTTCTAGTTTCCTTTGAGATAATCTTGAGAAATTTTGAATTTATGTCCATTTTCCCCAGGCTTTTAGGAGTGGTAAGGAAAAGCTGTGTGTGTTTTGTAGATACAACCCAAAACCAGTTCCTGGGGGATTTGGTAGTTGGGTACTAGTCAAAAAAATGAAAACTTCTTGACAACTAGGAGAAGGTAGTTTATTTTTTATAGGACTAACTTGCATAAGCAGAAGAAATAGGAAAATGCTTATGTACAGAAACTTTGTGTGTTGAGCAGAAGGCACAGATTTTAAAGCTCAGGAGAAAGTTGAGTCCTTGCTCTTGTGCAAACCAAAAATAAACATATCCTTATACCTGATATTTTTTCTATGACTTAATTTTTAATGCCTGAATCTTTTAACCAAAAGAACAGTAGGCCTCTTCCAGGTGACTTCATGTTGTACAGTTAAAATCTGTGGCAGCTGAAACAAAGGAGTGATTTAGAATCTTCATTTAAAAGGAAAAATTTAAGCAGAAAATGACTAACCTTGCATCACAAAAAGTGTAGTTGAGGTACAATCTGAATACTGACAAGCATCCTCTTGTTCCAGGTGCCATCTGCAATTTCTTTACAGATAAAAAGCTGTGGGTGAAAACCTTCTTACAAGCACCTGCTGCCAGGGAGCTCACCCAACAAAAGCTGCTCCTGCTCTGAGGCAGCTTTATTTCAACATCCACACTATTCAACAAAGTTGTCTTGAAAAAAGGGGTCACTGCAGAGGGGTCCCAGCAGTTAAATCCTCCCACTCTGGTCCATCACAGCTGAGCATTGCCTAATCCCTGATCACCAATACTGTTCAACATGAGCTTCCTGCTGCCCAGGTGTGTCTTTGGAGAGAACAAACGTGTGGATATCATGATGTAGTTGTAGATGAGAAACAATCTGATGGCTGAACGGTAGGAGAAAGAGCTGCATCTCTGGCATTTTAAATCAGATGTGGGGTTCTAAATCAGCCCAGCTCCCTGAAGGGGCCTGTAGCTGCTTCACCACAGGCCGGCAATGCCCGAGCGAGTGGCCCTGCTGTGGCTCCTATCCGCAGGTCCGTGGCCTTCTCTCGGAGCCTTCCCTCAGCTGCCCAGGCAGCACGTCCCCCAGCCTTCCCCAGGCTAGGCTGGCACTCTCACGCTGCCCTGGCCTTGTCTCTGCAAACACACATCCCCCTGTTATGGGGGGTTCCCATGGGAAATGGTTTCCACCGGTGCAAGAATCACCCCTTCTTTCCCACTTTTCCTACTCCCTGACTAGAGTTTCAGTTTGTGATTTAGGAAAAATACTACCTGGGGTGATGAATAGAACAGATCACCTCTTTTCCTGTGTTTTCCATTTCTTGGCACAGCTTGTTGTTGTTCTTCTTGTCCCGACCAGGCTGCTGCCCTGTCCCACCCTTAATTTCTATTTCAAGGGGCTGGGGTGGGCCTTGACTCTGTGAAGGCAATGTGTTTATAACCTTTTAAAAACTTTTCTGTGAACAAAGACCAGCCACAGCTCTCCTGTCAGCATTTCCAACTTGTCCAGGATGATCCAAAAAAAGTGTCTGAGCATAATTTTTGCAATGTGAGTTTTTGCAATTGCTCCTGGCTCAGGAGCAATCACTTCCTGGCATAAACCCCAATGATACTATAAAATTAATTCCAGGGGAGAAAAAAAAAAACTTGTTGCAAGTAATTTGATAAAATACATAATTTCTCTCAAGAAGACTATGCTGTACAGAAAACTGACATGCTTTCATTCACCTAACTGTAGAAAAGTTACTCTTTTAAAAAAAGAGAAATATTCATTATGAATGGCTTAGGCTCTCACAAGAAAAGAAGAGATACATGTATGGAAAATGAAGAGTTTGACTATGCTTTTCTGTAGTGTTTCTACTGAAATAAAGTATGTTGTTTAGCACAGGACTAACTGTCTAATTCTTTTGGTAGGAAAAAAATGTGTAAAGATTATATACCTTATTACCACACAATGTGTCTGTGATCATGACTTCTAAAGTTGGAATAAAAAAGAAAAGAGACCTTTCTTAATCATCACTTGGTGTTAATACAAAAAGCACCATAAGGAGCAGATGAAACAAACCATTTAAGTTAATACACACTTGTCAAGCAAGAAGCAGTACGATGGCATGACTCCAGTCTCTCAGAGGAAGGAATTTTTTTGTTCAGTGAAAGCTGATATCTCAGTGAGCCACCCAGTACAAAAATAGGAAATGAAGCTAAGAAATGCAAAGCTCTTCCATTCCTCTCATCTTTTCTCTCTTATCCTTGCACCAATAAATTCCTATCTTTAATGGGAGGATAGAAAGAAGACAAACCATAGCTTGTCATCAGAGCTTGACAAAACTAGAAGTAAGTTTTCTTTTGTTGTTAACATATAATGACAATTTTCACAGTGCTGTTACAGGTATCAGCTCCCTATAAACATTTCTGTCCTATTATAGTTAAGCAATACTTAGGGGACAGAAAGCAGTTGAATGAAAACCTACCCCTTGATAAAGGAACAAACAGTCAGTGGACTGCCAGCAAAGTCACGTAGCAGATTCTGGATGACATGCATGCCAGAGTTCCTTTGGATCTCTCCAATTTAAAGGACAATGCTCTCTTGTGTGCCAATCTGTACTTCATTGCCTCATTAGGTAAAAGTCAAACAAGGGCCCAATCTTCTCTCAGCAGACTAGTCTAGTTGATAACTCCCTACTTCATACTTTCACTAATTCACAAATTCATTAGCTGACAAAGGCAATAACTCCAAAATTCACTCTCTCAGCCAGTGTATTGTTGCTCTCACTTTAGCTTAGTCATACGGCTACTGCCATACATCAGGCTTTAGCATGAGCTGTGTGTTAGGCCAAAACCTGGGCAGGAGTCAAGTAATCACCCACACTCCACGACTTAAGCATAGGCAAAAAGTCTGGTAAGTCCCACGCTGCAGTGGGTGAGGTACTGCTACTTTTCCTGCCTCACTGTGGGTGAGGGTAGGGAAATCTTTGAGCACTTCCCTGGGAAAGTCTAGCATCACTGTTTATTATTAGATAACATGCTTTCAGCATGATGTTGGCTCTAACTCTGGATGCACTAAAAAAAAATAAAATAGAGAAAAAAATTACAATGATCCTGAGTTTCAACCCAAGATGCAATATGCCAGTTGCAGATGGAGCACAATCCATAAAAATCCCATACCAATTATATTTAGCAGTTTGTTCAATTCCTGGTACAGTCTTGACAGTCTGGTCAGTATAGAAACAGTCATTTGCTTTTAATAAGCAATTGTTTTCTTATACATGTTGATTAAAATTTTCAGTTCTTCAGTTTGAGAATGTACCACATCCCATAATGTTCCTAAGGGTCCTATCCAAGTTGTAAGATAGTATTCCAGCAGCAAAAACATGAATTAGATTTTTAGTTTCTATAAAGTCATCCTGTCATTACAGAAAACATCACAAAGCAAACCAAATGCATATACAACCCAATTTTTACTTGAGTGCAACCATGCAGTGATCACACACTTAGCCAAAACAGCTATTAATAATAATATGAGGCCATATTATTTGTACAAGGGCCTTGTAGTTCTAAATGTTCAGGGCAGTACTGTTAGTGCTTTTCCCATTTTACATCCATGAGTATCGATTGGGTAACCTCTGTTATCCATGTATTTGGCCCTTTGAACTGTCAGCCACATTCTATTGGCTACAATAACAGGGAATGGGGTGTGTAAATGGAATAATTTTCACTTTCCCTACTTATGGTGTGGTGCTAAACAGATCTACCCAACAGACTACTTTTGCTTGCTACTCCTAAGCCTTGATAAATGGAGGTTAGGATACTGGCATCAATCCAAGTAACTGGGTCCCTGTCTTGGCTTGGAAAGACAAGTGTCTGCCAGGGAAAGCCGGAGCTTCCCTTGGAATGGAGAATGTAAACCCTCTCCCTCTGAATTATTATAATTTTGAAATTATGGGGCTTTCAAGCAAAGATATAGGAATAGAAATAACAGTTCTTTGCTAGGAATATTAAAAATAAAAACGTAGTAGTACAAAAAACCCAAACAAACAAAAAAGAAAGCACTGACAGAGTCAGAATACAACCTGACACCGTGTTGATCAGGGTGTTGGCAGCAGTCCAGTTAAGTCCTCCTGGAGTGACAGATGTGGTTCTGTCAGAGCAGAGATGATCCTGTAGAAGGGTGTAGTTTTCTCCTTAGGTACAGTGGTGGTGATATGGGTCCAGTCATCCTCTGGGAATCCAGTGGAAACAGGCTGTCCTGGTGTTCTGAATCTCAGGTTTTATCCAGGTAGGAATGCTTGGCTCCTCCCACTGGGTGGAGCATCTCACAATGGGATGATGTAATTTTATCAGTCATGCAGTGAGCCTTAACGGCCCATTAACAGAAGACATTCCCCTGGAGGGAGGATGGGTGGTGGAAGAGATAAAAACACCTCCCCAAGTGGTTTCAACAGATGGCAACAGAATACATACTTTTGGTTACATCTTGCATTGCAACCCAAGACAGTCCCTAACATCACAAGATTCCCATTATGGATCCAATGGGCTTGCAGTCCATATTCATTTATAATCAAGGTTTGCATGACAACACAAGCAACGGCACTGCTGAAATTTGAAACAGATTTGTGAACACCAGCATACATTTTCTTGAAAATCTTCTGGAGTTTGCTTCAAGGGTTTTGGCTAATTATCAAGATGTCAGTAGTTGCATCCTTGCCATTTATTATATCCAGGATCTGTTCAATTCAAGTCTGTTCTTATCTCCTTAATAGACCTAGACTGGACACTTAATTATTAAGGATTTCTGAACTGATAAAGTTCAATGCTCCTGTGCCCAATCTAACTGCTCCTAATCCTCCAGAAAGATTCCTAATTTTGCAGATGTTCTGGTGGGACAGCACCATTGTTCACACGTAAGTACTATCCATTATGAACAATGAGATTATACTTGAGCTAATGTTGTCCCATCAAACCAAAATGGAACATCCAAAGACTTCAGAGGTAAAAATTGCAATTTTTTTTGGAAATCCTTGAGTAACTATTACTGCTGTAGTAGTGGGAATGGGAATGGGAATCAGGGAAATTTCAAATTTTGTACTGCCCCCTGTGGCACACAACTTTGCTGGCTAGTTGGGTAACAGATTTACAATAAATTCTGATGGTTCTGCTTCCCAGCAGGTATCATCATCCCTTGCTGTGTTATGTGTTATTTCACATGTGTAGAACTGTGCAAGAGGAAAAACTTACACAGAAGAGCAGGAGCTTCAATAGTGTTGTGGTTGTTTTGGGATTGTCTTTATAATGTATTAATTTTTCCACTCAAGTCCAGGTTGCCATATTCTGGGAGAGATCTTTCAGCAAATGTAAGGTATAGGCAGTCAGATGGATATCTGATTCTTGCTACCTCACTAATGAGTTTTGAATATACTGAGCCTCTTAGCCTATGTCATAGAAAAGGTGTGCTTGATTATACCATCCTCCATAGGGGTGCTTGATTATTGCATTGTGCATCAACATTTCTGTAACAATGGAAGGCTCAGGCTTGTTTGATATATGAAGGATACTGACTTCCTAGATGTTGCCAACATTCTCTCTAGTGGTAACACCCCACCACAGGGAGTGCTAATGTAGTTCCAAGGAATAGGTACTGTACTTGCTCGATGGGCACTTTCCACAGCAAACAGACATATTTCACTCATATGTCCAAGATATCAGTGGATCCTTGGGAATGGGAAAGGCCTATGGCTTGGACTGTATTTACTCTGTAATGATAAATTTCACTTCCATTTCCTGTATTCCTTTCCCTCAAACCCATTGCAAAGTAACCCAGCGTTTTCAGAGCAACAGTGGTGAATTCTCACCTGGTGTCCTGGATGCCACACAGAGGTGTTCAAAGCATCCTGTTTCTGTTGGTTCAGCACAGGAGATTGTTCAAAACTTTTACACAGTGACTACCAGTTTCTGTCTGTCAGGATTTTAAGAATTGCATGGTCTCTGACAAATTCATTCCCTAATTAGTGACACCATTTTTTTAAACAACCTGCTTCATCTTTCTCCTACACCACTACTCTAAGGTCAACACAGTTAGTGCAAAGTCCACTAAACTCCATGCCCAAGACAACATTTCTGTATTAATTTATTTTAAAAGTTACCTGACAGTACCTGTTGTGGCATTGGCTGTGTAGCAAATCCTGGTGGCAAAACATTGTACTGGGGTCTACAGGCTACACCTAAAGATACTGGTTTACCAGCTAGCATAGGTGTAAGAATAGGTGCTGGCAATGCAATTTTATATTCCTTCCCTGGGTCAAGGGTTCGGTCTCTGCCAGTCCCTTGTAAGCTGGTAACAGCTTCTTTGCCAAAGTGGAATGACAGGGCTTATCACTGCCACGTGCAGACATACACTGCCCAACAGTGACCTCCTGTGGCAATGGGAATGTTTCCAGTTCTTTCGACTAAACAGCAGTCGTCTGATGAAAATGTGAGCAAGAGGACTAAATGTGTACAGTGGAATCCCTGCCAGGTGGAAGCAAATTGCTCCCTTTCTGCTTCTGGTACATGTCATAGAATCATAGAACCAGAGAATGACAGGCTGGACAATCCAACCTTTCTTGTCAAAGCCTTGTCTAGACAAAACGGCCCAGACACCTTGCCCAGCTGGACCTTAAATGCATCCAGTGTTGGGGAATCTTCCTGGGGGAGATCATTCCAATGGCTGATTGTTCTCACTGGGAAAAATGTTCCTCTTCTGGTGAAACAGAATTCCCCCAGGAGTAACTTTTACCCATTACCCCTCATCCTTTCCATGGGATTCTTGTAAATATACAATCTCCATCTTCTTTGTGGCCACTTTGCAAATACTAGAACATGGTAATAAAGTCTCCTGTAAGCCTCTTTTTCTCAAGGCTGAACAAATCTACTTCCCACTGAACAAACCTAGCCTCTCTTCATATGCCTTCCAGTCACTGAGTCATCTTAGAGGCCCTTCTCTGGACCCTCCCCAGCCCATCCACATCTGTTTCGCATACCGGGGACCAAAACTGAACAGTATTCCAGGTGTGGCCTAATGAGTGCTGTATAGAATGGGATAATGACTCCTCTGCCTCTGCTGGTGGCATTGTTTTTGATATAACTCAGCATCCTATTAACTTTCTCTGCACAGTTCACTTGTATTGAGCTGCTTTTCCACCAGGCCCTTCCACATAGCTGCTCTCCATCCAGGTAGATCCCAGCCTGTGCTGCACTCCTGGTTCATGTTTGCCCAGGTGCAAGCTTACATTTGTCCTTGTTGAACTTCATGAAGTTCTTGCTAGCCCTTTCTTCCAGCCTATCCAGCTGTTCCTGCAGGGTGTCTCTCCTTTCAAAAGGGTCCACTTCCCCACTCAATTTGGTGTCATTGACAAACTTCAGCTGAGAAAAGAAATGCTGCTGGAGAGGAGAAACACAAGCCCTGGTGGCTGTTGAACCATAAGGGCACTAGGTTGACCCTTCTCTTGAGAAGGAGAGAAGAACAGCAACAGCACAGGTACCAACAGGATAGTGACAGGAGCAATGGATGTTCATTATGTCCCTTCCACTTCCAAAGATGTCCTCTCCACCCCCACAGATGAGAGGTCTGGCCACAGCTTTTGTTGCAGCTCCTTATCCTCCTCTGGAGCCAGAGCACTTTGTCCCTAACAAAATGGTGCCAAACACTGCCTTCCCAGGTGACGTGTGGTGCACTTGGTGACAACTCTACAGCTGACTCAGGCTTATGCAGGACCAAGCTGATCCAAGCCAGGGATGCCAGGTTCAAGACCTGCAGTCCCTACTGCTGCTCTTGAGTCTGCTGCTGAGCTGCATGGCTACTGAAGGCTTCAAGCTGCTTTTCCTTTGTTTTGCTGCTCTGCAGGAAAACAAAGGCTCTGAAGACATGATCCTGGTGTTGTGTGTCTGCCTGCTCTTTTTCAACAAGCCTCTCTGCAGCTCACACCTGAAGGTGGTGCTTTAGGATGTCCCCAGGGCTCTGTTCTGCCTTGGTCCACTTCCCCTGCTGTGACCAGAGGAGCCCAGCTAAGAGCAAATATCTGCTGACAGGGCTGTGCCAGTGTCCCCTGCCTCAGAGGAAGTGGGGGCTTAACTTCCTCAGGAGGGCTAAGCCCTCAACTCTGAAGCTGAGGGAGAGGCAGTAGCCAACATCACCCAACTTAGGAGGTTGAGGAGCTTCTGGAGGACCAGGAGCAGGTTCTAGGGTAGGGGATGTCCATCTGTTGCAGCCCCTGTAGCACCACTGTGACCACAGAAAGAGGAGCAGGCACCCTGAGGCATGACCCCATCTTAGACTGAGTTCCAAGCATAAAGAGAGGTTTGGCATGTGTCTGACAGGTGTTTACCATGTGGGACAGCTTGGTGGCAAATGCCTCCAGAAGAGAATGCGTCTCCTTCTGTGTTTGTCCTCTTCAACAGCAGGGGATGTCGGGGTTTCTTCAGGTCAAGGCTCGTTCTGCTGGCGCAACGCCAGAGCACACAGTGTATCTCACAGCATGTGGTCAGGGCTGTGAATGGCCACCCTCTGATCACCCAGTGGCCACTGTGGCCATCCAGGCAAAGATCAGCTGGATCCAACAGCAGTGTCCCCGCAGTCTGTGGCATTGCACACAGCTGACAGAGAGCAGTGCTGAGGCAGAACTGGGCCTGTGAACGTTTCAGCAAAGCACTGTCTTGGTAGGAACATCTGAACCTTTTGATCAGCATTAGAGTCCTGCTGCCCCAACCTTCTGCATGGGGCCATTTCAGAAATTTGGCTGTGGGCAGAACTGCTTTGAGCGCAGATGGACAGGGAGGGTTTTTTGGAGAGTGCCCCAAAGGACTGAACAGTTCAGGGCTGGTGCAAGGAGAGAGAGTGGGGCAGGACATTCAGTAGGACCAGTGTTCAGGGAGGGAAACAAGTGAGAAAGCAGAGGAGACCACTGTCATTGATAAGAAACACTTGGCAACTGTAGCAGCTTTCCCTTGCTCTTTGTGCCTTGCAGCCTTCCCTGTCTCTGCCCAAGCTACAGGTGCAGCAGGAACTGCAAGTTCAGACTGGGCAGACATGCACTGGATCAGAATGCTGCACACCTGTCAGGTGCCTCTGAGCTCACAGCAGCTCACCTGGAGACTGCTTTTAAAAGAAAAAGCTCACCACCTGTGGTTTCCATGGCTATTTTCTATAGGAAGTGCCTTCCCATGCCTCTATTGCTCCGTTTTTCTTGGCCTGCAGAAAAAAAGTTAAGAAAGGTGTCAAGTGAAGCTCCAACCTTGAGACTTGTTAAGTCACTGTCATGCTTGCTACTGAACTTTGTAAACTTACTCTTGTATCAATAAAATCCATTGTCCCTTCATTGAGAGTGAAGTGCAGGACTCCATCCATGATGGCAGCACAAAGGCTGTTGCCAAGCTTGAAGCAGGCTGGGGTCTCGGGCTTTACTGGAGTTGTGAGGCCGGCCACGCTGCAGAAGACTTGACACAGAGGTTTCTCTCCTCCCTGCAGCATGTATTCTCCTCTAGTTTCCTGTCATAGCCAGCCAAAAGGCTGGTGCTGATGAAACAGGCCCTGTTTATGGCCACACTTCCTTTTCCTGTTGTTTCACACTTCCTGATAGAGGAAGAGAGTGCCATGGAAGGAATTAGAGTTGCCTTAGTTGTACCTTCCGCTCCATCCATGTCTTGAGTCCTCCTCAAGGGGAGGACTGTAAAGAAAGGAAAGTCTCAGCAGCCTGTATTTACATGTTCTGCTGAGGCCTGATCTCTGTAGCACTGCTCTGTCAGCAGTCACACACCACAGAGGAAAAGGCCACTCATTTCCCCTTCTCATTTCAGAAGGAGCCCTCTGGGTTTTTGAACTACCTCAGGCTGCAGGTGCTGGGCCACCGTGGAACCTGAGCCACAATTCCTTCCCGTCTTGAGTCAGGTCCCACAGGGATCCTGGCAAAGAAAAGGGGAAGGTATCGGGTCAGTTTTATCTGGCAACAGACCCCATTTATTTTCCCCAGACTGAGTGCAAGGCCATTGTGCCGGGGATGCAAATGTGCAGGGGAGCACGGCTGGGGCGGGTGGGAGGCGGCTGTGCTGGCAGCTGGCAGCACTTGGCACATATGGAAGGCAGGATGGCAGATGGGGCAGAACAGAAACAGCTCTGTGATGGTCAGGGAACACAAATAGTCGAATGGAATAGATGAGACTGCTCTTGGCACTGAGGAAGCACCAGGAAAGGAAGCCCTGTCATTAGAGAGTGGATGGGGGCGGGAGGGGGTTGAAAGCCCAGAGAAGTTTTGTCTGCAGAGACACAAAAGGCCGAATTGCCAAAACTAAAGTCAAGGAAAGCTCCAGCTCTGTCAGTCAGAATCAAATTCCAGTCAAGTGCTGTTCAGCCAAGGAAGAGGCACTAGGCGACCTCACCTGTTCTGGGAGGATGAGGAGCTTCTGCAGGACCAGGAGCGCATTTCAGGGAGGGAATGTCTGGGAGGGAAATGCCTGAGGGGTACAGTCCTTGGTTTATGGGGGCCTTGTTCTTGTTCCCATCCCAGTCTTCCAGTTCAGAGTCCTGGGTACGCTGCGAACAAGTGCTCTTACTGTTAAAGACTGAAGCTGTGGAGGCATTAAGTACCTGAGCCTTTCCCTCATCCTTGTCACCAGGTTTTCCCCCCATATCCAATAAAGTGTTGGAACTAATTAGGTAACATATGGAGAAAACAAGGTAAGTTATGAAAATGTTGGGGAAAATCGGGGCAATTAGGGTGAAATTGAGAAAATTGTGGAAGTAGTGAGAAAATAAAGGGGAAATTCAGGGGCAATTAGAGTGAAATGGAGAAAATTGTGGAAATTGTGAAAAAATAAACGGGAAATTCAGGGAAATGGGGGAAAATTAGGGAAGACTGGGGCAAAGTAGGATGGAATGAGGGGAAATCTGGAGAAAGTAATAAAAATGAGGAGAAATATATGAAAAAATTTGGTAAATTGGGGAAATAAATTTCAGTCAGGGGAAATTAGGGATATATTCAGGGAAAATTAGGAGAAATTGGTGAAACCTTTGGGAAATTAGAGGGAATTGAGGAAAAATTGGGGAAATTTGGGGAAAATGAGATACCTTAGGGAATCGGGGAAAATGAGATACCTTAGGGAATCAGGGAAAATGTATAGAAATTTAGGGAAGTGTAGGAGAAATAAAGAAAAACTTGAGGGAAGTGGGCAAATTGAGGGAGATTAGGGAAAATTCAGGGAGAATAAGAGGAAACTTAGGTGTCAAAGGTCAGAATAGGAAAATTAGGGGAAATTATGGGAAATAAGGGGAAATTGAGGGAAAGTTAGCAAAGTGAGGGAATTAGAGGGAAATTGGGGAAAACTAAATTTGGCCATAATTTGGGAAAATCAATGGGAAAACAAGGAAATTTGGGGCAAATTGCAGAAAAAAATAAGGACATTTGGGAAAATATCTAGAAAATTTGGGAGAATTAGGGGACACCAAGGAAATTCTGGGCAAGTTGATGGAAATATAGGGAGAGATGGGGTAAACCAAGGAAATTTGTGGCAAACTGGGGGACATTTAGGAAAATCTGGGGAAAAATCAGGAAACTTTGGGGGAAATCAGGAAAATTAGGTGAAATTCAGACACCTGGTCCTCTATAGGGCATCTCATGGGATTGATGGGGCCTGGATGCCTGGGTGCCCCTGTCTATTCTTAGGTGAGATATGGGGGTCGAGGGGGGGAAGGGAAACCTGTAGGGCCAGCCCCATATATGGTCATGAGGTGAAGGTGCCCCACAGCCCTACTGGCGTCACAAGCTGATCGGATGTCAGGGGTTGTGGGGGGGAATGTCCCAAAAATATCCCATTGTGGGGGGAGGGAGAGGGAACAAAGGGATGGGAGGAGGGGCACAGATGCCTGAGTTCACTTGGAGGGGGAAGGGTGGTCACACCTGTCCTTTGTCTGTCTGTCCTCTCCCCCACCCCAGGGGGACCCAGGCATCCAGGCGAGTCTTTTGGCTTGCCTCATCTATCCCGTAATAAACTGGAGGGGTGGAGGGGAAGGGGAGTTAGAGGGGGCCCCTATAGGGGCTGAGAGTGGGGTATCCTGTGGGTGTGGGGGGTCCTATGGGTCTGGGCAAGACCTGTGGGTATTCTGTGAGGCTAGGAGTGGGTTATATGGAAGGTCTATAGGGCTCGGAGTGGCCCATGGAAAGGGGGGGAAACCATGAGGGTCCTATAGGGAAATATCTAGAGGTCCTATGGGGCTGGATGTGGGTCCTATAGGACTGGATGTGGGTCCTATAGGACCATGGGACTGGGGAGGGGTGTCTGGGAGTGGGTTCTATGGGGTTGTGTGCACTTACAGGGGTCCTATTGAAACGTAGTAATGGTAACCCTTTGGGGCTCAGAAGGGTTTTGTGCATGTCATATAG
Organism: Nicator chloris; assembly: GCA_013400495.1. Taxonomy (NCBI): domain Eukaryota; kingdom Metazoa; phylum Chordata; class Aves; order Passeriformes; family Pycnonotidae; genus Nicator; species Nicator chloris. The sequence goes on from WAAE01021637.1 coordinate 23,483, forward strand.
GGCTGGAGTGGTGTCCTGTGGGGCAAGGGGAGTCCTATGGAGCTGGAAGTAGGTCCTATGAGGTAGGAGGGAGCTATAGGGTCCTTGTGAGTGTGAGATATGGGGCTCCTATGGGGCTGCTGGAGCTTTATAGGTCTATAGGGGTCACTGGACCCTATGGGGCGGTGAAGGTCCTATAGGACTACAGAGCAGAGGGAGGGCCCTATGAATGTGGGGAGTGTACTGTAGATCCATAGGGGTCACCGCGTCCCTATAGGGCAGTAAGGTGGCCTTGAGGTCACCCGTCTGTCCATGCCCCCCCCCACCTCCTGGTGACGCAGCTGCAGGGGGGAGGGGGGGATATAAGGGGGGTCCCCCAGCCAGTGCCTGCAGACCCAGGGGCAGGTGGGGCAGGGGGCACTTGGAGCACTGTGAGGGTCTGGGAGGGGGTTATGGGGGAACTGGGGGCAACTGAAAGGGACTGGGAAAGAACAGGGAGGAACTGGGAGGGAACTGGGAGGGTCTATGGGTGAACTGGGAGGGACTGGGAGGGACTGAGTTCTCTATAGGAGAACTGGGAGGGTCTATAGGGGAACTGGGAGGGACTGGGATTATACTGGGAGGGTCTGTAGGGGAACTGGGAGGACCTGGGAGGGTCTATAGGGGAACTGGGAGGGACTGGGATTATACTGGGAGGGTCTGTAGGGGAACTGGGAGGGACTGGGATTATACTGGGAGGGTCTATAGGGGAACTGGGAGGAACTGGGAGGGTCTATAGGGGAACTGGGAGGGACTGGGATTATACTGGGAGGGTCTGTAGGGGAACCGGGAGGGACTGGGATTATCCTGGGAGGGTCTATAGGGCAACTGGGAGGGACTGGGAGGATCTTTGTGGGAGACTGGGATGATACTGGGAGCATATGTGGGGAAACAGGGTGGGACTGGGATGATGCTGGGAGGGTTTATGTGGTAACTGGGAGGGACTGGAGTGATACTGGGGGAGGAGGGAGGGTACTGGATAAATCCTAGGGGAATACTGGGATTTACTGAGTAGTACTCTGTGTGTGTGTGTGTCTGTGTGGGGGTGTACTGGAGAAGTACTGGTGGGGCTGGGATGCTGGGATGTAATTGTAATCCCAACATATTGGGATATATTGGGACATACTTCAGGGGGGTGTTGTGTCCCGGAGCAGGACCAGAACCGCCCTGAGTCTGCACTGTCATCCCCTGACTCGGATACCACAGAGAGAGGTGGGGCTGAGTAGTGGAAGGAACTGAGGTGTGTCTGGGGAGACTAGGGGTGACTGGGAGGGTCTGGGATGGTACTGGGAGGGTCTGTAGGGGAACTGGGAAGGCCTGGGAGGGACACAGAAGTACTGGAGAGTACTGGGAGGTGCTGGGGTGGGATAAAGGGCAGGCAGTGTGAGGCAATGCAAGGAACAGGGAGCACTGGGGAGGGCACTTGGACTTCCAAGAAGGAACTTGGGATGGAGATGAGGACAACTGGCAGGAGCTAGGAGCACTGGAAAGGAACTGGGAGCACTGGAGAAGGATGGGGAAGATGAGATCACTTTGGATGGGGCTGACTGGGAGCACTGGAGAGAAACTGGAAGCACTGGGAGGGAACTCTAGATGATGGAAGCACTGAGGATGGACTTGGGATGGGCCAGCTGGGAAGAGTGGGAGCATTGGAGAGGAACTGGGAGCAGTGGGGAGGAATGAAGGAGTTGGGTTGACCTGGAAGAAGTGGTAGATGTGGAGAAGAACAGGGAATGATGGGTTCACCACGGAAAGAGCTGCAATGGGGTCAGCTGGGAGGAACTGGCAGCACTTGGAGAGTCTGATCCCTCCTACCCCATCCAGCTCTGTCCAGCGCCGCCATGCCTGATGTGGAGATGGCCGAATTTGGGGAGGCCGCCCCTTATCTCCGCAAGTCGGAGAAGGAACGGTTGGCTGCCCAGACCCGCCCCTTTGACCTGAAGAAGGACATCTTCGTCCCTGATGAAAAGGAGGAATTTGTCAAGGCCACCATTGTCAGCCGTGAGGGCTCCAAGATCACTGCTGAGACTGAACATGGCAAGGTGGGGGACCCCAGCCACACCTGGGACACCAGAACCTCAAAATAGCAACTCTATTCCACACGAGACACAAAGAATCCAACCCATCTTCTCTGGAACCCAAGAAACATCTAGACCCCAACATGCCTTCTGCAGCACCCACCAGATGCTCAGATTCTACAGCATCTTCTCTAGAACCCAGGAAGTATCTAGACCCTGATCCATCTTTCCCAGAACCCATTGGACAGCTAGACCCCATCCAACCTCCTCTATTACCCCAGAGACACCCAGACCCCAAAACATCTTCTCTATCACTTGAGGGACACCTAGACCTCCACTGGCTCTCAAGGGAACACCCACATGCCCAGCTCCCAGCCCTTTGGGAGGGAACAACTGGGGCAACTCCTTGCCCTTTGTTCCTTCTCCATGGGTTCCTTCTTACCTTGAGCAGACAGTGACGGTCAAGGAGGACCAGATCATGCAGCAGAACCCCCCCAAGTTCGACAAGATTGAGGACATGGCCATGCTGACTTTCCTCCATGAGCCTGCCGTCCTCTACAACCTCAAGGACCGCTACGCATCTTGGATGATCTATGTGAGTTGGGAGCCCATGAGATTCTTCATACCCCATCCAGAACTTGGACACCCCTTCTGTAGACCCCTTGGGCCATACAGATGCATGATGTCCCTTCTCCAGATCTCATGGTCCACCCATAACTGAGATGATCCTTCTTCACACCTCTTGAGCCACCCAGATCCAAGATATCCCAGACCCTTTGCACCACTCAAAACTAGGATGCCCCTTCTCCAGATCACACAGGTCACCCAGGACTGGGACGTCCTCTCTCCAGACCTCTTTGGTCCCCTACACCCAAGATGTCCTCTCTCCAGACCACAGGGGTCACCTAAACCCAAGCTATTGCCTAGAGACACGAGGTCACTTCTGCAGACCCCTTGGACCACCTGGTGGGGTGGCACCTCCTGACTCTGACCCACCTGCTCTTTTCTCCAGACCTACTCAGGGCTCTTCTGCGTGACTGTCAACCCCTATAAGTGGTTGCCTGTCTACAATGCCGAGGTGGTGGCTGCCTACCGGGGAAAGAAGCGGAGTGAAGCTCCACCCCACATCTTCTCCATCTCTGACAACGCCTACCAGAACATGCTGACAGGTATAACAATATTCCCATAACCATATTCCCTGATCCTTTTTGGGAAGCAGGAGATGTGGGGCAGAGCCAAGGTGGGCTTCAGAATCTCATGTTTCTTCTCCTCATCCCACCAGATCGGGAGAACCAATCCATCCTCATCACGTGAGTGATCTCATCTGTAAACACTGTCTTAGTCCTGCTCACAGCTAAGACCCCCCATCTGGCACATAGCCCCTCCCCTTCCCCCTTGAAGTCATGCCCATGGGCACCATGCACTAGCATCCAACCATTGCTCTCCTTGGCTACCTTCAGCGGAGAATCCGGGGCGGGGAAGACAGTGAACACCAAGAGGGTCATCCAGTACTTTGCTGTCATTGCTGCCATCGGTGACCGTGGCAAGAAGGAGGCAGGATCCCCGGGCAAGGTAAGGGCAGTGGGTGGGGGATGACACCCTGGGGTGTGGCCAATATGTCTGTCCAACCAATGACACAATCACCCAAACAATTAACCAACCGAACACCCAAAAATGCAACCAATCATCCAACCAACCAACCAACCAACCAACCCATCAATCAACCATCTATCCAACCTTCCATTCATCTGCCCTATTCCCATCCAACCAACTAACCATCCCTCCTCCATGCAGCCATGGCATCAACCCACAACCCTGTCCGTCAACCCGACCATCCATGCAAACCTTCATGGACCGCTGTGTTCTCCCATTCATCCATTTCAACCTCACACCCTACATCCCCTGCCCCTTCCTGTGAGAACCCCCCCTGACACTGTCCCACTCCATCCAGGGCACCCTGGAGGACCAGATCATCCAGGCCAACCCTGCCTTGGAAGCCTTCGGCAATGCCAAAACTGTCCGGAATGACAATTCATCCCGATTTGTGAGTGCTGGGGGTAGAGTCTGTGAGGAAGAGTCTATGGGGTGGAGTCTGTGACGATGGGTCTGTAGGTTGAAGTTCTGGGAGAAGGTGGCCACCTTCACCTCCTTCCAACTATTCTTCCAGGGGAAGTTCATCCGGATCCATTTTGGGGCCACTGGGAAGTTGGCATCAGCTGACATTGAGACCTGTGAGTAGGCTGAGGGCTCCATGAGAGAACATTTTGTTGTCCTCCATTTATCTCTCTATCCACTTGTCCATCCTTGTCCTCATGCCACCATCCATCTGCACTTCCACATCCTCAAGCCTCCCTCCATTCATCCATCTGACCCTCTACCTCCTCATCCCAACTTCTACTCATCTTCTTTTCATCCCCACCCCAGACCTCCTGGAGAAGTCCCGTGTCATCTTCCAGCTGAAGGCTGAAAGAAACTACCACATTTACTACCAGATCCTCTCCAATAAGAAGCCAGAGCTGTTGGGTGAGCCATGATCCCAACCTACCAGCAAATACCTGATCCTGTACTCCTTTTGGGACCTGCCTGTCCCAACCCCTTTTTCTCCTTTCAGACATGATGCTGGTGACCAACAACCCCTATGATTATGCCTTCATCTCCCAAGGAGAGACCACAGTTCCATCCATTGATGATGGAGAGGAGCTCCTGGCCACAGATGTAAGATGGGAGGCCATCAGGCAGTGTGTATGTGTCTCTGTGGGCTGGAGAATACATTGAACATATTTTTGACCCACAGAGTGCCTTCGATGTCCTGGGCTTCACCCCAGAGGAGAAGAACTCCATCTATAAACTGACAGGAGCCATCATGCACTTTGGCAACATGAAGTTCAAGCAGAAACAACGGGAAGAGCAGGCAGAACCAGATGGCACAGAAGGTTGGGTCCAGCCAAGGTTGAGGTGGAAACTGGTGTGAACTCCATGATCCTTCCAGGTTCATATTTTTTCTTCTTCATCCTCAGAGGCAGACAAGTCAGCTTACCTAATGGGGCTGAATTCAGCTGATCTTCTCAAGGGGTTGTGCCACCCTCGGGTCAAGGTGGGCAATGAGTATGTCACCAAGGGGCAGAATGTCCAGCAGGTGAGTAGGACATCCCCAAAATGTCTTCCATTTGGGGTGACATGGTGCCATCTCCAGCAAGGAGGACAACAAGGGGCCACTCTCACTGGTGGGCCATCCCTCTTCCAGGTGATTTATGCTGTTGGAGCCTTGGCCAAAGCTGTGTACGAGAAGATGTTCAACTGGATGGTGACCAGGATCAACAATTCACTGGAGACCAAGCAGCCACGGCAGTACTTCATTGGTGTGCTGGACATTGCTGGCTTTGAAATCTTTGATGTAAGCCCTGGCTGACTGTGTTTTGTTGACCCCATTGGGTGTAGAGTTAATCCTACTGGATGGTCAGATGACCTTGTTTTCATTTGTGTTGACCTCAGTTGGGGCTCAGGTTGACCCCACTGAACATATTAGTTGTTCTGTTGACCCCATTGGCCATCTCCTCTCTCCTTCCCCAGTTCAACAGCTTCGAGCAGCTCTGCATCAACTTCACCAACGAGAAGCTGCAGCAGTTTTTCAACCACCACATGTTCGTGCTGGAGCAGGAGGAATACAAGAAGGAGGGCATCGAGTGGGAGTTCATTGACTTTGGCATGGACCTCCAGGCCTGCATTGACCTCATTGAGAAGGTACCACCTCCCTCAGGGCCTCATGAGGCTGGGGAAGGGCCCTTTCAGTTGCAGCTTGGCAGGAACCTCAAAGTTGGTCAGTGGGGTTGTACTTGGTCTTCACTGTAGCCAACAAGGTCTTGTCTTCCTAGCCCATGGGAATCATGTCCATCCTGGAGGAGGAGTGCATGTTTCCCAAAGCCTCGGACATGACCTTCAAGGCCAAGCTCTTTGATAATCACCTGGGCAAGTCGGCCAACTTTGGGAAGCCACGAAACATCAAGGGGAAGCAAGAGGCCCACTTTGCCCTGATCCACTATGCTGGCACAGTGGACTACAACATCATTGGGTGGCTGGAGAAGAACAAGGACCCCCTCAATGAGACAGTGGTGGGGCTCTACCAGAAATCAGCCCTGAAGCTCTTGGCCAACCTCTTTGCCAACTATGCTGGGGCAGATGCACGTAAGAGGAACCCCCTTCCTCAGCATCTGGGGTTCTTCCCACCCTGTCCCTGTCCTATCTCATCCTTTCTTCTTCTTCAACAGCTGTGGAGAAGGGGAAAGGAGCTAAGAAGAAAGGTTCCTCCTTTCAAACTGTCTCTGCCCTGCATCGGGTGAGAGTCCAAGGGTTATTGGTGGATCCCTGTGTGTGGGGGCATGGAAAACATGTCCTAGGGCAAGGGATGACCCTTGGTGGGACAGGCTGGGGGGTGTCTTCATTCCCTTCATCATCTCCTCCTCCATCTTTCAGGAGAATCTCAACAAATTGATGACCAACCTGCGGTCCACTCACCCTCATTTCGTCCGCTGCATCATCCCCAATGAGACCAAGTCTCCTGGTAAGACAATCCCTGAGGGCTGATCCCGAGGACAGTGCTGGGCCCTGGCCAAAGCTGGTGGTGGGGCAGGCCTTGACTCACCAGTCTTGATAACCACCAGGTGTGATGAACAACCCCCTGGTAATGCACCAGCTCCGCTGCAATGGAGTGCTGGAAGGCATCCGCATCTGCCGCAAGGGATTCCCCAATCGCATCCTTTATGGGGACTTCCGCCAGCGGTAGGCACAGAGGAGGAAATGTAGCGATGGGGTGGACAACCCAACTGGGGCTGACATTATGGTTTTCGTGTCCCCTCTGGTTACAAGGTACCGCATCCTGAACCCTGCTGCCATCCCTGAGGGGCAGTTCATTGACAGCCGCAAGGGTGCTGAGAAGCTCCTGGGATCCATTGACATTGACCACAACCAGTACAAATTTGGACACACCAAGGTGAGATCACTTGGTCTCGGTTCTGTTGATCCCACCATCTACAAGGCTTTTGTGGTGGGACCAGATGGACTCTATGGTCCCATCATGTACTTGTTCACCTTCCCATCTGAACTCCCTCCATCCACACCACCACCCACCCCTCCACCATGCCTCCAAATCCCAGTAGCACTTATCTTCATCTCTCCTCAAAGGTCTTCTTCAAGGCTGGGCTGCTGGGGCTGCTGGAGGAGATGAGGGATGAGCGCCTGGCCCGGATCATGACCCGCTTGCAGGCCCAAGTCCGTGGTTTCCTGTCCCGTCAGGAGTTCAAGAAGATCCTAGAGCGCAGGTAGGCGGTGAGATGGAGATCGCGTTGCATTCATGTTGAGTGGAAGCCCCTGGTGACCCACATCTTGATGTGGCTTCTCCAGGGACTCATTGCTGGTGATCCAGTGGAACATTAGGGCCTTCATGGGGGTGAAGAACTGGCCTTGGATGAAGCTCTACTTCAAGATCAAGCCTTTGTTGAAGAGTGCTGAGACGGAGAAAGAGATGCAGGTAGGACAGGGCCATGGGTAAGGAAGATGGGTGGGTGGATGGAGAGAGGAAGTGCTATGTGGGGACAAAAAGGAAGAAATGAGATTTACATGGCACCTTTGTGCCTCCCACAGAACATGAAAGAAGAGTTTGGGCGGCTGAAGGAGGCTTTAGAGAAGTCAGAAGCGCGACGGAAGGAGCTGGAGGAGAAGATGGTCTCCATGCTGCAGGAGAAAAATGACCTTCAGCTCCAAGTGCAGGCTGTGAGTGACCTAGATGTCCTGACCCCATGGTCCTTTTTCAATCACCTCAAACCAAGCTTACCCCTTCCAGGAGCAAGACAACCTGGCTGATGCTGAGGAGCGCTGTGACCAGCTGATCAAGAACAAGATCCAGCTGGAAGCCAAGGTGAAAGAGCTGACAGAGAGGATGGAGGATGAGGAGGAGATGAATGCTGAGTTGACAGCGAAGAAGAGGAAGCTGGAGGATGAATGCTCAGAGCTGAAGAAGGACATTGATGACCTGGAGTTGTCATTGGCCAAGGTGGAAAAGGAGAAACATGCCACTGAGAACAAGGTGAGGGTGGGGAGAGGTCTTGACCTCAAATTGTGGGGAATTGAGCTGTCTCAAGCCAAAGTGAATAGTCTGGTGAAGACCCAAGGTTGGTTGGGTTGGGTTGCCAAGAATCAAGGCTGTTTGGGCTGCCAAATTCAAGGCTGGATGGGTTGGGTCATGAAGACCCAAAACTGCATGGACTGGGTTGTGATGATCCAAGGCTAGTTGGATTGCATCACCAAGAACCGAGGCTGGTTGTGTTTTCCTACATCTCCTGACTTACACCTAGCTTCACCAAGAGCAAGAACAATCTCCTGTCTCTTGTCCTACCTGTCGTACCAAGCTGGAAGCCTGATATTTCTCCTCCTGCAGGTCAAGAACCTCACAGAGGAGATGGCTGGGCTGGATGAGATCATTGTCAAGCTAACGAAGGAGAAGAAGGCACTGCAAGAATCTCACCAGCAAGCACTGGATGATCTGCAGGCAGAGGAAGACAAGGTCAACACTTTGACAAAGGCCAAAGTCAAGCTGGAACAGCAAGTGGATGACGTGAGTGTCGATTCCACTCCCACAATGGGCACAAAGCTGGTCCCTTGGGGTGTGGAAGTCCTTCTGGAGTGTGTGTTTGCAGGGGCTGATGGGTATGTCTCTTCCTCACTTGCAGCTGGAGAGTTCACTGGAACAGGAGAAAAAGATCCGGATGGACCTGGAACGGGCCAAAAGGAAGCTTGAAGGTGATTTGAAGCTGGCTCAGGAGAATATCATGGACTTGGAGAATGACAAGCAACAGTTGGATGAGAGGCTGAAAAAGTAAGGGCCTGCACACTTGCTTGTATGCACTTGCTGTGATACCTCTGCTGAGCACTTGGGAGAATGACTTACTGGTGTTTGTCCCCACACCTAGGAAAGACTTTGAGCTCAATGCCCTCAACGCCAGAATCGAGGATGAGCAGGCAGTTGCAGCCCAGCTCCAGAAGAAGCTCAAAGAGCTTCAGGTGAGGTGGGCTTCAGCTGGGGGGTCAAGCAGAAGTAGGAACTGGTCCTCCCCATTATCTTCTACATATCTTTTTGAGAAGGACCTAAACCAGTGTGCACCCATCTGAGGTCAGAAGCCCATGGCATGTCCCTTGTACTAGAACCTCTCTGTCATTTATTGCCTTGAAATTTCTCGTGGGCTTCTGGACGGGTTGGCTTTTGTAGGGGTTGTGCTGAACCAACAGGTTTGGAGTACTCAAGGTAGGGTGAGCATCTTGGGTAGAATCATCTGAGCTGAGCGGACAATCTGGGTTGAATCATGTTAATTCCAATGTCCTTAGAGAAGTTTGTGGTGAGTAGTCCAGTTAGCTCTAGGACTGGTTGAGTTGAATGTCCTCAAGGCCAGTCAAGTTGAAGAATCTCAGGGTAATTTGAGAAGGTGGAGCATCTTCAAATAAGGACAGGTTGATCTGGAGAGATCAGGTCTTGACTAGGTTGAAGAGAACTGGACGGGATCAAGACTGGTTGAGATGAAGGGGTCTACAGCTGCCTGGGTTGAGCTGAAGAGTATACAGTTGGTTGGGTTGACTTCAATTGATGTAAAGACTCTCCAGCCTGATTGTTTGAGCTGAGTGGAGGAGTTGGGTGAAACCAAGTCTGCTGAAAACATGTTCATCCCCGGCGCACAGGCACGGATTGAGGAGCTGGAGGAAGAGCTGGAGGCAGAGCGGACAGGCAGAGCCAAGGTGGAGAAGCTGCGCTCAGACTTGTCACGGGAGCTGGAGGAGATCAGTGAGCGTCTGGAGGAGGCGGGTGGTGCCACATCAGTGCAGATCGAGCTCAACAAGAAGCGGGAGGCAGAGTTCCAGAAGATGCGGCGGGATCTGGAGGAGGCCACGCTGCAGCACGAGGCCACAGCTGCCGCGCTGCGCAAGAAGCATGCTGACAGCGTGGCTGAGCTCAGTGAGCAGATTGACAACTTACAGCGTGTCAAGCAGAAGCTGGAGAAGGAGAAGAGTGAGCTCAAGCTGGAGCTGGATGATGTTGGCTCCAACATGGAACAACTGATAAAGGCCAAGGTAGGAAATAGGTCTCCAGCCATGAAGGGACAACACTTCCACTGCCCTTTCGAGGTTCCCTTTCATCTTCCTGCCCTTCTTGTTTGTAGGCCAACCTGGAGAAGATGTGCCGCACCATGGAAGACCAGATGAATGAGCACCGGACCAAGTCCGAAGAGGCTCAACGCATGGTCAATGACCTCACCACTCAACGAGCCAAGCTCCAGACGGAAAATGGTAAGGGGCTTGCTCTTCCTAACCCAATTGCCTAACTGTTGCCCAGTAGGGTGGGCTTTGGGGTGTATCTCGAAAGTGATTACCCACCATTCCATCCGACAGGTGAGCTCTCCAGGCAACTGGAGGAGAAGGAAGCCTTCATCAACCAGATGACACGAGGGAAACTCACCTACGCACAACAGCTGGAGGACCTCAAGAGGCAGCTAGAGGAAGAAGTCAAGGTAGAGCTTTGTTGGGGGGTCAGTGGGGCTGAAAGACACCTCCAGTGTCAAGCATGCAGTTGGCTGGCGAGTGAGAGGTGCATCATGACCCTGCCCTCACAGAAGGAGAAAATTAATTAAGGCCCCCAGAAGTTCAGTAGGGTTGGTGGGTTATAACAAGGTTGGTAAATAGGTTGGTAACTAGGTTGTTGGAGAATGCCAATTTAAATCAAGTTGATATGGACCTAACTTCTCCTCACCTCATAATTCTCTCCGCTCCTAGGCCAAGAATGCACTAGCTCATGCCCTCCAGTCGGCCCGGCATGACTGTGACCTTCTGAGGGAGCAGTATGAGGAGGAGACAGAGGCCACGGCTGAGCTCCAGCGCTCGCTCTCCAAGGCCAACTCTGAGGTGGCACAGTGGAGGACCAAGTATGAGACAGATGCCATTCAGCGCACTGAGGAGCTGGAGGAGGCCAAGTGAGTCATCTCCCCATGAAGGGAGCTTCTGTGGGATAGGGAAGAGTGGAGAGTCTTCCACAGTACAAGGATCCAGAGAATGTATAAGAATCTGGAGATGGTAGAGGAGATCCAGAGCAGACCCTCAGCCAACCATTGGGTGAAAGAAGTTTTGAGTTGACCCACTTGGTCCATGGGTCACCACAGCCAAGTTTTCTCCCATGGTAGGAAGAAGCTGGCCCAGCGGCTGCAGGAGGCTGAGGAAGCAGTGGAGGCGGTCAATGCCAAGTGTTCCTCTCTGGAGAAGACCAAGCACCGGCTGCAAAATGAGATTGAAGATCTCATGGCAGACCTGGAGAGGTCAAATGCAGCAGCTGCTGCATTGGACAAGAAGCAGAGAAACTTTGACAAGGTGGGAGGACCAAGAAACGATAGAAGGAGAAGGGTAGGAAGGAGGTAGAGAGACATGGGTCTTATGAATCAAAAACAGGCAGGAGAAGTCCAGAAGAAAGCTGGACTTTCAAGGGCCTTGTTTTAGCAGAGCTTCAAGTCCCTTTCAGAAGAGTATTGGGGAAAGGAGGAGGAGGATGGAAGGAGGGTTCTTCATGGGCAAAGCCGCAGCTGAGCAAGTGGTGTCCTCCTAGATCTTGTCTGAGTGGAAGCAGAAGTTTGAAGAGTCACAGGTGGAGCTGGAGGCATCGCAGAAAGAGGCCAGGTCCCTCAGCACTGAGCTCTTCAAGCTGAAAAATGCTTATGAGGAGTCACTTGATCACTTAGAGACTTTAAAGAGGGAAAACAAGAATCTCCAAGGTGAGATTGTGGTCCTTCCCCACCCACCTTGTTATATTACACTACTTTGCACAAAGTCTGATGAGATCTTATGTGGGCAGAGGAGATCTCGGACCTGACGGAGCAGCTGGGTGGCAGCCACAAGACCATCCATGAACTGGAGAAGGTCCGGAAGCAGCTGGATGCCGAGAAACTGGAGCTCCAAGCTGCACTGGAGGAGGCTGAGGTGAGCCAAATCGTATCCCCAAGAGGCCCTAATTTGTCCTAGTCTACTCGGTGGCCCTCTCATTTCTCTCTGTCTCCACCAGGCCTCTCTGGAGCACGAGGAAGGAAAGATCCTGAGGGCCCAACTGGAGTTCAACCAGGTCAAGGCAGACTATGAGCGCAAGCTGGCCGAGAAGGATGAGGAGATGGAGCAGGCCAAGCGCAACCACCTGCGGGTGGTGGACTCACTGCAGACCTCTCTGGACGCTGAGACCCGGAGCCGCAACGAGGCCCTGAGGCTGAAGAAGAAGATGGAGGGTGACCTCAATGAGATGGAGATTCAGCTCAGCCACGCCAACCGCGTGGCTGCTGAGGCTCAGAAACAAGTCAAGACATTGCAGGGTTACCTCAAGGTACCCATCAGATCTCTAACCCATAAGCATGTTGAGATGTAGTAGGTCCCACCACCCCAGAGTGGAAGAAAGGTAGACCTTGAGCCACTTCCCCACCATCCCCATTCATCCTCTTCCCCCATGCTGCCTTCTAGGACACCCAGCTGCAGCTGGATGACATGGTACGGGTCAATGAGGACCTGAAGGAGAACATTGCCATTGTGGAGAGGAGAAACAACCTCCTCCAGTCAGAGCTGGAGGAGCTGCGGGCAGTGGTGGAACAGACGGAAAGGGCCCGCAAGTTGGCTGAGCAGGAGCTGATTGAGGCTAGTGAGAGGGTCCAGCTTCTCCATTCACAGGTGAGACCTCACATACCTTCAAGGAGAGATGTCACCTCCATCCACAGGTGTGGGCTTCTAATGGGTTGAGTTATCAAGATCCCCAGATCCTTTAAGCCTGCAGAGTTGGCAGGGAGTAGGGGGGCAGTAAGTACTGAGGGGTTGAAGAAGGATGGGTCAGTAGTTCAACAGACACCTCCTGAGATCCTCACCTCTAACTCTAGAACACCAGCCTCATCAACCAGAAGAAGAAGATGGAGGCCGACATCTCCCAGCTGCAGACAGAGGTGGAAGAGGCCATCCAGGAGTGCAGGAATGCTGAGGAGAAGGCCAAGAAAGCCATCACTGATGTGAGTGCCACGGTGGGACCAACATCCAAGACACCTTCCACTGGAGGGTGATGGAGAGCATGCTTTGGTCCTCCTTCTCTGCTTGCTTCTCTCCTCGGGCAGGCGGCCATGATGGCAGAGGAGCTGAAGAAGGAGCAGGACACCAGCGCCCACCTGGAGCGCATGAAGAAGAACATGGAGCAGACCATCAAGGACCTGCAGATGAGATTGGACGAGGCCGAGCAGTTGGCCCTCAAAGGGGGCAAGAAGCAGCTGCAGAAGCTGGAGGCTCGTGTGCGGGAGCTGGAGAATGAGCTGGAGGCAGAGCAGAAGCGCCATGCCGAGAGTGTCAAGGGTCTCCGCAAGTCCGAGCGTCGCGTCAAGGAACTCAGCTACCAGGTGGGGCTCCTGGGCTAGCCCAGGTCAACTACTCTCCCTGTGGCCCCAGGGCTTTATGCCTCATGCTGCACATGACTTAGAACATGGCTGACCTGCTGGCCAGAGAGACACGGGTAAACTAGACCACACACTGCGTGTGTGTCCGATACAGTTGTGGGACCCAGAATATTGTCTGGGTCATGAGCCACCCAGGCCACCTCTTAGTGTCCCAGCATCCATGGGGTCTTTGCAGAACCTCGGATGGGACCTCATCAGGGGAAGAAGATACCTTCAAACAGGGATACAACCCACTTTCTGTCCCACAGTTGAGGCCACCCACAAATCTAGAGAAGCTCCATGAACATCATTAGCTGTCCCAAGAACATCATTAACTGTCTCCTGACTCTCATTGCTCTGGTGGTGATTCAAAGCACAGACAGGGTCATGTCCTGACCCATGTGTGTCTCATCCCACAGACGGAAGAGGACCGCAAGAACCTGGTCCGTCTCCAGGACCTTGTGGACAAGCTCCAGCTGAAGGTCAAGGCCTACAAGCGACAGGCAGAGGAGGCGGTGAGCACTGGAGGGACATCTGTGGGACCACCCCCCAGGAGGAGACAGTGTGGGATTGGGGTGTGGGAGAGGATGTGGGGAGTAGTAGGGGATGTTGGAATGGTCAAGGGGTGGGGCGTCAGGGGGTGAAGAGAGTAGGTCAAGAGAAAGTAGGGAAAATGTGTGGGTCGTGGGATGTAGGGATGGTAGTGGGAAGGATGGATGGATGGATGGATGGAGGGATGGATGGATGGATGGATGGAATGGAATGTTAAATGGACGGGTTGTTGAGTAGATGGTTGGGTGGCTGGAAGATGGGACATCTGGAAGGACAGGTGGGCCCAGATGGAGCAATAAGAAGATAGGATAGAGGGACAGCTGGCAGGATGGCAGGAGGCCAGACAGAGCTGTGTGGGAGCCTCACTGATGTCCCTGCACCCTCAGGAGGAACAGGCCAACACCAACCTGGCCAAGTTCCGCAAGGCACAGCATGAGCTGGATGAGGCAGAGGAGCGTGCTGACATCGCCGAGTCCCAGGTCAACAAGCTGCGGGCCAAGAGCCGCGACATTGGAGCCAAGGTGGGACTTTCCCCTGCCTTACAGCTGCCCCATGTCTGCCCCACAACTTCCTCATGCTCACAGTCCTTTTTTCTCATTCTCCATCAGAAGGGACTCAATGAAGAGTGAAGCTCTGGACCCCCAACAATACCCCTGGACCTCCACGTGGCCCTCCCCCACCCCCAGACCCTAACCCTGGTCAGCCAATAAAAAGTATTGAGCAGCAGCAGTTTTTGTGGGGCTGTGTCTGTGTGGGGAAGGTGGGGTTTGCCCATGGCATGGTACCCACAAGATGTCTGTAGCCCACACAAGATCAACAACCATTGTGCAGCACAGCGTGCCCTACAGCATGATGCAACCAGACCCAAAATGCAATGTGATGTGAACCATGAGCTCAACCTTGAGCTGTCCCACAGTGTATCTCTATCTGCTCCATGGTGTTCTGTAACCTCAACCTGCTCCATCCTCAATTCATGTGGGGGGAGAGACATGTCTGGGGGCAGATGTGGGGGTGGGGATGGAGGGACCCCAGGAGGTAGGGGACATCACCTGGGACCCCAACATATGGGGCAGAGCCTGAGTGGACCCCTCGGGCATGTCTTGGCTCCTGAGGTTGGACCTTCTCCTGCTGCAGGTGCTGGGGTCCCCCTGTCCTGGCCCCAGTGTTGCCCTAGCCACCAGCTGCTCTGTCCCACCACACACCATGTCCCACAAACCCCCATGCCCTACTGACATTCTGTCCCATGTCCCTCCATTGCTCTGGACTTTCCATCCATCACCCCACCACCTCTTCGCCCACCAGCCCTGTGTCCTCCATCTCCCATAGTCCTTCTACCTCCTCCATGTCCCCCTGGTCCCTGCATGTTCTCTATGTCCCACTGCCCCTCTGTCTCCTGCCTGTCACTCCCCCGTTCCCTCCTCACCCTCCCTTCCCCCGTCCATCTGTCGCCCCATCCCTCCCGGTCCTGGCGGCGCCACATGACGGACCCCAGGGGACCTCGGCGTCCCGGCGGCTCCCCTCCCCCGCCAAAGTCGGGCAGAGGAAGGGTGGGGTAATATCTCTATGGGGCCTTATGTGGAGTCTATGGGGCTCTAAAAAGACTCTATGGGGATTGGTGGAGACTGTCAGTGGCTCTATGGAGCAGTTATGGGCGTCTATAAGGGCTCTGTGGGGCAGAGGAGATGGTCTGTGGCGCAGGGGAGGGATCTATGGGGCACAATGGGGAGGTTCGGACCTCCCCGCCCGCAGGAATGTGTCACCTCGCAGGAACACTTGTCACCTCCTTGATGACAAAGTGGACGCGGTGTTCGGGGACTGCTGCCAGACCCCCCCCCCGCCTCCCCTCGTCCCTCAGACCCCTGCCGGCCCCACGGCGCCTCACTAGGGGGATGAGATAACAATCTCCCCGCCCCTGTCCGGCCGCATCCCAATATAGACCTGGCAGGGTAAAGCTGTCACCACCCCACGGGT
This sequence comes from Nicator chloris, assembly GCA_013400495.1. NCBI lineage: Eukaryota > Metazoa > Chordata > Aves > Passeriformes > Pycnonotidae > Nicator > Nicator chloris. The sequence goes on from WAAE01021637.1 coordinate 39,516, forward strand.
GACAGGACATTGGCCAGAGACCCAGGCATCCAGGCCCCATAGGCACCCCTTCACAAGGGTCCCCAGAGTCCTAGCCCCATAAATCCCCTCCATGCACACATGCACAAAGAACCCAGGCATCTGGACTCCATAGATCCCACACACACAAGAAACCCAGGCATCCGAGACCCACAGAGTCATCATAAACCCCACCAAATACTCTGGTCCCCAAAGATCACACAAGGGACCCTGGTGCCTGGGCTCCCTAGCTTCGCCTCACCCCCACACACAAGCGGTCCAGATGTCTGGGCTCCATAGACACCTCCTACACAAGAGACCCCGGCATCCAGGGCCCCTAGCCCACCCCACATCCCACCCCTACAAGGGGTCTGGACAGCCCTTGCTCACCCCTATAGCTCTGCCCCATAGATCATCCTGTGGGGTGAGTATGTCGGTCCTGGATGCCAAGGTCACTGGAGAGATGCCACCGCTAGGGAAGCGGGGGGGAAGTGCCCCCCTCCTTCTCCCTTATCAGCCACCCCCTCCCCAGGAATGCTCCTCCCCTCCCCATCCCATGATGGTCTATAAAGGCCTTGGGGCTGTGAGGCTGGCATAGGTGTCGGCGTGGGGCAGAGAGGGAGAGGGTGGGGGCATAGTGGGAATGTGGGATGTGGATATGAACGGCTGAGGGAGGATATGGGGGGCTATGGGGTGCACAGGAGGGTTATGGGGCTTATGGGGATCTATGGAGCACAGGAATCTGTGGGGGATATGGGGCAAAGGGGGTCTATGGGCCACATAGGGGTTCTCTGGGGTGTGTGGGGGGGACCTGTGGGGTACACATGGTGTTATGAGGCACAGAGGACCTAAGAAGCACTGAGGGGAAATGTGGGGGAAAGAGATCTATGGGGGCACAGCAATCTAGGGGACAGTGATGGTCTGTGGGGCACCCAGGGGGCTTATGTGGAACAAGCAGGGCTATGGGGCACATGGGGTCTATGTGACAAAGTGATCTGTGGGGCATAAAGAGGTCTATGGGGCAAAGAGGGTCTATAGGGGCCATGGAGTGTAGCCCTACTCACCCTCCACGTGTCCTTCCAGCTCCCTTCATCTTACCTGCTAGATCCAGACTCCAGGTGAGGGTGATGCTGTGGGGCAGCATGGGGATACATGCTTAGGGGTGGGAGGCGGGGTGTAGCCATTCTACATAAGGTGTATGTGTTGCTGTAGGGTCTGCACATCACTACAGGGGATCCATACTTTGCTATGGGGGTCTGCATACGGGGCTGTGCAGGACTCTAAGGCTCCCTGCACTTTTATAGGGGTCCCTGCACTGCTATGGGTCTCCGTGCATCACTGTAGGGATGCCTGAATCACTCTGGGGCTCTGTGCGTGGCTATACGGGTCTTTGTGTTGCAGGGGTCCATGCATCACTCCAGGGGTTGGTGTTCCCTGGTTGTGGGGGTGCCTGCATGCGTACAGGAGTCTGTACATGGGGCTGTGGTTGGATATTGGGGTCCCTGCGTGACTATAGGGGTCTGCCTATAGGGGGTGTGTGCACTGTATGGGGCTCAATACATGGGGTCATGAATGGCTATAGGATTCTGTGCATGGGGCCATACACAACTATGAGGTCCTGTACATCACTGTTAGGGGTCCTTTAATGGCTATGGAGGTCCCTGCAGGGAGTCCCGGAATCACTACAGGAGTCTGTGCACGGGGCAGTGCATGACTACATGGGTGTGCAGAAGGCTATAGGGCTCCCTGCACATCTAAAGGGACCCATGCATGGGGCTGTGTACAGCTACGAAGCTCTGTGTCTGGCTCTAGTGCCTGCCACAGCTGTAGGGGTCTGGGCATGGCTTTAGGGCCAATGGGGTTGTGTGGGGCCACAGAACAAGGGCCAAGACCCTGTGGCCACAGCCTCACAGGCCCCCAGATGATGCAGGGTCCCTGTCTGTGTGGGGCAGGATGGCGGACGCAGTGCTGGCAGCGCTGGGGGCGGCAGCCCCCTTCCTGCGGCCAGGGGAGCGGGAGCGGCTGGCAGCGCAGACCAGACCCTTCGACCCCCGCAGCGAGTGCTTCGTTCCCCACCCCCGGGAGGAGTTCGTTCGGGGACGGGTGGTGGGGCGGCAAGGAGGGGAGGCCACCGTCCAGACTGAGCTGGGAGAGGTGGGCGACGGGGGGATGGGGATGGGAGAGGGGAGGAGGGCAAGAGGCCATGTGGGGCAAAGGATTAATGGGGATGAGGGAGTAATGGAGGGAGGGGTTAAGGATGGGAAGGGTTAATGGCAGGTGGGGGCATAGGGGGTGACTGGTGGGGGAAAAGAAGGGGGTTTGGGCATCATGGGGAATGAGGGGTTGGTGGGAAGTAGGAGAGTGAAGATTTAAGGACAGAGAGATTAATGGGATGAAATTAATGGGGCAGGGGTTAAAGGAGGGAGGGAGGTTGAAGGTTTGGAGGGGAGCAAATGGAGGAGGGGGAAACCGGGCTGATAGTGGTGGGGGCCCTGACCCATTGAAGACTCCCAGCCGATGGGGGGTACCCCCCAAACCATAGGAGACTCGTCCCAACCCATGGAAGAAATCCTGCCAAGGGAGTACCCCCTACCCCACGAGGCACCCCCCAAGCCATGGACACCTCCCAACCCCCACCCCCATGTCTCCCAGACGGTGACGGTGAAGGAAGCTGACATCCACCAGCAGAACCCCCCCAAATTTGACAAGATTGAGGACATGGCGATGCTGACCTTCCTCCATGAGCCTGCTGTCCTCTATAACCTCAAGGAGCGCTATGCCTCTTGGTTGATCTATGTGAGCCTTCCCACAAGCCCCTGGAGCACCTGGGAAGTAGGGGGCGGGGGGGTAGATGGAAACTAGTGACCCTTCCCTAAAGCTCTTGGGATACCTAGAACCAGATGGGCCTTCCAGAGAGTGTATGGGCTGCCTAAAACCTGGTGTGGCCTTTTAATGGACTTTGGGACAGCTAGAACCTGGTGGCCCTTCTCCAGCTCCCTTGAGCCACCCAGACCCAAGATATCCCATTTCTAAACTGCCTCAGCCACCAAGACC